>JAXQQM020059554.1:0-446935 GCA_034641835.2 Pinus albicaulis | reverse complement strand
ATATATATATATATATATATATATATATTATTTTTTTCATTTTATTATTTATTTATTTATTTTAATGGAAAATACATTTTATTTAAACTTCAATCAGTGTCACAACAGAAAATGTTACCTACCCAAAGAAGTGAGGAACAAGGACTGGTATTGTGACAATCCAATAGAGAAAACAAAAGGAAAAGCAATGAGAGATTTTGAAATTTAGAATTTTTTTGTTTTTTTATTTTTTACTTTTTATTTCTTTTTTTTTAATTTTATTTTTAATTTTTTATTTATTTTTATTTTTTTTCAATAAAACTAAACCTTATTGCATAATGCAGAAACATTATGTTGCCTCTTCCACTTTAGATTATTATCGGAAAAAAAAAAAAAACTGTCAAATATCTAGAAGGCTCAATGCTTCAAGAAAATTTTATATGGCAAAACAACAATAGGCTTAGTACTCCCACCATGCGTTTAAGCACAATGCTAGAAAAGACCTCAGATATATAACTTCATGTTTCAATACAGAGACTAAAAATTGCTAGATTGATATGCTGCTAGCTCTCGGGGCTTTTATAGTTGATTGGCTTCCAACCATTAGCATGCTTCCTCCATAACTGAGATCAAATGAGGGGATTCGTAGAAGCAATGGCTCAGCACAATGATTAAGCATTCAAATGGATAACCTTGCTCTCGAATGGGTAGCAAAAAAAAATATATATGATGAAATAAATCTCAGTGATCTAAACAAATGAACCCATCAAGTGCTATGGTTGCATTATGTAACGACAGATGCACATTTTATATCTAATCTATCTTCCCATGAAATCATTGTGTGGATTAATCTACAGCAAAATTTTATTTAAACTTCGAATTCTTCTTCCTTTAGCATGCCCTATTCAAACAGTTCACTGTGCGTTTAAAACAAAACCGTTTCTCCACGCAATCTACAAAATGAGGTTCAAAATATCGCTGAAATTCTCTTAATCGGTTAAGAAATTCAAAAAACCATTTCTAGGTTATTTAATTTCCCCTGTTCTAAGAAAAACCCATGTCTCTGTTTTTTGAAATTCATCATTAGTCAACCAGAAAACATGTTTCAAAATAACGTGTCAAAAACAGTTACGTTTTTCTGGCAATGGAATACGACTTCCGGTGAATGAAATGATTTGCTGATTGCCACATGCATCAATCATTTGAGTTCAATTCGAAACCAAACTCAGCTTCCTGAAGAACGGTCTCTCTAAATTATGGATTTGTTAAATGATTATGCCTCCAGTTTCGCTGTAGTTCCTGAGCAAATTTCTCGTTTCCCTTTGCTTTCCTCTCTGCTTCTCTTTTCTTGCTTCTTTGACAGCGGATTCTTTTCTTATTCAACGCATTTCAATCTGAGAATTTTGACAGCAGCTCCTTTTCTTATTCAACGCTTTTTCAATGTTGATGATCTCTTTGATTTGCAGAGAAATGCTTATCACGAGTATTCTGCACACAATTTCAATTTTGTTAAGGTATTCTCCAGTTTCTCTTGCGGCAGCCTGATGAATTTTGAGCCCGAAGGAATTTGTTGCTGAATTTATATGATTTCTTATCACGATTTGATCCCAGCATATTTTTATCAGATTTGCAAGAGCGCTGGCCATCATTATGGAATCTCCGATCACAGATTTTGTTTAACAATTGCAGAGGTTAGATCTGCAAAACTCAAATGCGTACATGGCATCTTACAGCAATAAATCTCTCATAATCAAATTTCCGTGAATGAAATAAAAGCATCCATATCACAATTTAAACTTTACTTCTTTTTAGAATTTGGAGATGAGAGCTTGATGGAACGGATTTCTGGTTTATGCGAATTTGAAGGCCAAAGTCCAAAATTTGTTGCGCAGTCAAGTTTATTTGCAGGTTGATTGGAAGGTCGAAGCCAAACTAGCATACAAAACATTGATTTAGAGATTGCAAAGCCAATTAAATGTTGTTTTCAACTTATTTGTTTGGAGTTTTAATCTCATTTTATTTTATGCTTTGATTTTTTTTTTTTTTTTTTTTCTTTTTTAAAAAGAAACTATTAATAAAGAAAATAAATTTATTTGTTTTGTTTTGTTAATAAAATTACATATGTTATATTTAAAAAAAAAATTAAAAATATACATATATATTTTACAAAACAAAATAATTTATTGATTTTTTTTTTTTAAACATAAAAATTCTTTTTCTGATCCTCTAGATCACACAAAGTGCAGGAGGAGAGCATACTCGAGAAATTATTAATTTTTTTTTTAGATGTAAGAAATAAGGTCTCCTAAGTACACTTCTCCGGCAACGACGCCAAAATGTTTAGTCAATTTAGCGTCCTAAATTGCTAACATAAATTATCGACCAGGGCTAGTAAACTGATGAAGTGTGGTGCACTATATGTGCTTAGAAAACCTACTTTTTACTTTGTTGTTTTGATGTTTTACTGTTGTTTTGGGGGTTTTATGTTTTGATTCTTAGTGTTCTACTCTAAACTAGAAAGATGAGATTAAATCTAATTAAAAGGAAGGAAAAGGAAATGTTGTCAAATGAATTAAAACAGAGTTTTATTTGCAAGTTCTGTTCCTAAATAGGAAATGATGAAAACAGAAAGTCCTAATCCATGGATATTACAGCTTCTAAATGAACATTCATGAGATGACAAGTAACTCAAAACACTACAACTTAATCTGATTCATTTAGTTAGAGATTTGTTGGAAGAGCTTGTGAAAAAAATTAATTCTAATGCAATGAGGATCTCCTAAAACATAAAAGGAAATGTTGAAACAAACAGTAACTTAGAACATTACAGTGAAATCCCATTCATTTGATAGAAGTTTATTGGAAGAGCTTGAGAAAAAGATTACCACAATGTAGTAAGGATCTCCTATGAAATGTTGAAACAACTTATAACATTACAACTAAATCTCATTCATGAGTTAGAGGTTTATTGGAAGAGCTTTTGAAAGAGATTAATCATAATGTGATAAGGATCTTCTACGAAACAAAACAATCAATAACTCACAATATTACAACTTAGTCTCATTCGTGAATTAGAGGTTTATTGGAAAATCTTTTGAAAGAGACTAACTGCAGTATAATGAGGATCTTCTTTTTAACTAAATAACAAAAAATGAAATGCTAATAACTCAAAATATCACAATTGAATCCCATTCATTTAATAGAGATGTATTGGAAGAGCTTGAGAAAGAGACTAACTGCAATATCATGAGGATCCTTTATCTAAGCAAATGACATGAAAAATAATGCTAAAAACTATGATTTCAGAAAGCAATCTAAGGAAATATGACAAAACATAATTGAAAATGACTTATCTAGAAAACATGTAAAACCTCCTCAAATAGTAGGGGCTCTCTGCTACCAATTCGATGTAATCCTTAGCTCCTTGAAGATGTGATCAAAACAACATCAAAGAACTAAACTTCTTTATTGATAAACTCACAAATCTACATCCCATTCCATCTTAAGCTTTGTTACAAGACACTCTATAATCCTTTCTCTTCTTCTCCTATTTTTCACTACCTTTGATAGGAGAAAGCTTCTCCTATTTATACAAAATATGAGAAGTTATCTCATTAATGAGAATCCATGAATCTCTCCCTCTATCTCTAGAGTTACAATCAAAATAGGAAATGATAAGACACATGTCTTTTTAGAGTTTCAATACAAATAAGAAATGAGACACATATCTTCTTAGAGTTTCAATACAAAAAGGCAATGAGACACATGTCCTCATGATCCCATGATCTTCTCCACTCAAATTCGAATTTGGTTTTGGGAGGCCACATAAAGGTCTTTTAGAAGCTTCCTTTTGACCTACACATGTCACAAAACTCATAACACATATATAGATATATGAAACTATGTTAATTTTCTAGTTTCTAATCATAAATTCACTTTAAACACACAAAATAAATAACTTTGGAAGACAAGGATTCTAACCCATATATTTATTAAAATGGTTACTTGATGTATGGTTTTAGGTCAGATAGTTATGAAATGAGAGCTGAATGGTAATGACATAATGGAAATATGTATGAATATGGAAAACACTTTTGAGACTCAACACATCCCCCGATCAGGACTGGGTTGTAGCACCCCTTGATTCTGCTTTTCGGAAAGGCTCTTAAGTATCCTTTCTTGTTCTTGCATCAAAAATTCATTGTCACTTCTCACACAGACCCTTTCCTCCTGCAACTTCTACACAGTACTTAAAGGTATGCTAGTCTGGTGATGTTGCTCCTCCAGCAGTCTACTAGTCTGTTGGTGTTGATCTACACTCAATTGAATCCACATCTCGAGGTTCATTTCTGTTTGTGCTTGAGGTGTAGGGTCCCCAGTATTCCGAGGTGTTTGCTGTGTCAGTCCCCTTCTCATGTTTTCCCTTGTGGTACTTATTTTCTGTGCATCAGTGTACACACATCTTAAATTTTTAGGTGACACCTAGGGTCCCAACGTGAAAACGCTGCTCTGATACCGCTTGTAACATTCATACCATTAAAAAAAAATTACTTCACACTCTAAAGTTTACCAAATGAATAAAACATTGACATGATTCTATTTACACCATACCTTAGAATTAATTTCACTGATTGCAAACTTTATTACAGATATTTAAATCTCTAGTTAACTGTCTCGCTCATAACTTTGGACTGAGATGTATTTATCACATTATACAATATCTATAAATGTTTTCAAAGGTTATCTGTGTGTATCTTTTACTAGCCCTAAAATTTAATAATATGATAGCATTAACGTCTACCATATCATCACATTTATATGCTTATTATCGTGGACAATGAATATCAAGGCTTTGTGCTGGCACATCTTGACAATTGAATGTTTTTCGTCTTGGCAAGTAAATACCTCGACAGTTGTGTGATTATCCATGGATTCGGTGCGAGTTTCAATGGCCACCTGTCCTAATCTCACCACTCGATTTCTTGGAGATCAACGGTTAACACAACAACGGGAAATGACTTATTATTCTAGCAAAAACCTAAGTGACTCCTTCATTTGTCTTTGCTCCTGCTTCGGGTTTTTTACTCTGCCTCTATAAGATTTGATGCCGTAGTATTGGAGACCGTCTCCATCTGGTAACGAGAACCGTCTCTGCTTGTGAGGTTTTTCAATGGTGATGCGCCCATGAGTTGTAGTATGGGAAGGAGAATAATTCCTGAGGTTACTTGTGAGTTGGAACCAACATATTCATCCATATTGCTTTGGGTTTTTGGTAGGATTTCGGCCTTTGTCGCCGATGCAAGTCTCAGGTTCCTTTCCCACTCATTTAACTTAGGTAAAAACCCTCACTTCAGTCGTCGCATAACTAGATTTCCGGATTTCCTCAATTAGTTTTTCTTATCCTTTTGCAAATACAAACATGGTGTTTTAATCTTCATGATATTCTTGTGATGCCATTTTGATGTTCAGATATTTCGAGGAGGTTATCATCTACAAGTATACCAATTCCCAATTTATTTTCCTTTGAGTTCAGTTCTTTGTATTTACAGTATTGTTTATGTTATTTCTTCATGTCATATCATCACAGGGTTGTTGTGGTTATTTTTGTTGCAGGTTAGTTCCCTTATCGAATGGCAGGGTCTCCTGTGATGATATCTTCGTATTGCACACTGGATTTCTCAGTTTTCTGCTAACCTATTCAACTCACCTTCCAGGTACTATTTTAAAGATCTCGCTCAGTGTCAAGGATCTTTCCTCTCTCTGGAGAATTTGTAATATTCACTGGGATATAGTCCCAACATTTGTTCAATTAAATGGCTTGTCTAGGAGGCCTCGATTTTTTTTGTTCCGATTTTTTTATATGAAATGTTCTTTTTGCAAATTTTGTGAAGATATTTAAACGTTTTCCCGAACCAGAAATTTTAGGCGTCGGTTAAGTTTCTCGTAGTCTCTTATACTGTAATCTTCATCGTTTTGTTTATGTATTTTTTTTTGAAGAATAGTGGTTTCCTGATAACTCGGCTCTTAAGTTGATTTCATTTTGGAATTGCTACTGTTGTAATATTTTTGGAGATAGGGCTTTAGTTCGTTTCATATGTATATATATGCTCAGTTTCTTAATCATGTTACTTATCGCAACTTAATGACTATACGCTCCAATTATGGTTATATTTATGCATGTATCTCTGTCATTCGATTACATGTTTTTATGTTCGGCTTCAGGCCTCGAAATCTAGTTTATATATATATATATATATATATATATATATATATATATATATATATATATATATATATATATACACACACAGTCTTTATGGTAATCCTATCTTCCAGTTTTTTTTTTCTTTTTATGTCATCATACTATTATCAATTTACTTGCTACTTGGTGTCCGGACCACCTTTAAACTCTGTTCGAGTATAGGTAGTTAGGGGTAGTGACGAGTTTTGGGTTGGGGTTACTTCCCCTTACCCAGAACCAATGGTTCACCCTGCCGTAGCTTTAGGAGCCAGTGATTATCCTAATATTGTTTATTTTGCACAGTAAATTTGTAATTAATCATTCTATTAATATACTTCTCGATCAATGTTCCTTCAGAATGCATTCTAACAGATTTAAGAATTCTGGCAATAAATATTGTTTATAGTATTCTATTTCATGGTTCGGCAGAGTTTTTTCTTAATAACCATCTACTGTATTTTTCCAAGTACCTTGCAACAAGTCTTGTTTTTCTTATGTAAAAGCTCACAAGCTTATTCTACAGAATCTTATATTAGTAATCTCAGAATTTTGTAAATAATTGTTAAGTCATTTATAATTCACAAAATCATTTCTTTTCACTACTTAGTATTGTTTCAAAAATAAAATTTATTTCCTGAAGCCAAGTAAACACATATTTGTGTACAAATAACTGAAATAACTTTCCTGTCTAATTATTCTGGAATAAATAGTCACTTATCTGAAAGTGAATTTGGCTGTTGTTGTCCACCCAACCTTCAAGAGAGTCGATTACGTCCTTCTCTTTCCCCCGTGCTCCACACCTAAGAGGTACAGGTTGAGAGTTTTTTCTGCTGTGACCTCAGGACTCCAAGTCCAGTCAGTACCAGAAAATATCAAGAATGCTGAGTGGTTTCCACTGGTCTTTACCAGCTCAGGAAATTTCTCACTCTCTTCCTTAGTCCATGAGCATAACCCCTATTCCTCATTGGGATATGCCTCTTATCTTCAGAGGAACAGTAGCTGCTCAAACTGTCCAACCACCTCCCAATTCTTGGAATACTTTTATCATCAGCCTTTTTACTTTTTTTATGGAACTATTTTTTCCATAACCAAATTTGTTTATTATTTTTTTTTTGTAAGTCAGCACCCACGGGGGGATTGGAACCAGTGACCTATCACATGGAGTGCCTTAACAGTGCACCCTTCATCGTCGAACCAAAGCTCCGTGGGCTGTTTATTATTATTATTATTATTAACAAGGAAAATAAAACTTTTCCACAAAAAACTAAATGTTTTAGGCTTTTCTTTAAAATAATTACAAAATGTCATTTTATTAGTTAACAACTAGTTAATACCAAATGCAGCTATCACAACTTCCCCCCTGGAAGTAGCACCGTCCTCGGTGTTTCACTCCAGTTCATGAAATAGCTCTGGGTAAGCCTCACGTACAAATCCTTCATCTTCCCAAGTAGCCTCATCTGGGCTGTTGTGCTTCCACTGCACTTTAACTTGGGTGATGTCTCACTTTCGGAGCATGATTTCTCTCTTGTCAAGTATATGTTGAGGCTCGACCAGAAACTCACTATCCGGCTCTACCTGCAAACAGCAAATTTTTCTGTCAAAATCACATAAAAATTCATGCTTCAAGTTAGGATTTTTTAATTCTATCCTACGTGAATATTTTTCCAATGGATTACATGCTTTGGATCATGCACATATCGCTTTAACAGGGACACATGAAACACATTGTGCACCCAGATGTGGCTGGGAAAAGCCAACCGATATGCCACAGGTCCTACCCTCTTCAAAATCTGGAAGGGTCCACAGAACCTGGGAGCTAACTTGGCACAAGAGGCCCATCTCAAGGTGCTCTTCTTTGGTTTGATCCTCACATACACATGATCACCCACCTCGAATTCTAGATAAGTTCTTGTCTTATCTGCATATATCTTCTGCCGATCTTGTGCATCTTTCAGGTTTTTCCTGATCTTCTTTACCTCTGATTCCATTTCAGCGAACATTTCTGGTCCAAACATTATTTTCGTTTTGGGGTTGTTCTAGTTTATGAGAGTGCAACATTGCCTCCCATATAAAGCTTCGAAAGGACTCATCTTAAAGAACTCTTGATAACCATTGTTGTAATAAAATTAAACTAGGTGCAAATACTCTTCCCATTTAGTTGGCTGCTGCATCACGTACATGCACAACATGTCTTCCAAAACTTGATTTACCCATTCTGTTTGACCATCCGTCTGGGGATGATAAGCAGTGCTGAAGTTTATTTGGATCCCCAGACCTGTAAACAACGTTTTCCAAAATTTTGAAGTAAACTTCACATCTTTTTCAGAAATAACAGTCTTTGGAATGTCGTGCAATCTGAAAATTTCTCTCATAAAAATATCTGTTATCTGTACATTCTTGTAAGTAGACTGGACATGTATAAAATGTGCAGACTTACTTAATCGGTCGATCACCACCATAATAGAGTCATTGTACCTCTTTGATCATGGCAATCTTGTAATGAAGTCCAGGGATATTACCCCTCGTTTCCATTCAGGTATTGGTATGGGCTGCAACAATCCAGCCAGATGTCGATGCTCCACCTTGACCTGTTGACACTCCAAACATTTATTTAAGTATTCAGTAATGTTTCTTCGCATACTAGGCCAGAAGTATATTTTTCTAATTGCAGTTAACACTTTCTGGTATCCTGGGTTTCCTGGATAATTACTTCGATGATATTCATTCATGATTAGCTCCTTTAGATCCACACATTTTGGTATATAAATTTTTCCTCTATAGGTTAGCATTTTCTCCTTAATAACTCCATACTCAAAAGTGTTTCCTTGTTTTCTGGCTTCTTCCATTTGCTCCCATAGGAATTGATATTTAGGATCCTTCTATGCTTCCTCTTTTATTTGGTCAAAAAAATTTGCATTCAAGCTGGTTATAACACAGCTCATAAACACAGTGTAGTTTCCTACTTAGGGCGTCCGCCACACGGTTTTCTTTTCCCTTCACGTGCTGAATATCCATATCAAACTGACTTAGGAAGGCATTCCATCTTGCCTGTCGAGAGTTTAAATCAGCTTGCTTGAAGTAACTGGTCAAGCTACTATGATCAATTTTTAATACAAACTTCTTTCCCAGCAAGTAGTGTCTCCATACCCGGAGTGCATGCACCACTGCTGTTAACTCCAGATCATAGGCTGAATATCTTTGCTCATGCTCCTTTAACTTTCTTGACTGGTAGGCCACTACCTTTCCTTCCTGAGATAAAACTGCCCCAACTCCCTCTTTACACGTGTTTGTACAAACCTCAAATTCTTTGTTGGGGTCAACTACCCTCAACACTGGTGCAGTGGTTAATAGTTGCTTTAACCTCTCGAAACTATTATGGCACTTAGCAGTCCACTTAAAGACTCTTCCTTTTCTCTGCAAAGAGGTGATTGGAAAAGAGATTTTAGAGAACTCTTCAATGAATCTTCGGTAGTACCCTTCCAATCCCATAAAGGATCAGATATTCGCCACATTTTCAGGAACTCACCCTTCCATGATTGTCTTGATTTTCTCTGGATAAACAACAATCCCTTCTGCTGAAATAACATGGCCTAAGTACTGGATTTCTGTTTTGAAGAAATCAAATTTGCTGAACTTAGCATACAGCTGGTGTTTCCTTAACATTTCCAGCAAAATCCTTAGATGTTCTCTATGTTCTTCCTGGTTCTTAGAATATATTAAAATATCATCAATAAATATGAGTAAAAAGTTATCCAGGAAAGGGTGAAATATACCATGCATTAGCCTCATAAATGTTGTTAGCGCATTTGTTAACCCAAAGGGTAACACCACAAACTCATAATGTCGGTACCTGGTATGGAAAGAAGTCCTATAAATATCTTCATCCTTGATTCAGATCTGGTGGTATCCAGACCCTAAATATATTTTTGAGAATATTGTGGCCCCCTTCACCTAGTCAAACAAATCATCAATCCACGGTAAAGGATATTTGTTTTTGACTGTTAATTTATTGAGTTGTCTATAGTCCATGCACATTCGCATGGTTCCGTCCTTATTTTGTACGACCAACACTGGTTCTCCCCAAGGGGACACACTCGGACGAATGTATCCTTTGACCAACAATTCTTGTAACTGAATTTTTAATTCAGTTAATTCCGGAACACTCATTCTGTAAGGAGCCCTTGACACAGGTGATGCTCCTGGCATTAATTCAATGGTAAAATCAATATCTCTTCTTGGTGGTAATTCGGGTATATCTTCTGGAAATAAATCCATGAAATCTTGTACCACTGGTATGTTCTCCATCATAGGAGACTTCTCCTTGGAATTGGCATGTCCCACCTGGATAGCATAAATCTGACATCCCTTCCTCATACACTTATTCATTTGGGATGATGTAATAGGACGTAGTTGTAACGGTTTCTGGATTCCCTGAATCTCTTTGCGTGTTCCATCTTGCATTCTGTAATAAATAATATTTTCTTTACAGTCCACCAAGGTCCAATTTTTTTCTAGCCAATCCATACCCAGCAAAACATCATAGGAACCTAATGGCAATATGTTCAAGTCCACGTTTAACCACTGGTCTACAATTTCCAATGTGCAATTTGAAATTTTGGCAGTTACTTTTCTTTTTGCTCATGTGGCTAGCTGTACCAGCCAAGGATTTTTTAATTTCTAACCTTTTAATTTATATACTTCCACTATTTTGGGATTAACATAACTTAGACTTGCACCTGGGTCAACCAAAATAGAAACAGATTGAGACAATAAATTACCTTCCAACTCTATCATTTTTTGTTGATAATCTGTCTGTCGATCCTCCAACACTACGTTGATTCGAGGTATGTTTCGAGCCACATCACCTACTGTATAAACTTCCTGCAAATTAGTAATTGTCTCACTTCTTCCTCGCTGTGGGAAATTTTTATAATAATGTGCCTCACCACACCCCCAACACTGCAGGCCATTTGGTTCTTTGATGATTTCCACCAAACTGTTTGCTTACAGAACTTCGTGTAGAATTCTTAAAATTATTGCTTCTGGCACCCTTGAATTTTGAACTGTTTTTCTGTCCTTTTCTTGGCTGCCAAATTTTTCCCACTTCCCCTTTTTCCTTGGACTGCTAGTAGCACATCCTTGCCTTACGAATTGCTTCGTCCATGGTTCTAGGATTTACAAATTCAATTCTTTCCTTCATGTGGGTTGGAAAACTACTGAGGAACCTTTGAACCTTAGCCATTTCATCTCTGAGATATGGGACATATCTTAATAGGGAGGTGAACTTGGTAATAAATTCTTCCATAATCATTTGAACCAGTTTTAAGTCATGGAATTCTCTAGATTTTTCGTCATAAAAACGTTATGTAAAATACTTATCTTTAAAGTATTGTTGGAATGATTCCCATGTAACATCTTGATCTTCAATGCTGTGAACATTCTTTACTTCCTCCCACCACAGGGTGGCATTTTATCTCAACTAATATATGGTCAATCTGGCTTTTAGGTTGCTGCTGTACTCTTACACTTGAAAATATTTATTCATATTTATCAACCAAGCCTCTGCCACTTCCTCAGCTTCTCCATTAAATGTAGGTGGTTTTATTTTTCGAAACTCACCTTGAAGCTCCACTTTTTGCTTCTTAACTTCTTGCTGATCTGACACATTGTCAGACTCTGCTTCATTATAGTTTCTGTTTTTTTTTCTTCGCTGTGAAGGACTCCTACCCATTCTGTCTGTGGTTTGGTATTTATTTTGTCGTTCGTTCTCTTCTTGCATCCCCCGATCGGGACTGGGTTGTAGCACCCCTCGATTCTGCTTGTCATAAAGGCTCTTAAGTATCCTTTCTTGTTCTTGCATCAAATTTTCATTGTCACTTCTCACACGGACCATTTCCTCCTGCAACTTCTGCACAATACTTAACAATATGCTGGTTTGGTGCTGTTTCTCCTCCAACAGTCTACTATTCTACTGGTGTTGTTCTACACTTAATTGAATCCACATCTCGGGGTTCATTTCTGGTTGTGCTTGAGGTGTAGGTTCCCTAGTATTCCAAGGTGTTTGTTGTGTTGATCCCCTTCTTATGTTGTCCCTTGCGGTACAACTTATTTTCTGTGCATCAATATACACACATCTTAAATTGTTAGGTGGCCCTTAGGGTCCCAGTGTGCGAATGCTGCTCTGATACCACTTGTAACATTCATACCATAAAAAAATTTCTTCACACTCTAAATTTTGCCAAATGAATAAAACGTTAACATGATTCTATTTACACCGTACCTTAGAATTAATTTCAGTGATTGCAAACTTTATTACAGATATTTAAATCTCCTGTTAACAATCCTGCTCATAACTTTGGACTGAGATGTATTTATCACATTATACAATATCTATAAAATTTTTCAAAGGTTATCTATGTGTATCTTTTACTAGCCCTAAACTGTAATAATATGATGGCATTAACATCTACCATATCATCGCATTTATATGCTTATTATCGTGGAATGTGAATATCAGGGCTTTGTGCTAGCACGTCTTGAAAATTGAATGCTTTTTGTCCTGGAAAGTAAATACCTCGACAGTTGTGTGATTATTCGTGGATTCGGTGCGAGTTTCAATGGCCACCTACCCTAATCTCACCGCTCTATTTCTTGGAGATCAACGGTTAACACAACAGCAGGAAATGACTTGTTATTCTAGCAAAACCCTAAGTGACTCCTTCATTTGTCTCTTCTCTTGCTTTGGGTTTTCTACTCTGCCTCTGTAATATTTGATGCCGCAGTATTGGAGGCCGGCTCTGTCTGGTAACGAGAACCGTCTCTGCTTGTGAATTTTTTCAATGGTGATGCGCCCATGAGTTGTAGTATGGGAAGGAGAAGAATTCCCGAGGTTACCCGCGAGTTGGAAACGACGTCTTCATCCATATTGCACTAAGTTTTTGGCAATATTTTGGCCTCTGTTGTCGATGCAAGTCTCGAGTTCCTTTCCCACTCATTTCACTCAGGTAAAAACCCTCACTTCAGTCATCGCATAACTAGCTTTCCGGATTTCCTCAATCAGTTTTTCTTATCATTTTGCAAATACAGACATGGTGTTTTAATCTTCATGATATTATTCTGATGCCAGTTCGATGTTCAGATATTTCGAGGAGGCTATCATCTACAGGTATACCAATTCCTGATTTATTTTCCTTTGAGTTCTGTTCTTTGTATTTACAGTATTGTTTATGTTATTTTCTTCATGTCATATCATCACAGGGTTGCTATGGTTCTTTTTGTTACAGGTTAGTTCCCTTACCGAATGGCAGGGTCTCCTGTGATGATATCTTTGTATTGCACATTGGATTTCTCAGTTTTCTGCTAACCTATTCAGCTCACCTTCAAAGTACTATTTTAAAGATCTCACTCAATGTCAAGGATCTTTCCTCTCTCTGGCGAACTTGTAACATTGACTAGGATATAGTCCCAACATTTGTTCAGTTAAATGGCTTGTCTGTCGAGCCTCAATTTTCTTGTTCTGAGTTGTTTATATGAAATGTCCTTTCTGAAAATTTTGTGAATATATTTAAATGTTTTCCCGAGCTTGAACTTTTAGGCCTCGATTAATTTTCTCGTAGTTTCTTATACTATAATCTTCATAGTTTTGGTTATGTATTGCTTTATGAAGAATAATGGTTTCCAAATAACTCGGCTCTTAAGTCGATTTCATTTTGGAATTTCTACCGTTGTAATGTTTTTGGAGACAGGGATTCAGTTCGTTTCATATGTATATATATATGCTCAATTGCTTAATCATGTTACTTATCGCAACTTAATGACTGTACACTCCAATTTTGGTTATATTTATGCGTGTATATTTGTCATTCGATTACATGTTTTTTTTGTTCAGCTTCAGGCCTTGAACTCTAGTTTATATATATATATATATACACACAGTCTTTATCGTAATCCTATCCTCCAGTTTTCTTTCTATTATTTTTTTTTAAATGTCATCATAGTGTTATGAATCTACCTGCTACTTGTTGTCTAGACCACCTTTAAACACTGTCTGAGTATAGGTAGTTAGGGGTAGCAACGATTTTTGGATTGGGGTTACTTCCCCATACCCAGAACCAATGGTTCACCCCGCCGTAGCTTTAGGAGGCAGTGATTATCCTAATACTATTTCTTTTGCACAGTAAATTTGTAATTAATCATTCTATCAATATACTTCTCGGTCAATGTTCCTTTAGAATGCATTCTGACACATTTAAGAATTCTGGAAATAAATATTATTTATAGTAGTCTATTTCATGGTTCACAGAGTTTTTTCTTAATAACCATCTACTGTATTTTTCCAAGTATCTTGCAATAAGTCTTGTTTTTCTTATGTAAAAGCTCACAAGATTAATCTTTAGAATCTTATATTAGTAATCTCATAATTTTGTAAATAATTGCTAAGTCATTTATAATTCACAAACTCATTTCTTTTTACTACTGAGTATTGTTCCAAAACAAAATATTATTTCCTGAAGCTAAGTAAATACATATCTGTGTACAAATAACTGAAACAACTTTCCTATCTAATTATTCTGGAATAAACAGTCACTTATCTGAAAGTGAATTTGGTTGTTGATGTCCACCCAACCTTCAAGAGAGGCGATTACGTCCTTCTCTTTCCCTCGTGCTCCACACCTGAGAGGTACAGGTTGACAGTGTTTTCAGCTGTGACCTAAGGACCCAAAGTTCAGTCAGTACCAGAAAATCTCAGCAATGCTGAGTGGTTTCCACTAGTCTTTACCAACTTAGGAAATCTCTCACTCTCTTCCTTAGTCCATGAACAGAACCCCTATTCCTCACTGGGATTTGCCTCTTATCCCTAAAGGAACAAGTAACTACTCAAACTGTCCAACCACCTCCTAGTTCTTGGAATACTTTTACCATCAGCCTTTTTACTTTTTTATGGAACTGTTTTTTCCATAACCAATTTTTTTTTTTTAATAACAAGGGAAATATTTTTTTCCAGAAAAAACTAAATGTTTTAGTATTTTATTTAAAATAATTACAAAATGTCATTTTACTAGTTAACAATTAGTTAATACCAAATGCAGTTGTCACATCACCCAATTTTAATGTTGTAATAGTGTCGAGTCACTCTTGGATTAGTGGATTGCTTCATTTCCAAATTCATGCCGCTGCTGCTGTCATTCAACCATATACACAAGAAAATGTGGAATTTACACTATCTCTAAAGTTAAAAAGCAAATCATGGATACTATCACACTATCATTTGTTGATTTAAGAAACTGCAAAGAACTTGGAATTTATGATTTTATAGATGAAAATTATCTAAGAGCTCTGTCCCTATTATCGTGAAAAGGAGATATAATTATTAATATCTGAAATGAGTATTATATGTTATTAATATTTTTTAATTCTATATAATATTTTAGTATAGAGTATTTAGTATTATTATTATTTAATTATTTAGTATTTCTAATATTATATAATATATATTATAAATATTATAATATTTCATTTTAGAATTTTTTTAGGGCAATTCAAATGATGATGGTTCTAAAAATAAAGTATTATGTTTCAAGAGCTTTCATATTTAAATTTCCTGAGTTTGCTGGTGAGGTAAGTGTTGGGGTGGCATGGTTCATCTAGAGGTTATAGTGGTAGCAGTTGGAATCGACCCTGTGTCACATGAGTATAAGATTGACAGAATGGTCGATGAAATTTATATATATATATATATATATATATATATATATATATATATATATATATATATATATATAGCATGCATGCTAGAAATATAAATTTACTTCTTAGAAATACCCTAGAGTGTTTCCAATTTCTTTGAAAATGTATTTCTACTTGAAGATTAGAGAAAGACCTGGAAGATGAATTCAAATAGGGGTGATTGCTATCTTCTTCTAGCGGTAGCTAAGTCAATGGAGCACTATCTTATAAAGAGGGATTTTCAACCCCAAAACCACCTTCCATTTAAAATATTTCTAAGTCAATGGAGCACTATCTTATAAAGAGGGATTGTCAACCCCAAAACCACCTTCCATTTAAAATATTTTGAGAGTCCTCCTCTTGTGTAGTGAGCTAGCCCATCCATCCTTGCAAGAGCAGTGAGTTAGCCCATCCATCCTTTTTGCACGGACAGGGACTTTGGGGCATGTCCCAAAACTTGCAAGAAGTTTGGTTTTGTCCATTTCCTAAGCTCAACCATAGACATGTGTTTGTTCGTGAATCATTTGAACCACTGCAAATTTTTCCATATTGTGAATGTTGTTTAACTACACATATTTACATAGTACAATAATCTTGTGAATGTTTTTTTACAGCACATCTTTACCTAGTAAAAGAGATGGTTCCTAACTCTTTGTTTTATGTACTTTTTCCTAGTACAAGAGACGGTTCCTCAACTATTTGTTTTATGTAATTCTTGTTTCTCGAGTTTTTCTTGGGGGCATCACCAACAGCTTGTGACAAGGAAGAAAAGGGAGGGAAACTACCACCACTTTGCATTTCTAGAGTGAAAAAACTACTTAGAAAACCGAGCAAGGGCTTGTTGGGAGAACGATAACTAAAAACAAACGGGGAATAAAATTCAAAGCTAGACTTGGTGACTAGAAATAAGGGGTCCAATGACGATTTGGGTGAGAGAGAATTGACTGTGAGCAAAGGCTGAGAAGTGAGAGAGATAAGGGACAATGGGCTAGAGGACAAGGAAATGGTTTCCATGGGAGAAGGCCCATTCATCCTACCAAAGAGTGTATCGTCATATGAAGCATGCATGTGCAATGACTAGGACAACAACTTGGAGGAAAGGAGATCAAGTTGCAAAGGGGACATCAGAGAGGCCTGGTTCCCCAACGGTACGGAAGGTGGCCACAAAAGGTTTAGTAGGAGCAAAAAACTCCATATTTGTACCCCTTCCAAAGGGTCCACTAAATAATCCACCTCGTCCTCCAACATATTAACTGAGGAGTACCATAACTAAGAGGAATGTGATTAGACTGGCTAAGGTCATAAAGAGGGCACAAGGAGAGGGTCGAATTTACAACTTGCAACCACAAACCCTAGCCATGATGCATATCCCTCCCCAATAGGAAATTATGGTCCCTCCCCAATATGGAATTATTGCATATTTGTCATAGATTGATGCCTATCAACTTTTACCAACCATTTAATTTATCATATATATTATATTAATATTTATTATTATATTATTATATAATTTACTAATAATTATTTACTATTTTTTTATATATTTTTATATAAATTATTTATATATAGAAATTAATAAAATATATTAAATCACAATCAATTAGAACTAGTCTCTCAATTTTATAATCCATTATAAATATCAATAAAAATAAATGTAGAACATTTTATGTTTAGACATTTTGTAAGTTTCTCTCTTTTGTTTTTTACTTCTTACTTGTTGAATAGAGTGGCTCATTCTAGAGCCTAGTGTGAGGCAATGTGTAAGTATGTCGGTCCCTCTTAAAATAGAAATAAAATATTTTTTAAATAGAAAAACAACGTTGGCTATAATAAAAAAAGAAAAATAATATGATATGTCTATTTAATTAGTTGTCCATATGACCTAATATAATTTCATGTAAAGCAATTTAAAGTTTAAAAAAAAAATATGTCAGTAAAAAAATATTTAAACCTTATACTTTTCAAAAATATTTTAACATGTTATATCAATTTCATATATATATATATATATATATGTTAAAAGAAAATATTTTAATGTTGTATAGAATAAAATATCCAATGTAGTTATGAGTAAAATATTTTAATATGAATTAATATTGAGGTATACTTAAAATATATTTATGCAAAGAAAACCAATTTAATGCACCCTAAAAAAATGGCTCAATATACATGTTATGTAATCTCTATAGCATTCAAAAATACAATTTAAACAATAAAAAATTATGCATTGTTTTCTTCACTCTAAAATAATTTTGCACCTAAAAAATTTGATCTCTCCGCTCATATTAAATCCATGCTTAAAATGCATCTATATTAATGTAAATACAATTCAATAACAATATCATTTAGATCAAAACATCTAACTAAATTAAAACTATTTATAATTTTTTTTTTTTACTTAATTTCATGTTAAATCTTTACGTAAAATACATCTATATTAATATAAATATAACTCAGTAACAATATCATTTGAATCAAAATATTCATAGACTTCTACTTTTTCCTCGCTCAACTTCAAGCTAAAGGATCAACATTTCTTTCTTGGGATCTAATTTTAACGTCCCTCATTACTTTCTACATGTCCAGATTTATCATATCATTATATCATCATTTCTTGGGATCTAATTTGAACATCCCTCCTTACTTTCTACATGTCCAGATTTATCATATCATTATATCATTATTTTGTACAGTCACTCCACATCAATTTCAAATGTCAATATCCTTCATGCATCGGTTGCATATTCATCCAGATTTTTAGATCATTATTTTGTACAGACAGTGCACATCAATTTCAAATGTCAATCTTGTGCAATAATTATGCTGGCAATCATGTCATAGAAAATGCTAATTGTTTCTGCACTTTATACAACACAACCACTCAACCTCTTAAAAGAAACTTTCTCTCCCAATACAAGTAGTGTGTATGCCCTACCAGGGCATTTTTAATCTTTAAGGGAGAGTCATCTACTCTGCGGTGAGATTAAATGTCAAAAATATAATTAAATTTATATAATTTTTATTTTATTATAATATAAAAAACAAAAATATAATAGTAAGGAGAAGGATTAATCATATAGTTTTTTTTTCTCAGAAAGAGATTAATCTCATCATATTATTAGCAAAAAATTAAGCATGACTTTTTTTTTTACCATAAATTAAACTAAAAAGGTAAAATAGCTATCGAGTGACCAAGCATAACACCAAGAGTAAATGAAGTAATTAGACTCAATCTTGAGCACTTGTTTCATCTGGCAGATCACATTGTAGATGACTTTCAAGATGAGCAAGTCCAACATCCAGACTAGAAAGACAGGAGTGTTGGTAACATTACATCTACTTGATTTCATTCAGAGAAGAGATTATATGATTATGATCTTCATGTTTCTCCTTGAGGACCCTACCCAGGAGTACCTTCATCTACCAATGGAGGGTGTTGGAGTTCAAATATTGACACTACCCTACCTTGAATTTCTTAGTCATATTAGGTTTTTCGATCACTATTGGTCAAGGATTCAAGTTGGTGGATTTCCTCTTGAATTTCAAGGGCAATGGCAGAGTGGAAAATAGTTGCAGCATCTTGGGCTTATGCTTGGACGAGCCAATGACCCAACTCCTACCCCCAAACCTATGCTTGGACTAGCCAATGGCCCAACTCCTACCCCCAAACCCCCCTGTAGCAGTGCATTCATTGTTGGGGCATATTGTACTAAGAAAAAATGGATAAGATATAGTTCATTCCCACAATGCTAAAAAACCACATGAATTAGAGAAGGGACCAATAAGAGACTCTTAACATTGTCCAAAAACCATCAGAGGTGAACAGTATTTAAAGCACATGTCTCCTAGGTTGAACTCAAAATATCACATGTTAACTCCAACCAAATAAAAGCAATGTTAGAGAAAAAATTGACAGAACCAAAAGAAGAAATTACCCAGTACTACTAAACAAACTTTGACCCTAATTTAACTTTAATTTTAGTAATTAAATAAATTTTCCTTTATTATTTTATTTCAACAATAAAACATGTGCGATTTATAATCATTACCAACAAAAATTAAAAAAAATAAAACACAAAGCAAGATTAAAGTAAGAAGAAACGATAGTTATAAAAAAATATAAGACTCTAAAAAATTCACAAATTAATTTGGTGACATTTTGTCAATTGTCCTTAATCAACTCTTTAACTTATATAGTTACATCCTAACCTACTTAAGCCAATGAAAAAATTAAAATTATTACATCAATTATGATGATTTTAGAACTTGATATTGATGACCCACTTAACGAAAAAGCGAGAATGATGATTTCATGCACTTGGTGTATTATGGCCTGCATCACTAAAAAGCGAGAATGTTAATTGGGTTGAATACAATTTAATGAAAAATATTAACTATTTTTAAATTATAAAATAATAAATAGTATCATTTTAAAATAAAGTAAATTGATTTTGAAAACATATTTTTTTTAAAATAATTTTCAATAAATTTGTTTTTTTTTAATTTGAACATTATCCAGCTTCAAAATTTTGGATGAAATGATGTTGAATCTACCATCATAATCTTGGCAACCGCATTATATCCAAAGACTCATGAGTTGCTACCCAGTGAAGGATTTTGGTGGGGCCTACAATATCCGCACGAAGCAGTCAATTTGTTATTCTCACTTTTCCAATTGTTTTCCTTGTCCAACACGTCATGTGGACCCAACCTCCCGACACCTGCTAATCGACTCACCACCTGGATAGTCTTATTTTGCAGTGGAGATTTTGTAATCAACATTTTGGAATGAAATCAGAGAGAGGTTTGCAGAAGTTGTGTTGAGAATCTTGTGGTATGCATTGGAGCATTTGTTCTTCTTATGTATGTTTATCTATTCATACTAAATGATATATCTTCTTTTAGATACATATTTCCATATGTTTATCTTGTAAGTTTATAAGCATAAATCATGTATGTGCATGCTCTGTTTTAGGAAAGGTTTACATGATAAGTCTTTTCACTTCTAAATGAATGAATTCACCTCAGTACTCATTCAAACTCTCTCTTACTTCATCCTATACACAATGACCTACTAAACATTATTTCAAACTACCTATCTAGCCTCACACATTCTCTGCAAATTGACCTTGGAATCCAGACCTAAAAACCCTACACACAACCTTCTCACTGACCTTTCTATCCAACACTTAAAACATGAAACAAATCCTCTTTACTAAGCTTACTTACCTAGCCTAAAATCATTAATACTCAGTCATTCCTTTGGCTACAAAAGTGACAATGAGAGAGCCCTCTCTGGTCCTGGTAGGGCTAGCTACCTAAGCTAAAGGCTAGTCTATGGTTACCTTCCTTCAGCTCCATTCATAGCCTTGGGAAGCAAGGGGGGCTGATAACATTTTTGGCGTTGTTGCCGAGGAGCGAAGGTTAAATATTTCCCGAGAAATAATGATAAATATTAGATCTGATCGCTGATGGTGAAATAGTGGTTAGGCACAAGAAGGTTGTGCATCTTTCACCTAGTGACTCTAGCGGCGAAGAATCCAAAAGTTCAAAGTGTTCATGGCGACTCCACTATTAAAAAATCGGTAGTTTCAAGAACTATTGGCGACTTCATTGTTTTCAAGATGGATTCAACTGCAAGATGGAATGTTAGGTATTCTCCTATGCATGGAGGTCATGTTCTAGGCTTTCCAAATCCTATGCCTCAGGTAGATTGGAAAACATACTTACCAAAATTCAGAGATGGAAAAGGTGATAATGCCACACTTCATTTAATAAGATTTCATATGCATGTCCGTAAGATGAATATTAATTTTCATGAAGATTTTTTAATGAAGATGTTCATGATCACATTGGAAGAAAAATCACAGTTTTGGTATGAAAGCTTGCCGCCTGCTGGTATCTATTCTCTCAAGGATTTTCACTTAGTATTTTTTGAGAAGTATAGAGAAACCTATCCTTGTTGAAGAAGATGGATACATGAGTAGGGTTTGAACACTACTTGCTGATCCTTTTAGGTATTAGATGGAGCCATTTGAGGCACTTATTTGTAAGTTTATTTAATATAAAATTAATTGTGGGTTACACAACTTTGACTTACTCCCGTCCATGCTTGGGTTTTTAATCTCTGTATTTTAAATTCAATCTGTGTTTTAATTTAGAATGGTGTATTATGTCTGAATCCCATGTTATATGAATACAATTATATATATAATTGAATTGAGATAGATTTATTTTAACTTATGATTTATTAATTATAGAGATTAAATATCTCAAAATGAAAATTTTTACATTTCCTTTAGAAGGTGAAAATATAAGAATATTTTTAATTTAAATTACTTTAATTTTTTCTATATAATATTGATATAAAATTATGTTATTTAATATGGACATTGAAATGTCTAGACCAGGGTGACAACTTAGTGAAGCGTGCGAGGGGGGAGTGGAGATAGGTCCTCTGTTGTGACCCCACTCTTTCAAGAGGGGAGGAAAGGACATCGTGCCCTCCACCTAGTGTTTGACGATCAAAACACAAGAAACAATGGTGCATGCATCCTCCAACACACTATTCAACATGCTCAGGAAGAGGTTGTTCATTATGGTGACCTCTGTTGTGAGTGACTCTGCTATGTTCATGCTAGGTTGAAGATGCAACAGGGGAAACTTGTCACCCTATTTCTGTTATCCATGTTACTCTATGTTTTTTTCGTTTTGAAGAAAGGGGAAGGTTTAGGTATTCCTAACCTGGCCTCGCCTGAGATCGAATCCATTGACAAACTTACCATCAACTCTAAGCTGAAGGGTCTAATTTTGTTCTCTCATACCGTAATGGTTTTCATCTAGTGAAGGGAGTAGGCTCACGGGACACAAATTATAACGAGTTACTAGCCCCCACCAGCTCTCAGCTTCATTGTTCACTCAACCACAACTGTGTTCGGAATCAGGTGCTCCTCCATTTTCGTGTCTTACAGTTTTCTTTTGATATAGAGGGTCTTTGATATAGAGGGTCTATTAATTGCAAATTTAGGCAAGGAAAAATGCATTGTTAATCTTTTGTGTTTAAATAATTTGAGCTTTCCTTTTTTTGGCCCACCAATAAATCCCGACCCCATTGAAACATTTTTTCATAATTACCCTTTTTATTAACACTTGGGTGGTTGATGGTTCTTCCTATTCTCATTATTTAGTTTTAGCCTTTTGATTCGTCACTATTTAGCATGCACGCTTGGTCTTGGGTAAGTTTGCACATTGATTTTTGGTCGCTTTATTACCCTCGCTTTTTCGCCAATTTTTTAATGGATGAAATTTTAACACATCTCACTCATGATTTGAGAAATTGATTGTTGTTTCCATTTCAACGTCTTGCTTCGATCACTTCCTCCTTTAAGCTATTTGATGAGTTTCAGTTTGACTTGATTCTCACGTGAAATTTTCTTGTAAATACATATGCATAAATCTATAAACTTTATGTATGTTGTATTATGTAAATTATATTATATAATATAATAGTTCACCATATACGAGACATGTTGTATATAGAGTTAATTTATGTATAAATGTAGCTTTTAATTACATATAGTTATTTGTACATAATATATACCATGCATGTCATCATTTATAAATCATTAAACATATATGGTTTGTATTATTATTATTATATATAATTAATAACAAAATCATATGAATAAAATAGAAACAAAACATATTAATGTAATCTAGTTAGACACGCACGCGCCCTTTAAATTTTCCTAAATCTTCGAAGGCTTATCAATTTAAAGAATGGCTACATTAGAACACAATAAAATCTCAATAGAGATGAGTAACTAAGAAATTATTTTTCTCAAATTCCATTAAAAAAAGGTAAATATATGTTTCTTCTATTCATTTGATGATCTTCAAAAGTATTTGGATTTATATCATTGAAAATATGAACCTATTTTCCCAATCCATACATCATAAATAACATTTCAATATACCTCGTGTAGAGCATGAGGTGCACTAAGAGACAAAAACATTAACATATCTTGTGTCTAGTAACTTGTTATAATTTGTGTCTCGAGAGCCACCTCCCTTCGCTAGCTGAAAACAGTTACGGTATGAGAGAGAACAAAATTGGACCCTTCAGCTTAGAGTTGATGGTAAGTTTGTCTATGGATTCGATCTCGAGCGAGGCCAGGTCAGGAAGACCTAAACGTTCTCCTCTCTTCAAAACATAAACAACATCCAGTAACATGGATAACAGAAATAAGGTGACAAGTTTCCCCTATTGCGTCTTCAACCTAGTGTGCACATAGCAGAGTCACTCACCGTAGAGGTCACCATAATGAACAACCTCTTCATGAGCATGTTGAATAGTGTGTTGGAGGATGCATGCACCATTGTTGCTTGATTTTATTGTCAAATTCTAGGTGGAGAGTCGGATGTCATTCCTCTCCCCTTGAAAGAGTGGCGTGACAATGGAGGGCCTATCCCCCCTTTCCCCTTGCACACTTCACTAATTTGTCACTTTGGTCGAGATATTTCAATGTCCATATTAAAAAACATAATTTTATATCAAATTTATATAGAGAAAATCAAAGTAATTTAAATTAAAAATCTTCTTATATTTTCACCTTCTAAGGGAAATGTAGAAGTTTGCATTTTGAGATATTTGATCTCTATACTTGCTAGATCCTAAGTTAAAATAGATCTATGTTAGTTCTTTTATATCCAGTGAGAAAACATATCATAACTAAGTTTTCAAACCAACAGTGAGGACAACCATCACTGGCAGCTTCGTGAATGCAGAATGGCTCATCATTATTATTCAAGGAAAACCACGCCACCTAGCATTACCCGTTGGTGGTCCGTAATGGGGTGGAATTTTACTCTTACCAAATGCATCTTGGTCATGGTTTTTTAAACGATTTCCTTACGTCTAAAGAAAACGACCTCTTAGCCAAGCAGAGACACTTTAGAGCATACTCTAGATGAAGCTTAATGTTAGTAATTATCATTTTTAATAAATTATTGAAACTATAAATTAAATTAAAAAATTCAAAATCAAAATTAATTATAAATTTCAATTGAATTATATATATTAATTAAAAAAATTAAATTAAATATTTACAATAAAAAAAATTGGGCGGCCCATGTGGCAGCGAGAGCTGGCCCTGTGCGAGTGGCGAGCTGCCACCTGGGCGGGCCAATATATATATATATATATATATAATTTAATATTTTTATTTTAAATTTTTTTCATTTTTAAATTTTAATTTTAAAAACGTTTTTAAATTTTTTTTATTTTTATTTTTGGAATCTAAGGTTCTGTGATCCATCATATAAATTAGTAAAATTCTTTCGGTAATAATCACAAGCAATGGAACGTGGTCGACGCGTTTCGAACCAACCAGTGTGGTTCATCATCAGGACTATCTATATTTTTCTAATTTATATTTTTTTAAATGTTTAAATTTAAAAAAATAAAATAAAATTTGTTTTGTTTTTTTTTCAATTATTTTAAAATGTGTTTTTTTTATAATATAAATTTTTATTATTTGAAAATTTTTATTTTTATTTTCTTTTTAAGTTTTATTTATTTATTTATTTTTATTTTTTAAATATATATATATATATATATATATATATATATATATATATATATATATAATTCATTTTCTTTTTAAATTTTTATTTTTTTATTTAATTTTTTAAAGTTTAATTATTTTGTATCTTTTATTTTGTAGTTTAGTTGATCTAGATCTCCTACAAATATCCACAATACACCCAAAGAAACCTAGCTCTGATACAAATATGATTCGTAAACTACCATGGATATTCCATTGGATAGTTCATTACAACAACTCTGATAAAAGTATATTTAAAATCTAAATTTCCACACTATTACAATTCTATTAGATTTCTGGATCTTTAGATTTATTGTTGATATTGCATGCACGCGAATTAAAATTATAAAGAAAATAGGAAACGATAAAATAAAAGATCACACACACATTTGACACAAGATATGCTTTGGGAAACCCTTTTGAGAGAAAAACCCAACTGGAAGGTGAGGCCGCTATGCTCTCATTCTTTGAATGGAAATATATCGAAGTACAAAGAATAACGACCTATGGCCCGTGGGATGCTATAGTGCACCAATCCTCTCTGTGTTCTCTACCTCCTATCCCTCTTGGCTATTTTTTCTTAGCTATGGAACAAATGCACTCGAAAGAATGGAATCCCTTTTCCTCCTAGTGGCCTAGTTATAACATGTCAACCCGGTAGCTTATTATTGGTTAAGTTTGACTACCTCAACTCTTAACCATAGTTACAATATAAAATCTTCCAGAGTCTTCTACATCACAATCACATGGCTAGCCCTTTTTCCATCAATAATGGGGGTTGACGTGGCATCCTCTTGAATTATTGTGGTGAAAACAAGAAGGTCAACTTATGAATGGAAAAATTTCGCATACAAACTCCGATTGATGCGATTCTTACACTGTTGGAAAGGTATATGTGTGTAGAATAGGAAAAATAAGTGTGTTGCTAAAGCGAAAAAGTTTTACCCCCAAAAAACGTCATTTGATGCCTCAAAATGCTCCTAGAAGGTTTCAGACCTTGTTTTGCCAAACTGGGTCCCACCAGTAAAGATGGTCCCATCCTGGATGCGGGTGATTAACTGCCCCTGAAATGTGGCAAGCCCAATGCGCGCCACTTGGCCACGCAGAGGGCTGGTACCGAGGCATTTAACGCCCACAACTGTGAGTGATGATCACTCCACTCTCCTGCACTTGGCCTTAACTACTACTCTGCAAACCGTCCTACACCTCGTTCAATGGCGCCGCGTCACTCCTCCTCATCATTTACTATCCGCAGACATTCTCTATCTTTCACATTCGCCTTTGATTGCTCTGAGTCGATGCTCGACCTCCGCCTCTTGTTCGCTCCGCAACCCTCTTGTGCTGAGAAATATCTGCCCAACCACTGTACTCCATCATCTCCCTCGCCCCATTCGCCCTCCCATCACCCTCACTCACCGTCCAGCTCGCTCTCTAGCTCTATAATGCCAAGACGACACCACATGAGGTGCAGAAGAGGAAGAGGAAGAGGGGCAGGCTCTCGCCCGCCTCTCTCCATTCATGATGAGGCCAGCTCCCCGCCACTGGCTAAAAATGTAGCAATCTTCCAATTTGACAGCTTCCTAGACAGACCTAGGGTCACCGCCACCATTTCAGTTACATTTTAGGAAGCTCAACCTAGCTCCATGGGCTTGGGCTCCAGAAAACGTATGCGTAAGTCTACAATTTCCTTGGTGCCTCCACAGGACTCTCGGAAATCTGCCGCCCTACCTGTCAAGGCTGGTTTGCCATCCTCAAGCAATGCAGGCAGCCGCAACGGGAGTTCTAAGCATTCGGAGGGGGAGCAGAGCAAAGGAAGAAGTCAAGCACGCACTGCATCTTTGTCTATAGCACAACAGTCCAAGAAAGACGATGACACATCCGAGGATTACAGATGTCTCATTGTGGAGGAGTCTCCTCCAACACAACAACCTATCATGCTGCTCAACCTCAGAAAGGACAGGTTTCCTTATCTAGTTTTGGTCAATTTTCATGTTTTGTTACGTTTACTGAGCAAGTTGTCTGTTGGGATGTTTCTGTCAAACTCTGGAAGGTCTTTGAACATTGCTGGTTTCCCCACAGTGGGCAGCACATTTTGGGCCGGTTTCTCTGAGAGGGGCGGTCAGGTTTTTGATTTTTTGACTAAGACGCCCTCCAGAATTGGTTAGTTCAGCGATTCTGGAGGGCAGTCTCGCCATGTAAATTATGTTTCATAATTAATAGATTAGACCAACCTAGAAAAAAAAAGATGGTCCCATGAGCTAATTCCTCCACTTTTTTCCACTCTGAAAGCATTGAGATGGATGACAAACAATATAATGTTCCAATCCCGATCAGTGTCCTAGAACTTACAAGAAGTTTTGTTCTGTCCATTTCCTGAGCATAACCATAGACATGCAACTTCCTGAACATTGTAGATTTTTCCATCTTTTAAATGTTGTTTAACTACACATCTTTACCTATAGACTGTTCCTCAACTTTCTATTTTTTTTAGTTTTTCACTAGTAGCTAGAGGCAAGAAAGTAAATGGAGGGAAATTGCCACCACTAAACATATTAGAATCTTCCTCAACATTACATTAAAAAAAAAATATCATTACCCACCATCCCTTAACATTTGATTAAATCTTTGGCACCAATATCAAGATGTAACATGGAAATAAAGTTTATATGGCTGACTCATATTTAAATATGTGGAGAATTCATGTATAGATGAATATCCATTTACACTTTTTATTTGAAAAAAGTAATGCATTTGATTGCTAAGTCTATGAAAACATACATATTCTATTGATTTTGAACCTCTAAAACACATGCTCTTAACCATTAAGCCCACTCAAGTTATAGTAAAATCTACAAACTATAATAATCACGGTCGAAAAACAAAATTAAAACCTAAGATTCAACCACTATCTTGGTTTATCTTGGTGCTACAGAATTGAACACAGCGAAAAATGCAGCGCTAGCTTATTGGGTGAAGCTGTTGGACGTTCAGTTTGAGGCCGAGAGTCTGGGTTTGGCTACAAGCAGGGTGTGGTTGAGAATAGGCAAGCTGAATTGACCCCCTTTGTCACTTACATCCACCACAGATCGCCCCGGCGGTGGCAGAAGCTCGAAGTTCTGAAGCAGCCTTCCAACTGTCAGAGCCACATTTGCAAGAGCCATGTGGATTCCAGGGCAACTTCTTCTCCCAGCGCCGAATGGCAGGAACCTGAAATCATTTCCGTGGAATTCAATTTTCTCGCCCTCCTGCAGAAACCTCTCGGGAATGAAGTCCTGGGGGTTGTCCCACAGCTCGGGATTGTTGGCGAGCCACCAGATATTGACGAGCACTTTGGTCCCCGCAGGGATGTCATACCCGCCGAGGTTCGTCTGGGGAACGTTCAAGCGAGGGACGAAGGGAAGCGTAATGTGTAAGCGCAGGGATTCCTTCATAACGGCTTGCAGGTATGGCAGTTTCACAATGTCAGGCTCACTCATTGGGATGCCCGGCCCCACGACGGCGTCCAGTTCGTCTCGGATCTTTTGCTGAATCTCTGGGTGGTTCACCAGCTCTGCGATAACCCATTCCATTGTCCACACAATCGTCTCCATTCCTGCAGTATTCATGTTGTCAATCAGATACAGCACGTTCTCTTCATTTATTTCGCCTTTCTCCTGCGCCTCAAATATGTAGTCCATCCCACACTTCCGGTCGCCCTTGGTAACCCCCAATTTCCTGCCATAAAAATCAAAATCAAGATCAAGATCAGTATTCATTTCGGAAATCAATTAGTTGGTTTTTTTCTCAGGAAAAATGGAAATTTTATATTAATCAATAAAAATTTGCTGTGTACATGCATTAAACATTCTATCTGTTTGAAAGCCAAGCAGGACTTCAATCTCCAAATCATGCAGTGGTTAACAATTGGCCATAATAACCAGAAAAAATGACAGATATCGATCATCTGCTCAGACATTGCTCTCATGGGCAACCAAAACTGTCTAATACAAAGTCGTCTTTCTTAGTCCAGAGATTCCTCTTATAAGGAAAACAACTCAAATGGAGTATAGAGGCTAGCCAAAACCCTAGCGAGTCTCATCAAAACCCTAGAGGAAAACAACTCAAACAAGAGACTAGAAACTGGCCAAAATGTAATAAAGTTATAGTTATGCAATATAGTAGATAAATGTCTGTAAACAAAGCTGTTCGTTCCAAAACAAAATAGTAAATATAAAACTAAAAACATAATAAACAAGTATAAAACCGAAAACATAATAATAAAAATAACTTAGACAACGATATAGAGCATAGCCCAACACCAAGAGAGCACAATCAATCTGTAAGTGAAAGGGGCACCATCCAGCTCCACCAAGCCCTCTATATTTAATTTTCCAGTTGCCCAAAGTCCGCTGTATGCCCTCAGGTCTGCTATCTCGTTCCCCTCTGTTAGTTGGTTTGCTGTACGCTCTCAAGTCTGCTGCCTCGTTCTTTTCGGTTAGTTGGTTTGTATGACGTTTAGTTTTTATTTAGTATCAGATTAAATTTATGAAATTAAGTCTGTTGCCTGGTTCCCTTCAGTTAATTAGTTAATTAGGGGTTTAGTTTTTATTTGGTATCAAGTTAAATTTATGAAATTAAGAAAAGAGCAAAGATAAAATTCAAAATCAAAATAAATCAATTAATTTGTATAAGATTTAGTTTCTATCACTTCTTAGGAGGTTCGAATCTTATTGGGAGAGATTGAAGATAAAAATGACAATTAAAAAATTAAACTGTAAAGTTGCAGCTTACTTGCTTGCGCTCTTTGATAAAAGACTCTGTGAACAGCGCCTGTCTCTTTTGCTTGACCTGGTTACAGATTTTCATATATCCTCTGAGCAAAGGACTGAGGATGGGAATAAAATCGCCATAGTTGTATTCGAAGCTCTGGCCCATTCGGCTCCTCTGGGCGTTGAGAGTTTTGAGGCGAAGAAACAGGGGATCCTCCTCGCTCTCAAACCTCCTGTCAAACAACATTCTGTACATAATATTATACACCATAAGCTGCATGCGTCCCCTGATCACAATCCCCTCACTGGAAGCCCCGGCACGCGCCCTGATATCGTCCATCGCCCGCTCGATCTCCTCTTTCCACGCAAATCTGTACTGCTGGACAACATTGTGGGTAAAGAAAGGCGCGGTCATGATCCTCCGCATCTTTCGCTAGTGGTGTCCGTAATAAGTGAAAATCATGTCTTGCCCACTCCCCGTGAATATATCGTACACCACGTTCCTCGGGCGGGATCCGAACTCCACCCCCTGCGTCTGCAGCACTTCCTTTGCCAGCTCCGGGGACGCCACCACCAACAGATTCCTCTGCCCCATTTTTAGCAGAAAGATGTCGCCATACTTCTTTACTAAGTCAGTCAGATTTCTTTGATTGAGATCGTCTCCCACCTGCAGCCAGTTCCCAAATATGGGCACCGCTGGCGGACCTGGAGGAAGGTTGAGCTTCTTAGATTTCAGCTTCCGAAACACCAAAATAGCACCCACTATCACAGCGAAGAGAGCCAGAAGCCCTTTCTCTACGTCTAACTTCTCCATTGCTGCACCAACGAGTTGCTCTGACATGCTCAGACTCTCAATTGCTACACTATTCAATACAATGGAGGCTATATATATATAAACAAGGAAGGTCTGAGAAAAGAGGAGATGAGCAAGAACCTTGGTGGAGCCTGAACCCATTTTGGTGGCTCGGCTCGTCTCATTCATCTAGAACATCACCACCCACTACTGAGTCCATAGTTCACTTCTTATTGGATTTGGTTTCATTTGGGTTCGCCCGCCATTACGGCTGCAAGGACGACCAAAGGTACCCTTACAGGAGAGCGGCGAGCCTTATTTCCTCTGCCATAGGCTTATAAATGCGCCCAGGCAGGAAATGCCCGCTGTCGGATGTAGATCATCTTGCGGCGGGCATTTCCTGCCCGGACACATTTATGGGCCTATGGCAGAGGAAATAAGCCTCGCCTAGGAGAGCCAAATGGACGTCTCCTTGTGGAACCCAGTCACGAGTCACGAGTCACGAGTCATTTACGAGATATATCACAATTTAGTTGTCAAATCAATAGTGACTATAATATTGGTCACTGTGACTATAATATTGGTCACTCATAACTGTTATTTAAAGAAAATCACCCTACTTAAAATTGAGGACAACATTGGCTGTTATCCACAAATGCAAATTGACTCATAAGTGTGATTCAAAGAAAACAACCCCACCTAAAAGTGAGTACAACATACACTGCTATCTACAACTGCAAGTTTTATTCAAAGAAAACCACGACACCTAAAAGTGAGGATAACATTGGCTGCCATTCACAAAGGAGTTGTCCACTGACACAATAGAATAGCCCAGATGGAGTTTTTTTGCCGGTGGTAAAAAAATTCAAAAATTCGAGTAATTGGAGTGTTTGAATTGCATTTTTTTATGGTGGAAATGGATTCAGCACCAACAAAAACCCTTAGGGCATCCAAAATACTGAAGTTTAACAACTATAATCGAGAGTTTCAAAAATATTTGCCTGAAATTTTCATAATCTTACAAGAAATTTCTAGGTTATTTTGTGGGTTTTTTAGACTACGACATTCACAAATGCAAATTGACTCATTACTATTATTCAAAGAAAACCACACCACCTAAAATAACTAGTTCTAATCAATTAACCCGTTTTCTTACTCTAAAAAAAACGAACTTTCAATCTTACAACCTAAAAAAAATCTTTTTTTCTTTGATAATCTCTCCATTTTAAATTAAATTAAATTCTTCAAAACTCCATTAAAATTTCATGAGTCGAAATTCTCATAATCAAAATTTCAATGAAATCTTGATAAATTTAATCATATGAAAACTTCTACTATATGACTAAATAATGATAGTGAGCTCAATCCCCACCAAAATTTCTTTTATTCGAAAAATTAAATTAAATATTTTATTTATTATTTTTTATATGTATAATTCATTTTATTTTATTTAAAATTTAATAAAAAATTATATAATATAAATATTTTTTTGGATTAAATTCATTTATATATTTAAAAACACATTTTTAAATCACACATCATAATTTTATTTAAAATTATATTAAAATAATTATTATAAATAAAAATAAAAAATATATTTTTATAAATGATGACACTGAAACCCAATCCCCACCAACGTCCCTCTCTTATTCGAAAAATTAAATTAAATATTTTATTTATCATGTTTTAGATGTGTAATTAATTTTGATTTTATTTATAATATTAATTATATATATAATAATTATTTTAATATAATTTTAAATAAAATTATGTTGTGTGATTTAAAAATGTGTTTTTAAATATATAAATGCATTTGGTTAATTTTTTTTAATATTTATATATATAATTTTTTTTAAGTTTAAATAAAATTAATTAAAAAACTATTGGAACAACAAATAATAATAAAAATACTCAAATTGAAAAAATATAGATGAAAAAAAAAATCAAAATATAAAAGAATTAGAATACCAACATAGTATTATTCAATTTTTTATTTTAAGAATATATGAAAGAGAAGTTTGTGTTTGAATCGTAATTGCTTGTAATTAATATGTTAACCATCATCATCATCATAAATTAATATAAATTATTTATTTATTCGCAAAGATAATTAATATTTGTTTTAATATGAATATAAATTTAAAAAAAAAAATGAAATATCAATTATTATAATTTATAAAATAATATTTTTTAATTAATCATATATATTTATATATATAAATACAATATGGATAGATTTTATTGATTTCTTTACTACGAAAATTAGATAATAATATAAATTCGATCAAAAATCTGATATTGCTTTTATCAAATAATATAAAACAATAAGGAAAAACTATGTGAACAACGTTGCATGGAATATCAAGTATGACTAAGCTGAATTATTAAAATAATTTTTTTTAACTATATTTCTTTTGAATATATTTAATGTTTGTTTATTTTTATGAGTGAATGTGGTTTACTCATTATTCAATGGAATATGAGTATTTAGAATAGATTGTCAAATAATTTTTTATATATTTTTAAAATTTTAATAATATGGAAATCGATTTATTTTAATTTTATATTTTATATTTTAAGTTATAGGAGGAATCAAATTTTTAATAATGTATTTTTTTTAAATGTAAAACTTAAAAAATTGTTTATATCACGAGATTTTTTTTTCCAATATTTGACATATTTAGAATTAAAATGAATTTATACTTTTTTTTAATAGTATTTATAAGGTTTTGGATAGAGGGTGATCAAGTGTTCTGTTAAAGCATTTCTTAATGTAAAGTCAATAGTTCAATTCTTAAGGCACTTCTTGATGTAAAGTTCAATTCCCTGCCCCAGTAAGGGTGATATATTAGACATGATGAAGATATAATCCTGTCAAACTTTAAAAAAAAAATATTGTTTACATGAAATATAAATTTCACAAATCTATATATAAAAATATGAATATTTTTAATTTTATTAAAATCTTGATAATACATATGTTAAAAAAAAACACATTTTTTTTAATATTTTTTATTTTTTCTAAAATAATATATAGAAAGTTGATATATAATTATTAATTTAAATATAAAAACATAAAATGTTATATTACTCTTATGAATAATTTTATATGGTAATATATATATATATATATATATATATAATTAATTATTTAATTAAATTTAAACATGAAATTTTAAATTTCTTTTATTGTTTAATTGAAGCAGTATTATTTTTATTATTATCACTTTGTTTTGAAAATAAATCACATTAGTTGGTTTGAAAGATTGACCAAATTCTAATAATATAATCTAACATTTTTATTCTTCTTAATTTTTTTTTTAATTTTTTTTTTTAAATAATATCTCAATCAAAATATGACAACAACATCTCAAGCATAACATTTCTCTAAACCCAATAAATTTTTAATAATAACCCTATTAAATAAATTTTTAATTATATAAAATGGATAATGTAAAATATTATCATCACCCAATTTTGATGTCGTAATAGTCTCGAGTCACTCTTGGAATAGTGGATGAGTACATTTCCAAATTCATGCTGCTGCTGTGATTCAAACATATACACAAGAAAACGTGTCAAACAAACAAAAATGTAGCCGGGAAAATTGACTCCATATCTTTTGTTGATTTAAGAAACTGCAAAGACTTTGGAATTTATGATTTTATGGATGAAATTTATTCAAACAGCTTTGTCCTTGTTATCCTGAAAATGAAATATAATTAGCAAGTGCACTATATGTTACAAAAGAAATGTTGTAAGACAATAGTATAGGAAAGACTAGTCTAGAAGAAATAAGTTGTTGAAGAAGGAGGCAATAGCATAGGAAAGAGTAGCCTAGAAAATATAAGTTGTTTAGGAAGAAGCCATCATGAAGAAATGAAAGGTAAATTTTGCTTCCATATTGATGATAAGAATTATCAACTAGAAAATTTTGTTATAGATATTGAAATAGGCTATTGTGAGTGAAAACATATATGTAAACCAACATAATCTGTTGTTTACTCCAAGTTCATCTACATATCCAAATAAGATATTTTAAATACATTCAAGTACAATCTATCTAGCATAGATGTAAATAAATAAATTTTTTATTAACAAAAATATGAAGAAGAATAGTCTTGGTATACAAGAAAGTGAATGTTATTTTAATATGGAGACATTTTTGGAAGGAGATATTGTTCTTTATATTATGGTTTATTTTCTTCACTCCAAACTTGGTTTAATCTTTCTCTATATACATAAGAAAAAAAATACAAAGTAATTTTTCACAAATTTAAGTTATAGTTTTATATTTTATAATTACAAATCTAGTTTCTTATTAAAATATTTTACACACATCTATTTATTCAAATAAATTATATTGTGAATATGTTTTCACCTATTATTTGATTACAAAATTATTGTACTCCCTACTAAGTAAAACAACTTTATTAATAAAGCATTGAATGCCAAATTGAAAGATTATTAAAGCGAGAACTACTATAATATATAGAACAGATTTTTTGATGTATAAATTATTTGTTTTATTTGTTGTTCAATTTCCATTACCTATTATTTTCAAATCCCATGGGGAGGTATTGAACATGGGAGCCAACATTAGGTAAATAAACATTCACATTATCAAGTTGGACAAAAAAAAAAAATTATAATCCTAAAACTCTCCTACCTAATCATCTTTTTAAACATATAATTGAGCTACATTTATTAAAAACAAAGACAATATTAAGAACCTCCTAGACTTATAAAGGGTAATTGACATGAAAAATAAAAATTCTCCTCATGACAACATAGACATGTTAATATTAATTGAAACATTAAAAAAATAAAAAGAGATAATAGATTTATGCGTTATATCATTAAAAAAAGACCACTTTCACAATCAAATTTCTACATTAATTTTTGAAAAAAATATTTTATAATTATATATAATTATAATTGTATAATTTTAAGATATATATTTGATGGTAATAATATATTATTTTTTGGAAAATAAGACTAAGTTGGAACTAAATGGATTTGGTGAATTGCATAGAGATTTAACACATTAGGGCACATTAAGTGAAGGGGGGCTAGTGTTCCTTACCTCCAAATGTAGTATAGTGTGATGCATCAATATAAAAAACCCTGCACCTTCTTAAATTTTTAGTTCAAAATTTTAGTCGTTAATATATATATATATATATATATATAATTTTCATATAGTAGTGAAATAATATATTATAAAATATGCTTATTTTAAATGAAAAAAATGATGATCTAATATAAAAGAGAAGAGCATTAAAGGGAAATAGAGAGCCGAAGGAATGTGGAGGTACAAAATAGAGAGCATGGAGGAGATGCATAAGTACAAAATAGAGAGCTTGAAAGAGATGTGGATGACTACCTGGAAATGAGAGATGTAGAGGAACTTGTCAATGAGAATATTGACCACACAAATAAAGTCACCATTTTAATATTTAAATTTTTTTCAATGTATATGTCAAGTTCAAATTAAAAAAAAAAAAAATTTATATATATATTTTTTTATGTAGGGACACCATCTTACCTACAAAAATATTGTAGCACATGTAGAAAAAAATGGACATCAATCGGAAGTTGTAAGAAATTGTCTTTGATGATCATTTTCTAGATAATATAGAACCAACTAAAATTGAAGAAATGAGGCCACTAATTCATGAATGAACCGTTCAAGATAAAGTGAATTGAGTGATCAAAAATCTTTTTCAAGGTATATCTATCATAGCACAAGCTTAATTCTTAAATATTTTTTTAAAGCAAAAATATCTAAGAAATATAGTTCAATTATTGGGTATTAGAATTCCAAAGAGGTGAAGGTAAATGAGTTAGTATCAAGAAATATGACATCAACCACTCGAAAAATTGCAAAATATCAATCTCAATATGGCATAAGTGCTAGTAGGGCATTATTGACAGGTGTTGTTGGAAAAGGAACTACATCAAATCGGTTGATGTCAATGGAAACAAGAATGTACAAAGCATTAAGAAAAAGTTTATGGAGGCATTAAAAAATCAAGATTCAATAACATGAGAATGATGAACTTGCATGTCGGGCATTTATAGGAAACCTTATCAATATAGACTTTCATATAATGTGAGCGAAAATGTGAACGAGTTTTGGTATTGTAATTTCCATTTGTCACCAAATGAGAAGAATATCATGAGACATTGTATATCTAGAGGTGTGTATTGAGATCATTTCCCCTTTTAATGACTGTTATTATTAAAGAACATTTCTTACTACATAATATGTATAACTTGTATATAGACTTATAAAAAAAAAATTAACCTTTGCTGGAATCTTATTACAATGAGGAAAATATAAGCAATCCATTCATACAACTACCACATACTATCAATATGCAAAAGGGTTATCATGTGAAGTGATCTATGCATCTTTGTCATGCAGATCGAATCTCAACACTAAGGAGTCATCCTAAGATAAAATATCATCATAGTAAATTTGATGTTCAAAAACCATCAATCACTTAATTATATTTCTCTAAATATCAGCAATTGGACAACAATCACCATATGGTAACGCTTGGGGGGAATGTGTATCCATATCATAGTATAATTGTATATACAATTTATTATCCAAACGATATAAAAATATTTCATAAGCAATGCAACTGCTACATGAATTACACACAATCTTTAATGATATACTCAAAGTTCTTCCACAATACTAATCAAGTGCCTAAAGAAGCCATCATCACTCAGTCACCATATAGGTAACACCTGGGGGAAATGTGTTAGAATTGTATATACAATATCTTATAAAAAGGATATAAAAATTAGTTATAAATAATGCAATTTCTACATGAACTACCCACCATATAAGTAACGTCTAGGGGAAATGTGTTAGAACTGTATATAAAATAGCTTATAGAAATGATATGAAAATTTGTTATAAGCAATGCAACTACTACACTAACTACTCACAGTGCTTAATGATATCCTCAAAGTTCTTCCACAATACTAATCAAGTGTCTAAAGAAGCCATCATCACTTCCAAAATCACATATTTAAACATACAAGTTGTAAAAAAAGAACTTGTTTCATAAATTTTAATAGAATCGTGTGCTCAGATTTAAGATACAGTTCTTAAACTTTGAAGCCTCTTGTTGATTGAAAACATACTAAATTGATAATATGAAGAGAAATAATTTAAAAACTTCTTTGGCACAATTGTTACATAGTAATTTGATGCACAACTTGTATAGCGGTAAATGTCAGCGTGCAACACATACAAATAAAACAACTGAAGTAAATACTATCAATTGGTTTTCAATGCATTTATGTAATTAAAATAGAGCTAGGAACTTTTTAAGACCACTTCATTGAAAATTAGAAGCATCTTCATGCCTGGTTTTCCAAGCTGGCCATGAATACCTCTCTAGATCACTTAGATCAACACTACATTTCTTTCACCATTATCGAGCAATCTCGAGACAAAATGAGTAAGCAATTTACGAATGGAAACACCTACAGACGTGTCACAAACATCAGTTGGTTTGCAAGATCAATTTATTAGATTGATATCAATGCTTCTAAACTATTATAAACATTAAAACTGAAAGGCTTACTTAACAAATGATAAAATAATTTGTCATCAACATAAAAATGAAATGATTAGCCTATATCAATGTAGACCTAGTTATCATGATTCAAAACTTTGTTATCATCTGAGATCCTTATAGCATTAGATACATTCTGTGAGCTAATGTGATGTTTTGTTTGTCACAATGATTCAAAAATTAGTTATTATACCACAATATTGACTTTCTTATTGTTTGATTTGTTTATGAAACCTTTAAAAAAAACCACAGGAACATTTGATTTTACACTGTGATCTCCCCAACATGGGTGGGGGTTTCAAAAATTGGAGAGTAAATTGAGCAGGTATTGTTAGAAATTGTTGTATAAGATGGGAAATTTGGATGATTTGTAGACAATATGGATGTCATAACAGATATCTATTTTGAATTTTTTAGTGTCTCTGGCGACCATGCATCTAATAGGATCCATTTCAACTGAGAACGTCAATACGTCACTATGTGAATGATAATTTGTGACATCCCTATCCATTTTCTTTGATTGTGGATCAAGTTACAAACTAATAACTTGTGAAATCCCTAGCCATTTTCTTTGATTTTGGATCACGTTATAAACTAGTATACACTCTCTCTTCATAAGACTCTACAGTATATATTGGATGGAGGGAAAGGTTATGATAAAACTTGTACAAAAAACCCCTTAGGGTTGTCTCAACTTACTATATTGTTAATCTGATAGTGTCAATTTTGTAAAACTATAATCTACAGTAAAGAATGAGTGGGTTTTTTCTTTTGTAAGTTTTTTTTTGGAATTGAAAAATAAAAAAATTATAAAAGCTAAAGTTTTGTAGTGAAAAACTTTGTTTAAAATTTCAAAATAAAAAGTTGAGTAAATTTGACATCATATAATATGAAAATTGTTTATGATTATAAAGTAAAAAACATGTAAGATTTTTTAGCTACAATTAGGTAATTAAAGATATGTATATAGTTTTTTTTTGAACTAAAGAAATTTGATATTCATTAACAAATGAGAATTATGAACATTCATCATTATTCCTCAAGATAAATCATGTCCTGTGAAATAATTTGGAAATTTAAAAATAGATCGCATATTTTAAAAAATTTCATTATTAATTTAAGGTTTTATATAATAAAAAATACTACTCATGAATAATAAAATAGTTGTAACATAAATAATATATATCAAAAAAACCCCGTGTTTTTGTAATAATAAAATAGTTGTAACAAAAATAATATAGAACAAGAAAAACTATGTATATTTGGATGTATGAAAATTTAGATACATTTTATTAAGTAAAATTTTAAAAGAATAATGGTTATAAACAATTAAAAATCATTTTATTAAATAGTTAGTTTAGGTCTATATTATGCTCTTGGTAGATCCAAAGTTAAGATTGATCTAGGCCATCTTAATTCCCCCCTTTAAATAAACTACATTCCACATGAATACCATGAGTCAATATCATGGGTTGTTTTTATAGTTTATTATTATTTTATTTTATTATTTTTATTTTTTATTGTATTTTGACCTAGTTAAAATGTTCATTACATTATGTCAATATTTTTATTTAATTTACTTTTAGTTTTATTTTTGTGTAATTTGACATAGTCAAAGTGTTAAACATGACATTACAACATTTCTATCATACTTTGCTGGAGAGCATCTTGACACAAAAATGTAATATTTAAATATATAAATAGTTATTTCCCTTTTTTATATTGTTTTATATCCATGTAATATAAATTAATTGGTTTGTGTGGAGTTAAGTTATTAATTTAAATTTTATAAAAATAATTGAGGTTAAAATATAACAAATTTTTAATAACAACATTTTAACTTAAAAGTCACCAAAACCTAAATTCAATCTAACTTATTAAAAAGAAAAAAAACTAACATTATAAAAAACATATATAAAACTATTTATTTGTGGATCTAATGTAGAAATTTAATACAAAATATGTATTTCCTGGATTCTCTTGATCTAACAATAATATGCTACTGTTAAATGCATAATGAATATCATAACAATCGACAATCACAATATCATGAAGAAAGATCAATCACACATAATTTATCGGGAAAGCAGAAAGCTAAAAAACCCACTATCTTCTATTATGTATTATATCATGGATCATGAAACAATTACATACAAATCTCTAATCCAAGAGCTCTCTGTACATGAGCTAACTGTCTCACACTGTCATACAAAAATTGGCAAGTTCTTTAGCCAATTTACTATCTCTAGATAGCCTGCCTCCACTGCACAATCCCAGCTAATAGAAATCCCTGAATGAATGGAATCCTGCTTTCCTTGACTGCGCAATCCTCATGGGCACATCCAATGTGTGTATGGTTGCATGTGTGCAACCGATAATGTCACAACTGATAGTCAATTGTCCCTTTCACCTACATCTCAATTGGGTCTCCACTGGATTTGACATGCATGCAGTTAATAGTAGTAAACCTTCAGTTGCATGTGAGGCCACTGATTGTGAATTAATTAATAATTAATTCACTTGATCTCTCATTGGTGTATCTTTAGTTACAACTAGCACAACTGAGTTTAACTCACTTAACTGAGTTAAAATACTTTACAAATTTCATAACTGCACTTCCAACTTAGTTACAACTTCGAATCACTCAATTACAGCTAAGTCCACTTGCATGTCCCACCAACCAACCACTCAACTCAAAATTCCTATAGCTAACTAATTTTCCACTTCAGTTAACTATTTCCAAGTGCTCATTGAGAATAGATTATTGTTTACTGTCCAACTAATATTAAAGGATAATAATAGCCGACATGCATCTATAAATAGACGTGCAATCTATAAATAGAACTTGCACATACATCTATAAATAGACCTCATCTATAAATAGATTTTTCTCATGCATCTATAAATATACATCCACCTAAAAATAGTCTGAGGCTCCATCGTAGTGTAGGTGCATAATCTTCACTAGGATCTTCTTGTTGAATCTCAACACTCCCTCTCAACAAGAAAGGGATTATCCTTCACCCCAATCTTGTCTCTATGGTATTCAAATTTTCTCCTGGTGAGTGCCTTCGTCAGAATATCTGCATCTTGATCTTCCATAGGAATGTATTGAAGCAACATGATTCTCCTCTGCACACAATCTCTGAGATGATGGTACCATATATCTATATTCTTAGATCGATCATGAAACATAGGATTAATCGAGAGTTTAATGCAACTCTGATTATCACAATGAATCATTGTCGGATCTAAATGAGAACCAAAAAAACCAACCAAGATCTTTCTCATCCCGATAGCCTCACATGCAGCTTGACTTGCTGCCATGTATTATGCTTCTGCTGAACTGAGTGTCATGGATCTCTGCTTCCTGCTGTACCAAGAAACAACTGTATATCCAATGCTAAAGATCCCCCCTGATGTGCTCTTTTTGTCTGATGGGTTGCTTGCCCAATCTGCATCCACGAAGCCATGCAACTTCACCTCATCTGTCTGTCTGTACCATAAACCATACTCTGATGTGCCCCTCAGGTATCTCAGGACATGCTTGTCTGCCTTCCAAAAGAGCTTGGTAGGCTTAACCATAGCTTGACTCAGCTAGTTAACCGCATAGCAAATGTCTGGTCTCATGTTCACTAGATACATTAGCGAACCCACTAACTTTCGATAAACAGTAGCATCCACTACCTCTCCAGAAGTAGCATCCTCTTTCCTCCAGTTTCCTGGAAGAGGAGTATCCATGGGTTTGCAGCCCTCCATGTAAAACTTACCCAATATCTCCCTTCCATACTTGCCTTGAGACACAAAAATTTCACCATCTCACTGCCATATTTCCAATCCAAGGAAATAATGAAGGAGGTCCATATCCTTCATCTCGAACTCCTTTGCAAGGTCCTCCTTGCATGAGTGTATCAGATGCTCATCACCAGTCAATATTAAATCATCAACATAAATAAAAATTATCAAAAGCTTAACCCCCACCACAATTTGGTATAGGTTTGCATCTGCTTCACTTTTGGTGAAGCCCAGTCCGGTGAAATAGTTGTCTATCCGAGTGTACCAAGCACGGGGTGCTTTCTTCAACCCATACAACGCTCTTTTGAGTCGGCACACATGCGACTCACTGTTGAAGATCTCAAATCCTCCAGGATGCTCTATGTACACCTCTTCGTCAATGATCCCATTGAGAAACACAGTCTTCACATCCATCTGATGAATGAGCCAGCCCATCTGCGCTAAGAGAGCAAGGATGGTCCTTATGGAAGAATACCTTGCGACATGTGCAAAGGTCTCTTCATAATCTATCCCCTAGATCTGTGAGAAGCCCCGAGCCACAAATATGGCCTTGTATTTCTCAACACTCCCATTAGAAGCTTGTTTTACCTTGTAGATCCATCTCGAACCTACCACTAATTTATCAACCGGCCTTGGAACAATTTCCCAAGCATTGCTTTTGACAATGGAGTCATACTTCTCCACCATTGCATCTACCCATGTGGGCTCCTGCACTGCTTCCTGAAAGGAAGATGGTTCAATCACAATACATTTTCTCATGAGAGCCATGTATCCAGTAAATTGGTCAAGAGACTGTCTTTGTCTGTGTTGTGAAGTAGGGACTCCTACATTCTATTCAACATCAAGTCTCAGCCTATTGGCTTCTGTGGTACGCCTTTTGCCAGTTCTGATGGTTGGCTCTATGTGAGTGGACTCCTCCACTCCATGAACCTCCTCCTGTGGTTGATCCACATCTAGAGACTCATCTTTGAGAACCAGCAGTTCCTCCTCTGCATGCAAGTCCAACTCCCTCTCAAGCGACAACTGCATGGCTTTCCCCTCATCGAATTTTATATCCCGTCGCACCATAGTCATTCGACTGTTTGGAAAATACACACGATAATTATGGGGTGTTTCTGTGTACCCCACAAAAATCCCAACTTCAACATTCAGCTCCAGCTTCTTCTTGGCGTCCTTGGTCACATGCACATAAACAGATGAACCAAAAATCTTAAAGTGTGAAACATCCGGTTTCTTACCAGTGAAAGCTTCTTTAGGTGTACTCATGCCAAGTACTCTATGAGGACAACGATTTTTCACATAAACCACAGTGTTGCATGCTTCCGCCCACAAATGCATTGGTATGCCCTGATTATGCAACATCGCTCGTGCTACACCCACGATTGTTCTATTCTTCCTCTCCGCGACCCCATTTTGTTTTGGGTTATGAGGCGCTATGAGTTATCTTCGAATTCCTTCTTTGCTGCAGAAGTTTTTGAATTCGTTAGAGATGTATTCTCCACCATTATCGCTCCTTAGAGCCTTCACTTCTTCACTGACTCTTTCTCTACCAATGCCTTAAACTCACAGAACTTTAAGAATGTTTGATCCTTCTTCTGCATGAAGAAGATCCAGCATTTACGAGAAAAGTCATCAACAAAAATAACATAGTACTTATGTTTTGCTGTTGAAGCAACCGAGAATGGTCCACACACATCTGTGTAAACTCTCTCAACGATCTATGAAGCACAGTTCTCCTTTTCATGAAAGGTGGACTTTACATACTTCCCCATGGTGCAACCCTTGCACTGATCTAACTGAGCAAGTGTTCCCATTGGAAGTCCAGTAGATATTTGTTGCATGACTTTCAAGCCTCCATGATGAAAATGGCCCAATCACCTGTGCCATAATTTTCCCTCATCCCGGCTCACCACTTTTTCTGCCTTTCCCACCATGGCAATGCAACTATCTACCTCCAGCTTGTAGAGATTCTTAACTCGAATCCATATCCTCTTGTCTTGACACGTTGTTTTATGTCACAGGAAAGTTTTTCCATCATTGAAAACAACGTCACAACCTATGTCCTCCAACATTGCGACTGAGACCAAATTTTACTTCAGACCTGGAACATGCATCGTGAAAATGTGAAGTTGGAAACACTTTTTGCCCTTTCTTGACGTTGAAAATTGTAATTTTCTATGTTTTTTCAACATCAACTCCACTAAACTCATATTTTCAATGGAAATTGTGCTTTGACATAAAAAAATATTTGTAGAGAATTGTCTTACCTCCATACTCATATTTAAAAAAAAAAAAACAAATATTGACATATAGAGGGGTAAATTTATTGTTTACTAACTGCATATACTTGAAATTTTCGGGCAAACATAAATAGTCACTTTTTGAACCCTAACTTTTTTTAGCGAAGTTATTCATTTTTTGGAAATAAACCATATCATCATAATATACATATATTGCACTAGTGCACTACCTATTTTTCGATAATTTTCATATTAAATCACTATTTTTTATTATTTTTTAAAATGGACGAAGACAAAAAAACGGTGATGTTTCAGTACATTTTATGAGCCCTAGATTTTCTTTTCAATGTGATCGTCAATAAGAAAAATGAGAATACCCTTTTGAAGAAGACAGGAGGGGAATTGCAATATGATTTTTTTGATATTTTTTGTGTTGTCATTTTAAAGTTATTGAATTTTCATTCAGTGCAACTTTCAGAACAATGAAATTCCACAGTGACACAGTTTAGTATAAAATTAATAACAAATTGAAATTTTTAATGAAACTCCACAAATCTTACATCATTAGAAACTAGATTCAGAGATGAATCTAATGGTACCAGGTCTGAAATATAACATTTTGTTTTTGTAGGCGTTCCTCCCCTCCAAAGTTGCAGGTTCCTGAAAACTACAAAATTTTATGGGTTTTTCGTTGACCAGAAACTCTCGGCCGAGATAATTTCTCGGGCGAGATATTTATTAAACTCTCGACCAAGAGTTTTAACTACCACAGGTTACATTTAACCGCGCGGCTAAACTCTCGGCTGAGAGTTTGTGCCCGAGAGTTTACCCAAGTCAACTCTCAGCCGAATCTAGTTTAATAAACTCTCGGACAAGAGTTTATTAAACTATTAGCCGAGAGTTTACCCATGGCCAACTCTCGTCCGAGAGTTTATTAATCTCTCCGACGAGAGTTTATTAAATTTTAATCGAAAGCCGACGTAATCTTTCGGGCAAGAGTTGTATATAAATACTCTCGTTCGAAAGAATAATTCCACACACCATTCTGAACTAGTGAAAATTGTGAAGGTGTGAGGGTCCAAAAATTGCGAAGGTGAGAGGGTCCGAATTCTTTTTTTGCCAAGGTGCGAATATTGTTTTCTTTGGAATTTTGTTGGCATGTACTGGAATTTTTTGGGTAAGGCCTCTAGGTAGCTCCCGGTCTTTATGTTTCTATCCTTGATGCACTAGCTTTGCTTCTCCTTTGGAAATCTATGGCATCAGCCCTGAATTTTCAACGTTTTGGTATAGATGTGGTTTTGTTTATATTTATACCCTCATTGCATTCTGGGCATAGTCGGATTCTAGTTTCTGGGCCATGAGACTATTTCTATTTCAGGTTCCCAGTATGCAAAAGGAGACAGAGTTGGTTTCTGTATGGGTTGCGCTTCTCACATTTGGTGATACGAGTTCCTTCATTGTCAGATTCATCCAAGACCTTTTACTTATGTGATATGGTTAGAATTGAAATTAAAAGAGCATAAATGAACATATATGCATGTTGTAAATAAGAGGGAACACGACAACAATTAGCAACATAAGAACATGAGACGTTGATAACGGAGTTCACCCAATGTGGGCTACGTCTCTGGGCCCGATGTCAAGATGGGGTAGGTCACTTCATATAGTGCTAGAAATGGTGATGATGTACATGGACTATGTTTTCTGTCATATAAGGATATATTCCCTCAACGTGAGTGGCTTGTCTCTCCACGAGACGTTCCGCTACAAGAGCTCTCACTCACAATAGGCCTCGTATCAACATGACATAATCTCACACATGGTGACGATGAGGAACCCTTAATCAAGGTTACATAGGGATCTCAATCAAACATAACAATCCATGGTGAATACATCTCACATGAAGTAGAGACATAGATCCCACAACATACATTAAGCAGATCTGGACAACATATTACAACTCACATCAAATTATAAAAGAAGCACATGATGTCAATATTGCATATACCTCAACCCCTAAAGTTGGTTGAAGAAGTGGATGATCAGCTATTGAATCTAGCTGCACCATCGAATTCGTGGCATTGAGAGGCAAAAAATCGACTGTCCACACTTGGGAATCTAACATAGTCACTCCAATATGGAAAATGGTCGACAAATGGGAAGCTTTTCTGCTAAAACGAACATCGCCATTGAGTTCCTGTCGCTGAGAGGTGTAAAATCGACATAAAATTTGTCAAATTCTGACTCTGGCAGGTTCTGGGCCTCAAGGAATCTTTCTGATGTCCCTCATTATTCCATGGGCAAGGTTTTGGCCCTATGGTCGCTCATGGTTCCGCGCTCCTACAATAAAACATATTAAAACTCATTTTCCGCGTTGCCTCTGCTTGGGCACACTGCAGAAATGAGGGTCTTATGTAATTTTCATGACAGAGTTAACAAAGCATCTCCATTGGTGCAATGGTTAAGTTCAGAATTGGTTGAGGAGAGGTCGGGGGATCCAATCCTGCCCCTCCCATTTTATTTGTTTTTTGTATGACTGTTGGATTTGTTGGCGGCTTGCCATATAAGGGCACCGCATTGGATGGGGTCGGCGGTCTCATCGATCATGGGTTCAAACCCCACCGACCTTGTGCCATGTGTCGTGGTTTTGTGGGCAAGGTCCTCGGTCAACCAAGCCCTGACCCAATCCCTAACTCAATCTTGTTTTATATATATACAGAGCGGAATGGTTGGCGGGGTTGGTGGCCCACCAATCTATTTTGGTTTTTTTTATAATTATTTAAAATACAACCAAACTGACCGGTGGGGGTGGTGAGGGTGGTGACTCGCCACCCCTATTTTTTAATAATTTTCTCGTTTAAAAAAAAAAATTGGCATTTTTTAGTTTTGTTGAAAATAAGGGATATTGGGTGAATTTAAGAGGAAAAAATTTTGCCTGCTCTCGGGAGCTAGGTTCCACATCCTGGTGTCAGTCAATTTTTAGGACCCTTAAACTTGGCCCAAGTCTAACTTTGACTAAAAATTTGACTCGCTCTAACTTCTCCATACGAGCTCAGATTGGAGATCTATTTTCACCGTTGGAATCAGGGCGACGAGCACTTCGATATTGTCTTGGTTTGAAAGCATTATGACCTCTTTGAATTTTGACCATTTCTAAGCCCTCTTGGTCTCCTGAGGGTGTCTGGAGCCACCTGGATCAATCCTCCCCACCAAGGAGCTTTTGGTCCACAAAAAGCATGAACATAAACAGCAACTGCTTTGTACCTTGTCTGCACCGCAAGTGTCCTGAAAGGTCACCCTTCATTCACCGTTGTTCTTCGGAACCATAAGCAATGAGCCAACAACTCATCCTATACAAACCTGTAGTACAATATTCTTGCAAATTAAATGCTTAATTACATGACCAGCTATGACCCAAGCATCCCATACTTGCCACGAGTTGATAACTCATACTATGTGGTCAAGTTTATAGCAAAATGGAATCAATACCCCAACTATCAATACAAGGCCAAAACATCATTGTTGTTTCACAAGTGATGGAAAACACATCATCACTTTTACATTTTAAATTGAAATACATGATTTACAAAGTAAGGCCATGACACACTACCATGCCTAGAAAAGCCATCTCTCACTTATAAAATTGAATGGGTCATCCCTCTCTGGCGCATTTGCTTGTCAAATAATTGTTTCAACTAGTTCATGTTTGGACACTTTGTCCTTGAGATGCTGCTCTAGATGGAGCCTCCAAGACGTGGCTCTTTGATGGCCACTTCTGTCGAATTATTGTAATGAGTCTTCTTCCTCCAGACTTGCTTTACCTTCTTCTTTTCTTGTGGTGGAGAAAGCCTTTCACGCCTCATCCTTTTTCGTGCTGCCATTCTCTTCTAGTACTCAGCAAACACACGGTTATGTAAACCACAAAAACTACATGTTTTTCAATGCCATGATTTATGTTCATTATTAGAAACATGCTTGTAATCAAAATGAACATTAGAATATCGAGACTTTTGATACCTTTCTTGTTGGTCTCTACTGCACATGGCGATAAGATCTTGCCTCAGCTCTTTCTCTGCAATGTGAACTGCCATTGGATGATGGTGAAATATTCCCATCATTCTCTTTCCTCAATGGTTTCAACCATATCTTGGCAGCTTCTGACACCTTTGAGCATTGTCCTTCAGTGTATCCTAAACTTGTGAATCGAGGTCTCTGCACAACCTCGAATGGCTGAGTTATGCCTTGGCCATTAACACCAAGTCCTCCTCCTTTGTACCCAAATTTGGTAAGGATTCTCATGCCAGTTCCTGTAATGGGTATCTCCACGTTTCTAATAGAAATAATAGCATGTGAATATGAAACTGAAGATAAATCGGCATTGTTTACCTCAACTGTTGATTTAGAAACAGGTGATGAGGGATTCTTTAAGCCTTCATTGTGCTTCAACTTCTCCAAGGCCTCTTACGCTGCTCGCAACTGAAGTTGCAATCTCTGGTTATCCCCTTTATCTTCTCGTAATAGCCTCCTTAATTCAACATTCTATTATCGAATACTCTTGTTGATATCTTCATTCGAATGATGAGAAGACACTGAAGGCGATGACAAAGGTGCATAAGCACTGGAAGATGTGGATGAAGCATCGTTCTTTGATATTTCTTTCTCCTCTTCCTCTATTCTCTTCTCATAAGCATCATACATTATTTCCACAAATTTTGACATCTTGAGCATGGCCTCGTACATGTCTTTGTCATCCTCCATTGATGCATGTTCAATCGTTGTTCACTAGAAGACCACTCTGATACCATCTTGACCCGAGTTCCTTTAGTGCCGGATTCATCCAAGACCTTTTACTTCTATGATGTGGTTATAATTGCAATTAAAAGAGCACAAATGAACATATATGCATGTTGTAGAGAATAGGGAACAAGACAACAATCAACAACATAAGAACACGAGATGTTGATAATGGACTTCACCCAATGTGGGCTACATCTCCAGGCCCGGTGTCAAGATGGGGTAGGTTGCTTCATATAGTGCTGGAAATGGTGATGATGTACATGGAATATGTTTTATGTCATACAAGGATATATGCCCTCAACATGAGTTGCTTGTCTCTCCACGAGACGTTCCGCTACAGGAACTCTCACTCACAATAGGACTCCTATCAACATGACATAATCTCACACAAGGTGATGATGAGGACCCCTTCATCAAGGTTACATAGGGATCTCAATTAAACATAACAATCCATGGCGAATACATCTCACATGAAGTAGAGACATAGATACCGCAACATTCATTAAGCAGAGATCTGAAAAACATATTAAATCTCACATCAAAATATAAAATAAGCACATGATGTCAATACTGCATATACCTCAACCACTGAAGTTGGCTGAAGAAGTGGATGCTCAGCTGCTGAATCTGGCTGCACCATCGAATTTGTGGCGTTGAGAAGCATAAAATCGACTGTCCACACTTGGGAATCTTACACCGTCACTCTAATTTGGAAAATGGCCGACAAATGGGAAGATTTGCTACTGAAATTGACATCCCCATTGAGTTTACGTCACCGAGAGGTGTAAAATTGACATAAAATTTGTCAAATTTTGACTCTGGAAATTTCTGGGCCTCAAGGAATCTTTCTAATGTCCCTCATTATTCTCTGGGCAAGATTCCACCCCTCTGGTCACTCATGGTTCCGCGCTCCTGCAATAAAAGATATTAAAACTTGCTTTCCGCGCTGCCTCTACCTGAGCACAATGCAGAAATGAGGGTCTTATGTAATTTACGCAACAGAGTTAACAAAGAACCTTCGTTGGTGCATTGGTTTAAGTTCGGAATTGGTCGAGGAGAGGTCGTAGGATCAAATCTCACCCCTCCCATTTTAGTTATTTGTTGTATGATTGCTGGATTTTTTGGTGGCTTGCCATATAAGGCTGCTGCATTGGGCGGGGTCGGCGGTCCTGCTGGCCGTGGGTTCAAACCCCACCACCCTTGTGCCATGTGTCGTGGTTTTGTGGGCTGGGTCCTCGGTCAACCAGGCCCCGACCCAACCCCCAACTCAATCTTGTTTTATATATATATGGAGCAGAATGGTTGGCGGGGTTGGTGGCTTGCCAACCTATTTTGGTTTTTTCTATAATTATTTAAAATACAACCAAACTGACTGGTGGGGGTGGAGTGGGTGGCAACCCGCCACCCCTATTTTTTAATAATTTTCTCGTTTTTTAAAACAAATTTGCATTTTTAAGTTTTGCCAAAAATAAGGGATATTAGGCGAATTAAAGAGGCAAAAATTTCGCCCACTCTCAGGAGCTAGGTTCCACGTCTCGGTGTCGGTCAATTTGTAGGACCCTTAAACGTGGCCCAAGTCTAACTTTGACCAAAAATTTGACTCGCTCTAACTTCTCCATACAAGCTTGGATTGGAGATCTATTCCAATTTTTGGAATTAGGGAGACAAGCACTTCGATATTGTCCTAGTTCGAAAGCATTCTAACCACTTTGAAAAAATAATATTTTTTGGGAAAAAAAGATGGTAGGTGCATAACTCAAGAAAACTTATTAAATAGAAACTTCTTAATGACAAATGAGGTAAATTAATATATATCGTAATTCACAAATGTTAGTGAGAAAATAAAAATAAAAATAAATAAAATAAAGGAATTTAAGCACACTGGTGTTAAATACATTTAAGTGACTTTGTGGTTTAAATAACATAACATCAAGTATTATTATTATTTAAACTGCATAACAATTAGAATAATTTAATTTAATAATTTCCAATAATAAATATTAGAGAAACATTAAATTAAATGTACTATGTGAAACATTAGGCAATATGAACAAGTCAAGTAATGGCTAGTAATTTCATATTTTCAAGTGAGAGAAAATAGTGAAATCAAGAATAAAGTAAAAAAGAAATAAAATTTAAAGAACTAGTTTTTTACTACATTTGAATTTATGATGCATGTAACCATAGATATCATGTATTCATGGAATTAAAGGTGTAACTAATAAATTCAAATTATGATTTTAAAATCTCAATATCAAGTATTCTAAAATTTAAAATAATTTAATGTATTCTAGAATATTGAACTAGTGTGTAAAAATGAACGTAAACAAAACACAATGGAAGAAATTAAAGAAACCAATTATAATATTATTAATAAAATCTCAATTTCATGGTGAAGGAGACCATTTGCAACATGTACAAGAAGGAATTATAATATTATTAATTAAACCTCAATGTCATAGTGAAGAAGACCATTTGCAACATGTACAAGATGGCTGTAATAGTTAAAGTCTTCGTCCTTATAGCTACCATCTTCTAACCCATCAAAAAGCTTCTTCTTTTAAATGCATGTAAGTTAGTTTCATTTAGTTTATGTAACTTCCATTAAAATTACATAAATAATTATTATTGTAACTAAATGAAATGTATATTTATTTCTCCCATTAATATCTCGTTCAAATCTTCAATCAATTAATTATTAAATTGTCCATGCTAAAAATCATAAAAAATAAATAAAGATAAAGATTAATACAAATTATATATATAATAACACATAATCACCCACAAAATTCTAAATTTGAATGAAATTGGAAATAAATATTTAATAAATTCTGCATTTCCATTTCAATATAAATTTTGAATAATTCCCCTTCAATTCTCTTTCACGTTAAACTCACTCCTGCATATTTTCTATTCACCATTAGTTCTGTTTTAATTTAAAATAAAACTGGAAAGATATAGTTTTAAGTTTAAATTATAATTTCAATTTTAAATGTTTTTAATTAAAAACATAATCAAAATGATATAATTTTAAATATATATATTTTTGAATTTTAATAATGTCATATATAATAAAATTTCAATTTCATATATATGTGTGAGATTTTTAACTATAAAAAATTAAAATTTAAGATATATATAATTTAAGATATATAATATTATTGAAACTTGAAACCAATTCATTTGTTTCCGAGATTATTAGAGGGAGAGCAGATGCAACTTGATAAGATCTTAACTATCGGAGAGAGATTGATCATACAATCAGTTTGGAAAATACTCAATGTTTAACCTTGATATTGGACCCAAATGGTACCAGAAGGGGGCTTATGATTTAATTTTTCCTTAATTAAATTGGAAGAGAAATTGTAATTTCATCTCATGATGTCTTGTATTAGGTAACTAAGTCAAAATGATTGAGTTATCTTAGAAAATTCGAGTTGAGGGTCAGAGAGGAGGCATGTAGAGTTTGTATTACTTAACTAAGTCAAAATGATTGAGTTAGCTTAGAAAATTCGAGTTGAGGGTCAGAGAGGAGGCATCTAGATTTATCCCATGATTTAAGGGGGTCCAATTACAATTATTTTTGAATTGTAATTAGGTAACTCAAAAATCCGAGTTAAAATCAATTTAACTAGTTCTAACTAAGTGATGAGCTAGTAAGAGATCCCATGAAATAAATCTGGTTTAATTCACAAGTAGTGATCAATTAGTTAACTGATAATTCACTATAGATCGGTGTTGCATGTCAGTTCTAAGGAAGGCCTAGTTGAGACTGAGGTTAAAGGGATGATAACTATCAGTTGTATAATTATAAAATTGTACAGGTCAATTATAAAGTCATGTGGAGACCAAGGATGCATTGCACAATAAATTCACGAGATTTTACTATTTAATAGGGTGACAATTCCTCCAAGAATGCACGAGCAAGGCAGGTTGAGTAGAGGCTGAGAGTTGGTTAAGTAATTGAATGATTTTTCCTAGATTAGAGTGATATAGTTGGCAGAGTGCACGAGTTTCTCTTAGAGAGAAAAGCATTATATTGTTTCATGGTTTATATAATATACAAATAGAAGGGTTTTAGGTAGTGTGATTTCCCTAGATACATCTTGTGTTGTACAATTGATTTTCTCTTTCTCTGACTTGTTATGTGATTGTGCAATCGTGTTTTGTTTCTGCAAATTGTAGAATTATTCAATATGTTGTTTTAGTACATTACAAGATCAGATTGAATCTCATTGTTATATTTTCTACATGGTATCATAGCACCAGGAATCACAATTAGAAGAGAAGAACAAAGTTTGTTTTGATCAAGTTCGAATTTGCAGATTTATTCTTTAGGATCCAACAACAGATTGAGATGTCTTTCAATGGCTTGATACTTGAATATGCACTCGAGGGAAATTCAAATTACATAGAATGGAAGGACGATATGGAGGTAGTGCTCGAGGAAAATGGACTGAAGGCTTTCATAGATACTAATATCCCTTAGCCCGTAGTAGCATATGCACAACTTATTGATGCATGGAAGAATAATGTAGTAAAGGAAAGAATGATTTTGTTAGAGGGAGTTTAATATCATATTGTCTCAAGTCTCCACAAGAAGGAGACTCCATATGCGATGTGGAAGGCCTTGACAGATCTGTATCAGAATAGCAGTGACCGCAGGAAGCTGGCGCTGAAAGACAAGCTCAGGAATATCAAAATGGAGAAGGGTGACAAGATCCAAAAAATACTTGACAAAGTTCACTCAGTGTTGAGATTATCTTGGAAGTGTTGGGATAATTGTTTCCATAGATGATTTGGTGGGCCTATCTCTTCTAGGCCTTCCCAAGAGCTAGCATAGCTACCAGGACTCTGTGAATGGGAGGTAGAAGCTACCAAATTGGGAGTGACTATGGGTCAATCTCGCACAAGAAGAAATTTGGCAGAGCACCAGAGATGGATGCTCGTCAAAGACTGATGATGAGGAGAACTGTGCCTTGGCTGGAAAGGTGAAGAAAGGAAAAGGGAAGGTGCCCCATTCCAAATCTGAGTCCGAAAAAGTAGGAAAGAAGCGATACTTTTCAAAGGTAAAATGTTTCAACTTCCATGACCATGGACACTATGCCACAAATTTTCCACAAAATAATACCAACAAGAAGGCCTCAGGAGGATAAGCAGGTGAAGCACTTGCTTCATAGTTCAAGTTGGATTTCAATCTCATCGCATGCATGGTGTCATCGGTGATAGGTTTTGTGTGGTACTTGCATAGTGGAGCTCCATTCCATATTATCGGCAACAAAGAATTATTCAGTAGCTTCGAGGAGAAGGATATCCAGATGCACATCGAGATAGGTGACGACGAGAGGTATAGAGCTAACAGTGTAGGTACAGTTACCTTTCAAAGGGATTCAGGTAATCCACTCACATTAAAATATGTCATGTATGTTCTTGTTTTAAATAAGAATTTGGTTTCTGTTGCTATGTTGGAATATCGTGGCTATGATGTGATCTTCAGTGAAGGAAAGGCATTCCTTCATCACAAAGGCATGGGACATGTGAAAATTATTGGGGATAGAGTAAAGACTATCTACAAACTAGATGTAGAATATTGTGCAGCAATGAGCACTAAAGAATAGAAGGTGGACACTCGAGACATTGATGAGTTATAGCACAGGAGGTTGGGCCATCTACACCACAACACTTTGAAGATCATGCAAAAAATTTCTATGGGACTTCCAAAGGGTGCACTTGCACTGAGAGATACATGCAAAGGGTGTACATTGGGGAAGTATACCAGAGCCACCTTTCACGATAAGGAAAGCCAAGCCAAGGTGATCCTTGAGAGAGTTCACTCAGACGTGTGTGGACCATTCTCAACAACATCCACATCAAAGCACAGGTATTGTATGATTTTTTTTTATGATTTTTTAAGTAAGTGTTGGATTTTCTTCATGCAGAAGAAAGATTATAAGTTCTCCAAGTTTTGTGAGTTCAAGGCACTTGTCAAGAAAGATACATGGAAGAATGTGAAGGATATGAGGAGTAACAATGGTGGAGAATACATCTCTAACTAATTCTATAACTTATGTTCCTCAGAAGGAATTCGAAGAGAATTGATTGCACCTCATAACCCGCATAAGAATGGCGTTTCAGAAAGGAAGAATATAACGATTGTGGGAGCAACACGATCTATGTTGCACGATCAGGGCATATCGTTTCATCTATGGGCGGAAGCATGCAATATAGCAGTATTTGTGTAGAACAAAATTCCTCATAGGATACTTGCGATGAGTACACCAACGAAGGTTTTTCCAGCTAAAAGACCGGATGTGTCATATTTTAAATTTTTCGTTCATCTGTTCATTTCCATGTGACCAAAGATGCAAGGAAGAAGCTAGAGCCAACAACAGATTTGGGGATATTTGTGGGGTACACTGATACACCTCACAACTATCGGGTGTACTTGCGAGCACACAGACTGACAATGGTCAGAAGAGATGTGAAATTCGATGAAGATAAAGCCATGTGATTGTCCCTTGAGAGGGAGATTGAGTTTCATGTAGTTGAGGAGCTCTTGGATCAAAAGGATAAACCTCAGATGTGGAGAAGCCACAAGCAGAGGAACAGAGAGTGGTAGAAACCACTCATTCATAGCCATCTGCCAAAGATGGAAGGAAGTGCACCAGAGAGACTGACATATTATTACTAGATGCAAGAGAGAATGTGGGAGCACCACATCACATCGTAGGCAAAGAAGGTCCCCGTAGCAGTACACTAGATGCATGGCTCTCATGAATGAAGTTATTGAGATAAAACCATCCTCTATTGAGGAAGCAGTGCAAAAACCAATGTGGGTTGATGCCATGGTTGAGGAGTATGACTCTATTATCAGAAACAGTGCATGGGAAGTTGTCCCAACACCAGTGGGGAAGTCAATTATAGGATCCAGGTGGGTCTACAAGGTGAAGGAGGCAACAGACACAAGGCTATATTTGTGACCAGAGGGTTCTCTCAGGTGGAGGGAATTGACTATGATGATACTTTTGCACCAGTCGCAAGGCACTCATATATTAGATCAATCCTTGCAATCTCAGCGCAGATGGGATGGAAAATACATTATATGGATGTAAAGACAACCTTTCTGAATGGAGTTATTGAGGAAGAAGTGTACATTGATTAGTCAGAAGGTTTTGAGACCTTAGACAGGAAGTCGCATGTGTGAAGACTCAAGAGAACATTGTATGGGCTGAAGCAAGCACCTCGTGCTTGGTACACTAGGATCGACAGTTATTTCACCGGGTTGGGCTTCACCAAGAGTGAAGAAGATGCGAACCTATATCATATTGTGGTTGATGGTAAGATTTTGATTATTGTACTTTATGTCGATCATTTGATACTGATAGGTGATGAGAAACTCATAAAGTCTCGCAAAGAATATCTTGCAAGAGAATTTGAGATGAAGGACATGGGGCTCTCGCAGTATTTCATTGGATTGAAAATATGGAAAAGTGACGGGGAGCTATTTGTATCTCAGGGAAAGTATGTCAAGGATATTATGATGAACTTCCACATGGAGGGCAACAAACCCATGGAGACTCCTCTAGCATGAAACTAGAGGAAAGAGGATGCTACTTCAGATGAAGTAGTGGATGCCACTATTTACAATCAGGTTGTAGGTTCACTCATGTATTTGGTAAACACACGACTAGACATATGCTACGCAGTTAACCAACTAAGCCAAGCTATGGTTAATCCTACCAAGCTCTTTTGGAAGACATGGAAGCATGTGTTGAGATATATCATAGACACTACAGAGTATGGATTAGGTACAAACATACAAGGGAGTGAAGCTGCAAGGCTTTAATGATGCAGATTGGTTAGGGAGTCCATCCGACATGAAGAGCACATCAGGAGGCATCTTCAACATAGGATGAGTATTATTTTTTTGGTAAAGTAGGAAACATAGATTAGTTGCACTAAGTTCAGCAGAGGCAGAGTACATGGCGGCTAGTCAGGCAGCATGCGAGGCCATTTGGACGAGGATGATACTTGTTGGTTTGTTTGGTCGATAGATGGATCCGACGATGATACTTTGTGATAACTAGAGTTGCATAAAACTCTTGGTTAATCTAGTATTCCATGATAGTTCCAAGCATATTGATATTTGGTATCACCATCTTAGAGATTGTGTTCAAAGGCATATTATGTCATTAGAGTACATTCCCACGGAGGAGTAGGATGCAGACTTCTTGACGAAGGTTTTGGCAAGAAGAAAATTCGAATTCCATAGAGACAAGATAAGGGTAGTATATAATCCCTTTCTTGTTGAGAGGGAGTGTTGCAATGGCACCCAAAGGGAGCTTCTGATTTAATTTCCCCTTAATTAAATGTGAAGAGAAATTGTAATTTCATCTCATGACAACTTATATTAGTTAAATAAGTTAGAACGACTAAGTTAGATTAGGAAATTCGAGTTGAGGGTTAGAGAGGAGGAATGCAGAGTTCTCCCATGATTTAAGGGGGTCCAGTTACAATTATTTGTGAGTTTTAATTAGCTAACTCAAGAAATTGAGTTAAAATCAATTTAACTAGTTCTAACTTAGTGATGAGCTAGTGAGAGATTCGGTGAATTAATTCTGATTTAATTCACAAGTAGTGATCAATCAATTAACTGATAATTAGCTATAAATTGTTGTTTCATGTTAGTTCTAAGGAAGGCCCAGTTGAGACTGAGTTTAAAGGGATGATAACTATCAATTATATAATTAAAAAATTGTACAAGTAAGTTATAGAGTCATGTGGAGGCCAAGGATGCATTGCGCAATCAATTCAAGAGAACTTACTATTTAATAGGGCGACAATTCCTCCAAGAATTCGTGAGCAAGACAAGCTGAGCAGAGGCTGAGAATTGGTTAAGTAATTGACTGATTTTTCCTAGATCAGACTGAGACAGTTGAGAGAGTGCAGGGCTTTCTCTATGAGAGAAAAGAATTGTGTTGTTTCATGGTCTTGACTTTATACAAAATACAGATAGCGAGGTTTTAGGAAGTGTTTTCTCCCTAGATACATTTTGTGTTTTTCAATTGATTGTCTCTTTCTCTTACTCATTATTTGATCATGTGAGCGTGTTTTGTTTCCTCAAATTTTAAAATGATTTAGTATCTTGTTTTAGTAGATTACAAAATCAGATTGAAACTCATTGTTATATTTTCTATATGACATGTATATGTTAATGATTTTACCTTCTTTCCTTAAAACATTGGGCTTTATTATACTTACCGAAGGCATGTATATTGCATTGGATTTGCAATTGATTTGACATTATTTTGTGTTTGACTCAAAAAAATTTAAAATTTATCTGATGTTACACATTATAAATTGAAATTCATGATTTTTTAAAAATATTTTAATGCATTTATCTAAAATTTTATTGGTTGAAAACTTGAACATGTTATTGCAAAATTCATAGATCTTTGTGCCAGTTCAATGGTTTCATTCTGTCGTCAATCCCTGCTCTGCAGTCGTAGTATGGCAGGAGGTAGGAAGAAGTAAATGAAGGTATCTATCACAATTAATTCATTATGTGCTAATTTCCATACGTGGCGTCCGCTTCCCTCTTATTTTTCCTGCACTCAATCCCGACGTTGTAGTCTTATTAAATGTGCATTCAAGTGGTGGATATGGATGTACTGGAGCTCCCTTTGATGTATACAGATCAAACAAATGAGCATCCGATCAGCCAATATAGCGAGAAAAACTGAGTCAGATTTGGATGATGCAACAGGAGTTGCTTCAAAGCGATGAATGATTCTTCCATTTCAACCACTAGCCATGTCTTCTGAAAATATCAAATACTTCGTTGACATGCCCCCTATATGGAACTTGAGCCATGAGACTAGTGTATTATGTGATCCAGCTATTGCCAGTTTTTGTGGATTTTCTTAGTTGAAGGGTTTGGCCGACTAATGCTAGATTCGTCTACAAGAAATGAGGGAACAATGAGTGACTGAAGATAGACTTCAATTGCTAGGAGATGTTACAGGGGCATTCAAACCTCATGTTCTTATGACATTGATGGTTATCAGTGGTGCAGGGAAGATAACTCTCATGGATGTGTTATCCGGAAGGAAGACTGGAGGATATATTGAGGGTGATATACGGATCTTTGGATTTCCCAAAAAGCAAGAAACCTTTGCCGAATTTCTGGTTACTGTGAGTAGAATGACATGCATTCTCCACAGGTCACTATCCGGGAATCGCAGTTATATTCAGCATTTCTTCATCTTCCGAACGATGTTGACAAAGAAACCAAAGTTGTAAGTATACAAAGCTAATTGATTTCTCTTATTTGATGTGGTGTCAAATCATCATGGTGCTGACTTGCAAAAGATTCCAATTTGCATCCCTTCATTTATCAGGTCAAGGAATTTGTGTAATTAGACAATTTAAGGGATGCACTGGTAGGCCTACATAATGTGACTGGATTATCAACAGAACAGAGGAAAAGGCTAACAATAGTAGTTGAGCCTGTTGCAAATCCTTCTATAATTTTCATGGATGAACCCACTTCTGGTTTGGATGCCAGAGCAGCTGCAATTGTTATACGAACTGTTTGTAATACAGTGGATACTGGAAGGACAATTGTTTGTACCATTCATCAACCTAGCATTGATATATTTGAAGCTTTTGATGAGGTAAACCAACGTCTAGATTCTATAGCATGTGTTCTTTATTTCAGATTGCCAAGTGGTGTTGATTTCTTACTTACCTTAATGGGTTCAGCTATTTTTGATGAAAAGAGGAGGGAAAATTATTTACTTCGGGCCACTAGGCCAGAATTATCACAAGATTGTTGAATACTTTGTGGTAACCACTGGGCAGAGTCCTGCAGTCATTAGAAAAGGGAGGGTTTGAACATATCACTGCTAGTTTATTGCCTGAATCTGAGTTACTTTTCTTACTCTCACCATGACAAACTGCAAGTTATTCCAGGAGTACCAAAGATCAAAGAAAACTACAACCCAGCTACATGGATGTTGGAAGTTAGTTCTATTGCTATCGAACATTGTCTGGAGATAGAAATCCTTTGTGGCAGAAACTACGTATAATACTATATCGACGTGAAGGTTTATTATAGATTTGAGGCTTCCACGATGAGTATTTTGTGTAGAGAAGTTTTCCGGATTAATCGCATCCATTTTTTTTTATTTCAATGTTTCGAATGAGGTTCATCTTCCACGAAGGTTTATGTTTATGCTAATGCATCCTAAAAATTAAACAAAAACAAATGAAGCTAGTGGGAAATAAACTGTGTTTTTGCTAGCGTGAGAAGTGAATAAAGCTATAATTCATGTGCAGCGTTTTAGATATTACTGTCAGTCATGTTTTCTTTCCAGATTTTTCTATATTACTATTACTTTGGTTTGTTGCCAGGTTTCTGGAGGGACATAGAGGTAATTGTGTCATTGTAAGAAAATTTGTAAGAGGAGCGGACTCTCCAAGGACAAGCGAGGGAAGCAATAACATTCTAGAAAACAAGGATTTCATGGGGGAAGAGGTGTTCAACTTCACTACACAGATGGCGACCAACGTTCCTGATACGAGGAAAGTAGATGACGGTTTTAGGGTTAAAAGGACCAAAAGTGACTTTGATGCATCACTGACTTCTCCATCTTCAGGAGGCAAGCATCAAAACGCTATGTTACTTAACTCACACAGACTAAGACATCAAAGAATGGAGTTATTTGTGCGAACTGCTGTGAAGTTTTATTTCGTTCAAGATATGCTTGGCTTCGACCAACCAAGTCAAGTTGTCGAATGGCTCATTGAAAAGGCCGATGCTGCAATTCAGTAATTACCTGTACCCTCTTCCAACCCTACTTCTCATAGATCACAATATGTAGATTCCAACAGAGCCGTTGTTTGTTCATCGTGTCTTCAAACTGGAGATCTGAACACATACTCACAGGAAAATACATCCACCGACAGCAAGGGTCGTCCTAGCAATCTCCATGAACAAATTTTACCGGCCAGCACCAACATTGGTCAAGAGTCGTCTACTCATAACTATTATTCAAAGAAAATCACCCTACCTAAAATTGAGTTATTCAAAGAAAACAACCCCACCTAAAAGTGAGTACAGCATAGGCTACTATCCACAACTGCAATTTTTATTCAAAGAAAACCACGACACCTAAAAGTGAGGACAACATTGGCTTCTATTCACAAAGGAGTTGTCTACCGACACAATAGAATAGCCTGGACGGAGTTTTTTTGCTAGAATCTCATAAAATAAAATAAAAAATTTGAGTAGTTGGAGTGTTTGAATTGCATTTTTTATGGTGGAAATGGATTCAACACCAACAAAAACCCTTAGGGCACCCAAAATACTGAAGTTTAACAACTATAACCCAGATTTTCAAAAATCTTTGCTAGAAATTTTCATAATCTTACAGGAAATTCTTAGGTTATTTTGTGGGTTTTTTAGACTACGACATTCACAAATGCAAATTGACTCATTACTATTATTCAAAGAAAACCACACCACCTAAAATAACTAGTTCTAATCAATTAACATGTTTTCTTACTCTTAAAAAAAAACAAACTTTCAAACTTACAACCTAAAAAATCTCCCTTTTTTCTTTGATGATCTCTCCATTTTAAATTAAATTAAATTCATAAAAACTCCATTAAAATTTCATGAGTCGAAATTCTCATAATTAAAATTTCAATGAAATCTTGATAAATTTAATCATATGAAAACTTCTACTATATGACTAAATAATGATAGTGAGCCCAATCCCCACCAAAATCTCTTTTATTCGAAAAATTAAATTAAATATTTTATTTATTATTTTTTATATGTGCAATTCATTTTATTTTATTTAAAATTTAATAAAAAATTATATAATATAAATATTTTTTTTGGATTAAATTCATTTATATAACATGATAATTTTATTTAAAAATTTATTAAAATAATTATTATAAATAAAAATAAAATATATATTTTTATAAATGATGACACTGAAGCCCAATCCCCACCATATTCGAAAAATTAAATTAGATATTTTATTTATTATCTTTTAGATGTGTAATTAATTTTGATTATATATATATATATATATATATATATATATATATATATATATATATAATAATTATTTTAATATAATTTTAAATAAAATTATCATGTGTGATTTAAAAATGTGTTTTTAAATATATAAATTAATTTGGTTAATTTTTTTTTTAAATATTTATATTATATAAATTTTTATTAAATTTTAAATAAAATTAATTAAAAAACTATTGGAACAACAAATAATAATAAAAATACTCAAATTGAAAAAATATAGATAAAAAATATATATATCTATAAAAGAATTAGATGATGATGATGGTGGTGGTGGTTAACGTCCACTGAGATCAATCTTTGGTTTATCGGACCTAAAGAAAAGAGTTATTTAATTTGATTTAAGATTTTATTCCTATGCTTAAAAAGCTTGGAGAGAAGCCTCCCGAGCTCACTATAATTTTGACATCTTAAAAGGCTAGGAAGGTCAGTATTGCAACAAAGATTATGAAATTGAGCTCTAATGTGGTTGTACACGGGGCACTCTAAGAGGAAGTGATTTTCATCCTCGATGTTCATATTCTCACAGAGATGGCAGATCCTTTCCATCCATGGTGTTTTAGGAAGTGTCCAACGACCTGTTTCACTATGGAGCTCATGAGAGTTCGTTCTAATCTTGGCTATATTAATTTTCTTCTTTGAGCTAGTTAAAACAGATAGATACTTTTGATCTTCTAGGGTGGGGTTGATGACCTCCTTATAATATCTTAATTTTCTTTTAGCTACTAGATCTTTCTCACACCACATTTTTTCTTTGAACTTAGAAGTAACAATTTTTTTAATGTTATTAATGTTTTGCAATGCAACATTCTCGTCTATCTCCCAATGGTTTAACCAGGCCCTGGTGTATTTATACCAACCTCATTTAAGCCTTAGGTGGTTTTGGCTGGAATTTAAAGCTAGCTTAGGAAGTCTATGGTCTCCTATGCCATTGAGCTTGTGCTTGTACAACAGAAGCCTAGTCATAGCTAGGCTCTCGATAGGGGAAAGACCCACTTCTATAAGGAGAATAGGATAGGGTGTATTGTTTTTAATTTTAAGGTTATATGTTATAAAACGCTTCTAGATTTGTTCAATCTTTCTCCAGGATTCTCTAGAGATGTTGCAACCCCAAACCTCACATCCATATAAGATAACAGGAGTGACTAAAGTTTCAAAGAGGAACTTCTTTCTATCCCACATTACGAGGTTTGCCATTTTACAATTATTTTCGAGACCTAAATAAGCTTTCCACCCCCCATTAATCCTTTTCTGAATGTTATAGTTTCAGTTGAGCTTGTGATGAATATCAATTCCTAGGTACTTGTAAGAAGACACTTCCTCCAAGTTACTATTGGCATACATAAAATTAACGTAAGTGTCCTTCTTGGATTTGATAATCATAACTTTTGTTTTGTCAGTGTTAACAGACATACCCATGGTAGAGCAGAAATCCTTAAGAAGTCTAAGTTGCTTATCAAAATCAGATGGGCACCTTGCGAGAAGAAAAATATCGTCAGCATAGAGAAGAAGGATGATGACTATCCCAGCTAAGGTCATACCAACACATCATGCTTCCTTTAAACAACCTTCTAGCTTGTCGATGTAAATTCCAAATAAAGTAGGGGAGAGGGGGCAACCTTGTTTAACTCCGATATTACACTTAATATCTTTCGACCACCCCTCATTGCTCTTTAACTTGGCAATTACATTCTCCTATAACATAATATTATTCAATTTTTTTATTTTAAGAATATATGAAAGAGAAGTTTGTGTTTGAACCGTAATTGCTTATAATTAATATATACATTAATATAAATTATTTATTTATTCGCAAAGATAATTAATGTGTGTTTTTAATATGAATATGAATTTTTTTAAGAAATTGAAATATCAATTATTGTAATTTATAAAATAATATTTTTTAATTAATCATATATATATATATATAGGTTTTATTGATTTTTTTATTACAAAAATCAGATAATAATATAAACTCGATAAAAAATTTGATATTGTTTTTATCAAATAATATAAAACAATAAGGAAAAACTATGTGAACAACGTTGCATGGAATATCAGGTATGACTAAGCTAAATTATTAAAATAATTTTTTTAATTATACTTCTTTTGAATATATTTAATGTTTGTTTATTTTTATTAGTGAATATGGTTTACTCATTATTCAATGGAATATGAGTATTTAGAATTACTAATTAATGGTTTATAAGAAAGTAAAAGTTTAGATTGTCAAATAATTTTTAATATATTTTTAAAATTTTAATAATATGGAAATAGATTTATCTTAATTTTATATTTTAAGTTTTGGGAGAAATCAAATTTTTAATAATGTATTTTTCTAAAATGTAAAACTTAAAAAATTGTTTATATCATGAGATTTTTTTTTTTTAATATTTCATATATTTAGAATTAAAATGAATTTATACTTTTTTTAATAGTATTTATATTAAATGTTTATATGGTTTTGGATAGAGGGTGATCAAATGTTCTTTTAAGGCATTCCTTGATGTGAAGTCATTAGTTCAATTTTTAAGGCACACCTTGATGTAAAGTTCAATTTCATGCCCCACTCCTTGAGGGATGATATATTAGACATGATGAAGATATAGTCCTACCAAACTTACAAAAAAAAATGTTTACATTAATTTATATAGATTTCACAAATCTATATATAAAAATATGATTATTTTTAATTTTATTAAAATCTTAATAATACATATGTTAAAAAAAAACACATTTTTTAATATATTTTTTATTTTTACTAAAATAATATATATAGTAAGTTTATATATAATTATTAATTTAAATATAAAAGCATAAAATGATATATTACTCTTATGAATAATTATATATATATATATATATATATATATATATATATATATATATATATATAAATTTAAATATTAAATTAATTATTTAATTAAATTTAAGCATGAAATTTTAAAATATTTTTTATTGTTTAATTGAAGCAGTATTATTTTTATTATTATCACTTTGTTTTGAAAATGAACTACATTATTTGATTTAAAATATCGACCAAATTCTAATAATATAATTAATCCAAAAAATATTTATCTAATTTATAAATCAAAAAAGCCTTAAATTTAACATTATTATTCTTCTTAATTTTTTTAATTTTTATTTTTTTTATAAATATAATATCTCAATCAAGATATGACAACAACATCTCAAGTATAACGTTTCTCTTAACCCAATAATTTTTTAATAATAACCCTATTAAATAAATTTTTAATTATATAAAATGGATAATGTAAAATATTGTCATATCACTCTTGGAATAGTGGATGAGTACATTTCCAAATTCATGTTGCTGCTGTGATTCAAACATATACACAAGAAAACGTGGAATTTACGTGTCAAACAAACAAAAATGTGTTAGAACTGTATATACAATAGTTTATACAAAGGATATGAAAATTGGTTATAAGCAATGTAACTACTCACATTCCTTAATGATATCCTCAAAGTTCTTCCACAATACTAATCAAGTGTCTAAAGAAGCCATCATCACTTCCAAAATCACATATTTAAACATACAAGTTGTAGAAAATGAATTTGTTTCATAAATTTTAATAGAATTGTGTGCTCAGATCTAAAATACAGCTCTTAAACTTTGAAGCCCCCTCTTGTTGATTGAAAACATACTAAACTGATAATATGAAGAGCAATAATTTAAAAACTTCTTTGGCACAATTGTTACATAGTAATTTGATGCACAACTTGTATAGTGGTAAATGTCAGCTTGCAACACATACAAATAAAACAACTGAAGTAAATACTATCAGTTGGTTTTCAATGCATTTATGTAATTAAAATAGCGCTAGGAACTTTTTAAGACCACTTCATTGAAAATTAGAAGCATCTTCATGCCTGGTTTTCCAAGCTGGCCATGAATACCTCTCTGGATCACATGGATCAACACTATATTTCTTTCACCATTATCTAGCAATCTCGAGACAAAATGAGTAAGCAATTTATGAATGGAAACACCTACATACGTGTCACAAACATCAGTTGGTTTGCAAGATCAATTTATTAGATTGATATCAATGCTTCTAAACTATTATAAACATTAAAATTGAAAGGCTTACTTAACAAATGATAAAATAATTTGTCATCAACATAAAACTGAAATGATTAGCATATATCATTGTAGACCTAGTTATCATGATTCAAAACTTTGTTATCATCTCAGATCCTTATAGCATTAGATACATTCTGTGAGCTAATGTGATGTTTTGTTTGTCACAATGATTCAAAAATTAGTTATTATACCACAATATTGACTTTCTCATTGTTTGTTTTGTTTATGAACCCTTTAAAAAAACCACATAAACATTTGATTTTACATTGTGATCTCCACAACATGGGTTGGGGTTTAAAAAATTGGAGAGGAAATTGAGCAGGTATTGTTAGAAATTGTTGTATAAGATGAGAAATTTGGATGGTTTTTAGACAATATGGATGTCATAACAGATATCTATTTTGAATTTTTTAGTGTCTCTGGTGACCATGCATCTAACAAGATCCATTTCAACTAAGAACGTCAATACGTCACTGCGTGAATGATAATTTGTGACATCCCTATCCATTTTCTTTGATTGTGGATTAGGTTACAAACTAATAACTTGTGAAATCCCTAGCCATTTTCTTTGATTTTGGATCACGTTATAAACTAGAATACACTCTCTCTTCATAAGACTCTACAGTATATATTGGATGGAGGGAAAGGTTATGATAAAACTTGTGCAAAAAACCCCTTAGGGTTGTCTCAACTTACTCTATTGTTAATCTCATAGTGTCAATTTTGTAAAACTATATTCTACAGTAAGGACTGAGTGGGTTTTTTCTTTTGTAAGTTTTTTTTTTAATTGAAAAATAAAAAAATTATAAAAGCTAAAATTATGTAGCGAAAAACTTTGTTTAAAATTTCAGAATAAAAAGTTGAGTAAGTTTGACATCATATAATATGAAAATTGTTTATGATTATAAAGTAAAAAACATGTAAGATTTTTTAGCTACAATTAGATAATTAAAGATATGTATATAGTTTTTTTTTGAACTGAAGAAATTAGATATTCATTAACAAATGAGAATTATGAACATTCATCATTATTGCTCAAGATAAATCATGTCCTGTGAAATAATTTGGAAATTTAAAAATAGATCGCATATTTTAAAAAAATTCATTATTAATTTAAGTTTTTATATATTAAAAAATACTACTCATGAATAATAAAATAGTTGTAACATAAATAATATATATAAAAAAAAACCCCGTGTTTTTGTAATAATAAAATAGTTGTAACAAAAATAATATAGAACAAGAAAAACTATGAATATTTGGATGTATGAAAATTTAGATACATTTTATTAAGTAAAATTTTAAAAGAATAATGGTTATAAAAAAATAAAAATAATTTTATTAAATTGTTAGTTTAGGTCTATATTATGCTCTTGGTAGTTCTAAAGTTAAGATTGATCTAGACCATCTTAATTCCCCCCTTTAAATAAACTACATTCCACATGAATACCATGGGTCAATACCATGGGTTGTTTTTATAGTTTATTATTATTTTATTTTATTATTTTTATTTTTAATTGTATTTTGACCTAGTTAAAATGTTCATTACATTATGTCAATTTTTTTATTTAATTTACTTTTATTTTTATTTTTGTGTAATTTGACATAGTCAAAGTGTTAAACATGACATTACAACATTTCTATCATACTTTGTTGGAGAGCATCTTGACACAAAAATGTAATATTTAAATATATAAATAATTATTTCCCTTTTTTATATTGTTTTATATCCATGTAATATAAATTAATTGGTTTGTATGGAGTTAAGTTATTAATTTAAATTTTATAAAAAAAATTGAGGTTAAAATATAACAAATTTTTAATAACAACATTTTAACTTAAAAGTCACCAAAACCTAAATTCAATCTAACTTATTAAAAAGAAAAAAAAAAACTAACATTGTAAAAAACATATATAAAACTATTTACTTGTGGATCTAAGGTAGAAATTTAATGCAAAATATGTATTTCCTGGATTCTCTTGATCTAACAATAATATGCTAGTGTTAAATGCATAATCAATATCATAACAATCACCAATCACAATATCATGAAGAAAGATCAACCACTATCTTCTATTATGTATTATATCATGGATCATGAAACAATTACATACAAATATCTAATCCAAGAGCTCTCTGTACATGAGCTAATTGTCTCACACTGTCATACAAAAATTGGCAAGTTCTTTAACCAATTTACTGTCTCTAGACAACCTGCCTCCATTGCGCAATCCCAGTTGATAGCAATCCATGAATGAATGGAATCTTGCATTCCTTGACTACGCAATCCTCATGGGCACATCCAATGTGTGTGTGGTTTCATGTGTGCAACCGATAATGTCACAACTAATAGTCAATTGTCCCTTTCACCTACATCTCAATTGGGTCTCCACTGGATCTGACATGCATGCAGTTAATAGTAGTAAATCTTCAGTTGCATGTGAGGCCACTGCTTGTGAATTAATTAATAATTAATTCACTTGATCTCTCACTGGTGTATCTTCAGTTACAACTAACACAACTGAGTTAAACTACTTTACAAATTTCATAACTGCACTTCCAACTCAGTTACAACTTCGAATCACTCAGTTACAACTAAGTCCACTCGCATGTCCCACCAACCAACCACTCAACTCGAAATTCCTATAGCTAACTGATTTTCCACTTCAGTTAAATATTTCCAAGTGCTCATTGAGAATAGATTATTGTTTATTTTCTAACTAATATTAAAGGATAATAATAGCCGACATGCATCTATAAATAGACATGCAATCTATAAATAGAATTTTCTCATGCATCTATAAATATACATCCACCTAAAAATAGCCTAAGGCTCCATCGTAGTGTAGGTGTACAATTTTCACTAGGATATTCTTGTTTAATCTCAACACTCCCTCTCAACAAGAAAGGGATTATCCTTCACCCCAATCTTGTCTCTATGGTATTCGAATTTGCTCCTAGTGGGTGCCTTCGTCAGAATATCTGCATCTTGATCTTCCGTAAGAATGTATTGAAGAAACATGATTCTCCTCTGCACACAATCTCTGAGACGATGGTACCAGATATCTATATGCTTAGATCGATCATGAAACATAGGATTAATCGAGAGTTTAATTCAACTCTCATTATCACAATGAATCACCGTCAGATCTAAATGAGAAACAAAAAAACCAACCAATATCTTTCTCATCTAGATAGCCTCACATGCAACTTGACTCGCTGCCATGTATTCTGCTTCCGCTAAACTGAGTGCCACAGATCTCTGCTTCCTGTTGTACCAAGAAACAGTTGTAGATCCAATGCTAAAGATCCTCCCTGACGTGCTCTTTTTGTCCGATGGGCTACCTACCCAATCCGCATCCACAAAGCCATGCAACTTCACCTCATCCATCTGTTTGTACCATAACCCATACTCTGATGTGCCCCTCAGGTATCTCATGGCATGTTTGCCTTCCTTCCAAAAGATCTTGGTAGGCTTAACCATAACTTGACTCAGCTGGTTAACCGCATAGCAAATGTCTGGTCTAGTGTTCACTAGATACATTAGCGAACCCACTAACTTTCGATAGACAGTAGCAGCCACTACCTCTCCAGATGTAGCATCCTCTTTCCTCCAGATTCCTGGAAGAGGAGTATCCATGGGTTTGCAGCCCTCCATGTGAAACTTACCTAATATCTCCCTTTCATACTTGCCTTGAGACACAAAAATTTCACCATCTCGCTGCCATATTTCCAATCCAAAGAAATAATGAAGGAGGTTCATATCCTTCATCTTGAACTCCTTTGCAAGGTCCTCCTTGCATGAGTGTATCAGCTGCTCATTACTAGTCAATATTAAATCATCAACATAAAGAAAAATGATTAAAAGCTTAGCCCCCACCACAATTTGGTATAGGTTTGCATTTGCTTCACTTTTGGTGAAGCCTAGTCTAGTGAAATAGTTGTCTATCCGAGTGTACCAAGCACGGGGTGATTGCTTCAACCCATACAACGCTCTTTTGAGTCGGCACACATGCGACTCACTGTTGAAGATCTCAAATCCTCCAAGAGGCTCTATGTACACCTCTTCCTCAATGATCCCATTGAGAAACATAGTCTTCACATCCATCTGATGAATGCGCCAGCCCATCTGCGTTGAGAGAAAGGATGGTCCTTATGGAAGAATACCTTGCGACATGTGCAAAGGTCTCTTCATAATCTATCCCCTCAATCTGTGAGAATCCCCGGGCCACAAATATAGCCTTGTATTTCTCAACACTCCCATCAGCAGCTTGTTTTACCTTGTAGATCCATCTCGAACCTACTACTAATTTATCAACTGGCCTTGGAACAATTTCCCAAGAATTGTTTTTGACAATGGAGTCATACTTCTCCACCATTGCATCTACCCATGTGGGCTCCTGCACTGCTTCCTGAAAGGAGGATGGTTTAGTCACAATAAATTTTCTCATGAGAGCCATGTATCCATTAAATCGGTCAGGAGACTGTCTTTGTCTATGTTGTGAAGTAGGGACTCCTACATTCTATCACTAGAAAATTTGGCTGAAATTCCGACGGCCAATTCGTCGCTATTTTGACACATAGTCGTCGCAAGAGCGACAGCTCGAGGGCGGACAAAACGTGGTTTGTCATGCCGTCGCAGTTCCGACGCACCTAAAAAGTGTCACACTATCGACACTTCTTCCGTCGCTTCTGAACAAGCGTCACTCTTCCGACGTCTCACGAACCGTTGCGCTTCCGACGTTACTAAACTGTCGCACTTCCGACAAAATGTGGTCCGACGTTTTGAACGTCGCTCTTCTGACGTTTGTAAGATGTCGCAATTCCGACGAAATGTGGTCCGACGTTTTGAACATCGCTCTTCCGACGTTTGTAAGTTGTCGCAATTCCGACGAAATGTGGTCTGACGTTTTGAACGTCACTCGTTCGACGTTTTTATACTGTCTCTCTTCCGACGTTTCTGAGTTGTCGCAATTTTGACGTCTACAAGGCGTCGGTATACCAACGGCGGGTTCAATTTAAAAAAAAAAAAATGAAACTTTAAAAGACGAGAAACGTTGTTTTGAATATATTATATGAAGTAAAACAGTCCATGAAGTCATTACATTTTCACATCTAGAGATTGGAACCCAAATATCCATCCAGAAAAGTGGAAGTCCCACCCCAGACAATGATAGAAAAATACCCCATGTCACATACAGGGACATGATATAAAATCCAGTAATGGTCCACATGGAGATTATCGACAAATCTGAGAAAGCATCCAAATATGCCCGAGGCATCTATAAGAAAGTGAAATAGCAGTATGTAGAATAGTAAAACAACAGATAGAGTACAGACGTCCATTGTTCCAAATACAAATTAAAGTACCCAAAATCCTTGAACAGAGAAAAACGCTAATCATGTGAGGAGTGTGATATGTCCAAAATATAAAAAGACCATCAGACCATATCAATAAACCGGCAACATAGACCAGCATCGCTAGTTTTGAAGGCAGAGTGATAAACATTAATCATTTTTTTTTTCACAAGAGAAAAAACGTTGTTTTGAATATATTATATGAAGTAAAACAGTCCATGAAGTCATTACATTTTCACATCTGAAGATTGGAATCCAAATATCCATCCAGAAAAGTGGAAGTCCCACCCCAGACAATGATAGAAAAATACCCCATGTCACATACAGCGACTTGATATAAAACCCAGTAACGGTCCACATGGAGATTATCGACAATCTGAGAAAGCATCCAAATATGCACAAGGCATCTATAAGAAAGTGAAATAGCAGTATGTAGAATAGTAAAGCAACAGATAGAGTACGTACCGACGTCCATTGTTCCAAATACAAATTAAAGTACCCAAAATCCTTGAACAGAGAAAACGCTAATCATGTGAGGAGTGTGATATGTCCAAAATATAAAAAGACCATCAGACCATATCAATAAACCAGCAACATAGACCAGCATCGCTAGTTTTTAAGGCAGAGTGATAAACATTAATCATTTTTTTTTCACAAGAGAAAAAATGCTATTTTGAATATATTATATGAAGTAAAACAGTCCATGAAGTTATTACATTTTCACATCTGAAGATTGGAACCCAAATATCCATCCAGAAAAGTGGAAGTCCCACCCCAGACAGTGATAGAAAAATGCCCCATGTCACATACAGGGACTTGATATAAAACCCAGTAACGGTCCACATGGAGATTATCGACAATCTGAGAAAGCATCCAAATATGCCCGAGGCATCTATAAGAAAGTGAAATAGCAGTATGTAGAATAGTAAAGCAACACATAGAGTACCGACGTCCATTGTTCCAAATACAAATTAAAGTACCCAAAATCCTTGAACAGAGAAAAACGCTAATCATGTGAGGAGTGTGATATGTCAAAAATATAAAAAGACCATCAGACCATATCAATAAACCAGCAACATAGACCAGCATCGCTAGTTTTGAAGGCAGAGTGATAAACATTAATCATTTTTTTTTCACAAAGAAAAAACGTTGTTTTGAATATATTATATGAAGTAAAACAGTCCATGAAGTCATTACATTTTCACATCTGAAGATTGGAACCCAAATATCCATCCAAAAAAGTGGAAGTCCCACCCCAGACAATGATAGAAAAATACCCCATGTCACATACAGCGACTTGATATAAAACCCAGTAACGGTCCACATGGAGATTATCGACAATCTGAGAAAGCATCCAAATATGCCCAAGGCATCTATAAGAAAGTGAAATAGCAGTATGTAGAATAGTAAAGCAACAGATAGAGTACGTGCCGACGTCCATTGTTCCAAATACAAATTAAAGTACCCAAAATCCTTGAACAGAGAAAAACGCTAATCATGTGAGGAGTGTGATATGTCCAAAATATAAAAAGACCATCAGACCATATCAATAAACCGACAACATAGACCAGCATCGCTAGTTTTGAAGGCAGAGTGATAAACATTAATCATTTTTTTTTCACAAGAGAAAAAACGTTGTTTTGAATATATTATATGAAGTAAAACAGTCCATGAAGTCATTACATTTTCACATCTGAAGATTGGAACCCAAATATCCATCCGGAAAAGTGGAAGTCCCACCCCAGACAGTGATAGAAAAATACCCCATGTCACATACAGGGACTTGATATAAAACCCAGTAACGGTCCACATGGAGATTATCGACAAATCTGAGAAAGCATCCAAATATGCCCGAGGCATCTATAAGAAAGTGAAATAGAGTATGTAGAATAGTAAAGCAACAGATAGAGTACCGACGTCCATTGTTCCAAATACAAATTAAAGTACCCAAAATCCTTGAACAGATCAAGAAAAACACTAATCATGTGAGAATTCTAAGTAAAGTTAATCTATTAACATTGCGAATAAAATTACACCGAAGTCAAAAACATTGCCTAGCCATACTCGTGGCAAATTTGTCATCAAAAAATCAAAAAATTAAGAAGACTGCCCTCATACGGGGAAACCAGTCTTGAACGTTTAATTTATAGAATTCAAAAATATTACAAAGGTCCAGCACAGTAAAAAAATCTAAAAGCAGCCCAATTAAGTGGGCCTGCTAAGCAAGAAAAACAAATTAACCAAACTACTCCTCTGGTGGTTCCTCCACGATTCGGCACCATCCTTCGGAAGGTCCAGGATCGCTAGGTGCTACCTCCACATGCATGCCACAGCTCCCCTCCTGAAGGCCCGAATGTTGGCCGGCTTTTTCCAAGCTCAGACCCACCGGACGGGTGCATTCTTCCTCCGTTTGGGCCTCCTCGCAGAAGACCACAGTGACTAAAGCCGTGATTCACAGGCGGTTGAGAGAGCAATTAAAGGAAAATTGCGCAGTGCGCGTCGTGGGAGAAGGTGAACTAGCGGTGGGGAAGCGAGGAGCAGGGGAATCCATACGGTGGCCAGATCCTACAACTCGACCCCGCCCACTCCTATTATTTGGATATCGACCTGCGTAATAATCACTGGACTGGCTGGAAGTCGACTCTGTTGAGGGGCTGGAGGGAGCGCGCAGGGGTTGACCTCTAGTGCTCCCCCTGCGGCAACGTATCCTATGATGCACATGAGGCATGGGTGCAGTCTCAGGCGCAGTGGGCACAAGAGGAAACGGAGAAGCAGAATTCCAATTAATAGAGGAAGACAGACAGAGACAGAACCGAGAGAAATGCAGATATGCTGCAAGGTCTAGGCAGCAGTTCAGTTGGCCACTTCTCCTTATCGTCACAGTTAGCAGGTAGTGTAATCCAACAACCGGCTTGTCTGAAAAACCATAGCTAAACGCCATTTTGTCGACCCGACTGCAATGCAATCAAAGGACGCTCGTCATAATTAATCTCTGATCATTAATAATGAGAGCCGAAGGCCGGATCATATTGGAGCGTGTAGAATCGCTAAGAGGAGTGGAGGTCCAATCTTGAACAGTGTTAAAAATTAATTAATGCGGATTTGATGTGAAAACTTAATTGAACAGCGTTAAATGTTAATGCGATTGATATGAAATCGCCATATCCATGTCACATCGCCTGAAACGCCATCGAATGCACCCGCAGCCGGCAGCAGGGAAAGTTTTTATTGAGGACACGTGGCAGAAATTGATTGGAGTGGATCTTTGTTTGGGCCGCTCGCGCAGTGGAAATCCGGACCCGAAAAATATTAGGGTGAATTTGATAAGAAATTCGCGTCACAACTCTCCCTCCATACGCCAGCCCAACTTCTGACCCGAAAAAGATTAGGGCGGAATTCATTTGGTTTTCGCATCACAAAATTGGCCGACGTCAGCAGGCTATTTTGGAACGCGAATTTGGTTTGAATTATGGTTTATCGTCGTTTGAAGTCCGGCGGGCTTTTATCAATGCAATGCAATCGAAGGACGCTCGTCATAATTAATCTATGATCATTAATGAGAGCCGAAGGCCGGATCATATTGGAGCATGCAAAATCAGTAACGGGAGTGGAGGTCCGATCTTGAACAGTGTTAAAATTTAATGCGATTTGATGTGCAAACCTTGGAACTTAATTGAACAACGTTAAATCTTAATGCGATTGATATGAAATCGCCACATCCATGTCCCATCGCCTTAAACGCCATCGAATGCACCCGCAGCCGGGAGCAGGGCAAGTTTTTATTGAGGACACGTGGCAGAAATTGATTGGAGCGGATCTTTGTTTGGGCCGCTCGCGCAGTGGAAATCTGGACCCAAAAAATATTAGGGCGAATTTGATAAGAAATTCGTGTCACAACTCTCCCTCCGTACGCCAGCCCAACTTCGGACCCGAAAAAGATTAGGGCGGAATTCATTTGGTTTTCGCGTCACAAAATTGGCCGACGTCAGCAGGCTATTTTGGAACGCGAATTTGGTTTGAATTATGGTTTATCGTCGTTTGAAGTCCGGCGGGCTCGACTTAAGAATAATTTTGTTTGATCCCATCTTATAAAATTTGTGTTGGTTTTCTTTGATAATACACATATTTATAATAAATCATGGGAATACCACACTAAACATGTGGAAAAGTTATATAAATTATTGAGAACAATCATTTTTATGTAAAAGTATCCAAATGTGCTTTTGGGAAATAAGAATTCAAGTATTTGGTTCATATTGTTTTAAAGGAAGGAGTGAAGTTGGAGCCTCAAAAGATGCAAGCTATTACAAAATGACCTATTCCTAAGAAAATCAAGGTTCCTAGAAGATTTTTTAGACTTACATGATATTATTGGTAATTTGTTAAGAATTATGCATGCATTTCAAGTCCACTCACATATCTCTTGAAGAAAATATCATTTATATGGAATGATGAGGCTACTTTGGCATTCTCTCTTTTAATGGATGCCATGTCTTCTACACCAACATTGGTTGCACCTAATTTTGGTAAAACATTCATAGTAGAGTGTGAGGCACTAGGACAAGGAATTTATGTAACATTAACACAATAAGGGATACCATTGGCTTTTAAAAGCAAGGAATTCAAAGAAAATATTTGGTGAAAATTCTAGGAATCTGCACTTTGTTACATAGGTTTATGTCACACGATGATGCGGGGCATTAGGCACTAGCGAGCAATGTAGGAGGTTTTTTTCCACATGTTGTGGCTAGGAGGGTTCGGAAACATTTGAGTTGTAGAATAAACAGGGTGTCAATACCTCACCGGATCAGATGACTTTAAAGTACTAGTTAGAGTTGTAGGAGTCGAATTGTTTGATTAGTTGAATTATTATAATTAGACCTTTTGATTTCTCTAGAACTGTCCTCTCGTGAGTAAACCAAAGAGCCATATGTTATGTATATAAATTGTAATTCCTCTGATGAATAAAAGTAGAGAGGGAAGAGGAGAGTAGAGAGGGGGATTTCGCAATAAACCTCTCAGGTGAACAGTATTGTTTCAGCTTAAAATGATTTCTCCAAGATTAGTTGCACATTGAATTATCTCTGGAATCTGCTAATTGTGGAAGAATTCTTTAACTGGTGAGGCGACTGGCCATCGATAATTCCATTCTTCTGCTCTTGAATTCCCGTAAATTGTTGGATACCTTAGAACTCACGACCTCTGAAGTGCGAGGTCCGTGTAGAGAACCTGAGGGGTTTCGAAAACTGTTTCAAATATAAAAATACCGCTGCTTTAATAAAGAGACAAAATTGTTGTGTTTTCTGACCCCGACTCAAGATTGGACATGAGTTAACAAACAAAAGGATAGCGGAACCAGTACTTGCACCCGTGGTCAAGCCCTCTACCACAAACCACGAGACGTGAATCACAAAAGCGTTGCCTCATATCGCACCGCTTTTGCGGAGTAGGCTGTATTTCCTAGTCCCGCGAGCTGCATTCATAGGGAATGCGACACGTGGCGAAGTGACCTCTAAAACCACCTTTTAACCCGTGCCATCGCGACGTTAAAGCCCGACGTTGGAAGCCAAGAGAAATTTCCAAGAGTCAGTTGATTTGGAGAAAGGCCATCGTATCTGGTGGTCGCACGTTGAACTTGTCCTCGGAGGTTAACTAAGGTGTGTGGAGGATAGCCAGTGTACGATATGAGTGTTTGATTGGTTATTGATATATATAGGTAGGGGCCGAGTATAATGAAATTGTTTAATTAAACGATTGGAAGATAATTAGCATAAGTCCTGGAGCGTGATTGTTGTGGAAGTCCGGGGTGGTGAAATATAGAGCCGAAAGTTCATTACACGTTATTTATTTAAAAAGAAACGTGGAGTATAAATACAAAGTGTTGAAAGTTAAACATTGGTTATAAGGCTTTGAGATAATATAAAGTTGGGAATATAAATTAAATTCCAACCATTGTGGATAGTATTTATTTATCAAATCTCTACGAATTTAGATAAATAAACCCTCAAGAAAGAAGAAGTCAATTAAGACTAGTCGTGGAGTGAAAGAACGGGTAAAACCTAGGGAAAATGTTGACAGCAATTAGTAGACACACCTGCACGCTCTCCTTGGGGGTCCAATTTTAGTTTTAGGTTGCAGTCACACGATGATCTCTCTTCTCTCAGCATTTACTTGTATTGAAGATCACTATTCTAGGAATATGAGTTATTTTCTCCCAAAATAACCCCTAGCCAAACATTGACAATGCATCAAGGATATCTTTCTCATGCTTCATAAGCGCATTTGTTCTACTTTCTAAATCATGTCTCTTGGAAGTGGTTGGTTGTGTTAGAAATTATTCACCGGCTGGTTCTTTCATACCAAAAGTCTTTTTCACATTTTCGACGATCCAATACATGAAAAAGATAATGGTTTAAAACAACATAAATATTTGAAATTTTGCAAGAATTGTCCTACACACTTTGAATATGAATTTTGAAGTCAAGTGCATGATGTCGTATAGGATCAAGTGTCATTTTGAATACCAAATGTTTTCACAAGAAACTTCTCAACATGCTACCACTCACGTACAGAAGGGATTAAAATGACAATATTGCATCAACTATTTCCATAATAAAAGTGCACCTCGGCCATAAGACTAAACAACTACAAATGTTGTAGATCTAACAAGACCACACAATCAAATGTATTCCACAAGGCCAATGCTCTGTATGAAAAATGAAAAGGAGTTTCGCAACCAAAAATACCTTTAGGCAACTAATTCAATTAGATACACCAAAACCATCAGCAGAAAAAGGAAAAACCAGCTCCTACTCAAAAAGGCAAGTATTTACCTCCTTTTGAAAAAATTTTGAGTTTCTCAAACAAGGGCCTTTATTGTCTTGTCAATGCCCCTAGTAATTTGAACCCGAGTTTGCAGGTCTGCTGCAACAACCTAAACAAAAAGGTCTTCATTTCAAATTATTTTCACACAAATTTAAGATACAACCATTATTAGCTTTGTATTTCCTAACAAGCTCATAAATTTTGACAAAAGAACCAAAATTTTTTTAATACCCGATAGCAATTTTTTTCACTCAAAAACTATCTTAGACTCAATAAGCCCTAACCCAAAACTAAAAAACCAAACACCATAAGACCCCTACAAAAAATGAATAGATGATCTTAATCCAAAGATTATCGACAAAAAGTTACCTTTACAACCTCACTTATTAAACCCCGTGGCCGTTGAATTTTAACTTCAACTCCGTCAGATAGGTGAGGACGGATGCACAGTCAGCACATGGAGGTTAAGCTTTAGTATGCCATCTCGTAAATTTAATTCGCATTTAAAATTCTCGCAATACTTTGTAGACGGTCGCAATGATATTTCAGACAGGATTGTATTTAAACATCAACAACCAACATTAACGCAATTCACCAACTAGAAATTGAAAACAAAATGAGTATTTACTCTACAGCTTTGTAAATTCAAAAAGGAGGACACGTGGAGCATTAATATTGGATCGCATGAAATTGAAGGGAATTTGAAAACTCGAAAACCCTGACCCTAATTTTTTTATAGGGCACATTGGATTGAGAATTCGAGTTAAAATTTAGACGAGACGCCAAAGCATCCCATTTTGGAACGCGAATTTGCATTTTGAAATTCAATCTATTCAGACTTTTGAAGTCCCGACTGAAAAGGGTTCTTTAATGTTTTGATAGTCTAATATATATTATATGTTTTAAACATATGTTATATATATATCATATGCGAAATGAAAGAGGTGGGCCATAGAATTTAGTTTAATTTTTTTTTAAATAGGGTTTATTATAATATGTTTTATATGTTACTGACATATAAAAATAAAAAATGTCGAAAAAGCTTTCGGTAGTTTTTTTTATAGACAAGACGTAAATTTTTTTATTACTATCAAGAGAAGGTACGTGAAAGACCGAGTGTAACTTATTAAGTGTGTATGCAGTCAGCAGTTAGAGTGGAAAACACACAGTGTTTTAGAGACAGAGAGTATGTTTGTTTTGAACAGCACGATGAGTTGGCTTCTTATGCACTCGCGTTTTGTAGCACATACATTTTGTAATCCTTCTTTCAAGGGTGAGGGAAGTAGTGTAATAGTTTTTTTTGAGTTATTGAAGGGAATAGAAGTTTGTTTTCAAAGTGCCATTGAAACTCGTCTCCGTCAAAGAAATTTTTATTTTCTCTATGTTAGAGGAAGGGAGATTTATTCTCCATTCATTGTTATGGAATTTTTCAATATTCCAACATGTGCAAGAACAACATGATGTTGTGGTTCCATCCTCAAAGTCCTAAATCATTTTTCTTTGTTGCAGCTTGCCTTACCAACTTGGCCCCAATATTTTCAACCTGGGTCCTCTAATTCAACCAATAAAAAGGCCAAAACCATAGCATTGAGATACATTTCATTACACTGTCAATAACAATAAAATTTGACTCTAACCATAACCCTTTCCTTTTATTGTTGTGAAAAGATTTATGCATTACTCTCTAATGTGGCTAGTCCATAGGCCAAGTAGACCACTGGTAACAAATATGTTTCCTTTCACCTTTGAGTTTTCAAATTATGCCTACCAAATCTAAGACATTTAAGAGGGGGAACTAATACAACGTTAAAAAAAGAAAACCGTGAGTAGCACACATCTACAAATTACCTCCTTAGCTACCTATTTCACACTATCATTAACTATTTTCGGAGAACCATGCTTGCTCTCCAAGACAACATTTTTCCCTTCGCCCAAGGGTGACTCCAACAAGATCAGCAAGTTTGTTCATACACCGCTCGCAAGACAAATTGACAATGCTTTCAAAGATATGTGTGCAATTGAATGCCGTATCCATATGCCAAAACAACCCTCCATGAAAAATTAAAAATAACACATTAAAATCGAATATAAGTGGACAAGGAAAGATCCACCGCGCTGAAGTTTCACGTGCGTGTGACCTTCCTTTAAAACACATAATTTTTTCTCTCGACCCTGCAACTTCTTTTTGTCACCGCAGCCATCCTCTGTATGAAGTAAAACTCCTTTTCCATAGCTCTCTTGTATTAACTACCTTCTCTCCGTCGCGTAATCTCGCAGTCCCTCTTCTCGCTTGAGTGATTAAAGGAATATTTCGTGAAAAACTGAAAGAGAAGACAATTGTATGCCATAATTATCAAACATTGCACCCAACTTCTTCCCTTTCCGTTGTTACCCAATGAGGTAGATGTAGCAATTGTTGTCATACGCCCTATGCAGTAGGCCATCTTCTCTTATGCCGAATATAGAATTACAAGATCTTCATATTAGTATGAACCTTAAAAAACATGACTCCCATTGCTAAAAACCACTTTTAAGTTGTAACGTGCAAACTAAACAATTATCAAGCAACTTTTGGCAACTTCTGGAGCATTAAAGAGAGAAAAAACCAAAGAGAAATACAACCACAATCCTCATTTTAATGAGACCGGACTATATTTACACTAAGATAATAGGAAAGAAATCATGACTATATTAAGGCCAAAGACAAAAACAATCTTTAACCAAGTGTCTCTCGCTGCCTCCTTCGAGCTGCTGATGCTGGGAGAGGTTGCAGTATTTTTAATTTAAATTCTTGACCTCTCGTGCCCATCTATGAATGCATCCAATGGGATATCTACATCAAATGCTCCTTTATATCCCCAAAAACAAATTCCCTACTACAAGAGCACCATTCGATATTGATGGATCACCCCACACCATCCCACCCACTAGAAATGGTGAAAAGGAAACCCGAGAAACCTCTTCTCGAAATATCTCAAGATGACTATATGGGTGGTTCTTATGAATCAATCCAACCATTCGGAACATGCTCATCAATCCAAACCATGAGTATTATGTGACAATATTCAAGCAAAAGTACATCGAATCGCATTTCAAGCTATGTTAGAGAAAACCCTAAACTCTCACCGAAAATAGGTGAAATGTGGCACCACTCGTGAGATTGACATGTGCCAATTGGTACAAGTGGTAGACAATCGGTACATGCTCAAACAACGATGGTGCATGGGTGAATGACATGAGGGAGAAAATATCAAAAAAGCCCCAAATCTCAGGAGAACTAAAGCTCATCACCAACCCCAGATTGACAACTTTACATGATGTAACCTATGAAATCGTAAATGGAGAAATCATAGTAACAATAAAGTAACCTATGTAACAATAAATTCGGATTCATCTTGGGAGTGGTAATGGGAGAAATCATAGCGTGAACAACAGAAAACATGCAGAGTTGCTTACAATCAAATAGATGAAAAAAAACACATACAAAAGACCTAGATAATAATCATGAACAAGCTTAATATTGAATTATGAACTCGTAACTAACTTACAAAATGTGACATTACTAACTCCGGTCAAGCGCACAAGTAAAAATATCCTGGACATGACCCCGGTTGACAAGTCAGTATTGCTCATGATGCAAGAGATTTGTACCGCATCGCCAAGTCAATCAAAATCCATCATTATCTATACAATAAATACAAGAAATTGATGTAGTATTTTTTACTCTAAGATGCATTCTTATGATAATGTTAGAACATATGTTGAAAATTTCAAAACATACCCGAATAAGCTCCTCTTCATTTCAAGAACAATTTATTGGAGTCACATGAACTTGGAACAAGCCTCCCACGATCTGAAAGAGTAGCAACTAAGTCAACAATGTGACGTTTTTGTTGCTACGCTGATCAAGGGAGGTTTGCTCCAAGATTAAATCGCTCCAATAAATTATTCTCTACTAAACAGGCCAACCACGTTGGAAGGTGGAAGCTCTTATGGCCCCTCTCACATCACTCTCAATTCCCCAATACCCAATCTATATTTCATTTTTTACTTTGATGAGCATAAAAGAAAATATTCAATAACTAATAAAAAAAACAATTCAACAAAAAAGTACGCAAGGAAACATTGCAATTAATGCTTGACATAAAAATAGTATGATAAATGAGTTTTTTATATAATGCAAAACATTCCAAGTATGGTAACGTTTGTCTTATAATAATACAATATTTTACATTGTCAAATTTTATTTTTTCTTCTTCCTATTTTTTAAATCTCCTAATTACATCATCAATATCATCGTGTTTCACGCTCCTCTGCTTGTCATGGCTTTTTGACCCACATCGCTGACCTAGTTGCGTATTCATTTCGATGTCCGGGCTCATCCAGTGGACGGGCATCGCCTACAAAAACATATAATATTAAATTTTAATTACTAGCTTTTTAAATATCATGAACTAGTTCGCTAAGAATATTAATAAAAAAAATTGCAATGAGATTATTTACATTGTGCACCCAGCTTGTCGCCGCTAACCCTAGTTGCGTTGTCACGATGTCCTGTCTCAGATCCAAAGGACGGGCATCGCTACAAAAACAGTATAATATTAAATTTTAATTGTCGGCTTTAAATATCATTGAACTAGTTCGGTAATATTAATAAAAAAATTGCAATGAGATTATTTACCCTGTGCACCAGCTTGTCGCCGCTAACCTAGTTGCATAGTGTCACGATGTCCGGTCTCATCTCAGTTGACGGGGCATCGCCTACACAAAAACAAATAATATTAAATTTTAATTGTCAGGCTTTTTAAATATCATTGAACTAGTTCGGTAATATTAATAAATAAAATTGCAATGAGATTATTATTTACCTAGTGCACCAGCCTTTGTCGCCGTCGACCTAGTTGCGTTGTCACGATGTCTCGGGTCTCTTCCATAGACGGGCATCGCCTACATAAACAAATAATATTAAATTTTAATTGTCAAGCTTTTAAAGTATCATTGAACTAGTTCTTGGTGAATAATAATAAAAAAATTGCAATGAGATTATTTACCCGGGTGCACCCGTTTGAAATCGCCGTTGAGACCGTTTCCGTCTTCCCTCTCTCGTGTTAAGATCCTCAAGGGAAACATTCTCCGTCATTTAAACAAAAAAGTTATAAGGACAATCCATCAAGGTATAATTAGAAAAAATTATAAGTGGAAATACATATCTGACACGTCAATACGGCCCTCACTCGATAGCAGACATTGCTCGGCCCGGGTCCCCACTACAATGATCAGTGTCGCACGAGAGGATCATCTACATCCGGCTCTAAACTCGGGTTATTTGCCTCGACATGCGTAGTGTTTCTCCCTGATTTAAACAAAGTTGTTAGACATTAAATTTATGGACGATATTGAAAGTGTTGATGTTTTACCTTATCGTGGCATTCTCGGATCTGGGACTCCGCCCAAGCTTCGCGACGTTCTTCAACTACAACTTCGATAGATACAAACGGAAAGTCGATATTTTTATCTTCCTCCGTAGTTTATGTTCCGAAGTCATCACCCTACATTACATATATGATTGTGTATTTTTAATCATATCTGATAGGATTACAAAAACGTTGAAGGCGATACAATTAATTATAAGATGTTTATCTACTTAACTTACAATTCTTGCAAATAATTTGCAAGTAGCCACTCGTCGAGCTTCAGTGATGGCCCTTTTTCTTCAATCCTAGCTTTGGTTGCCTTTGAGGTGTCGGAAACCTAGCATCAAAAGATTGAAGTCGTATATAGACGTAGCACACTTGTATTTTAGACATAAAGAAAATTAAAGCTATTGAATTAAAGTTTTTAATTCTACCTTAGGGGTCCAGCTTGGCATTTTTCCTTCTTTCTTTGCCCTTTCTCTTTCTCTCTCTCTCGTCATGGATGAGTGCTCTCCACTCACTCTCTCGAAACCGGCGAGAGGATGTCTACATATCTAGGGTTAAATTGCAATTGCGTCCTATAGGTGTCCTCGGTATATTTCAAATATTTGCCTCGGCTACTCCGAGCCACCGCCGTTCGTCAAATGTACCGACCTCCAAAAATGCTTTCTAGATAATCGAGAAGTTCTTTTTTCAAAGTTGGAATTCGGGGAATTCCACCCCGTACGTACATGGTTGGGCCAAAATTACCAACGCATGGTTTCCGTAACTCGTAGAACTCATTGTTTCCTGCACACGTAATAAAACCACAAGAAGAAGAAGAAGATATTATCATTAATTTTAAAAATAAAAAATCATGATAAATATGTTTTAGATAAAGAAGTACATGAAATAGTTAAAATATTAAAATTTACTCGGGAGTTGTACATGCTTTATAGGGACACCCCTCATCATTCACCAACAACGTGCCATTAATGGTCCCCTCGTGGAGCCGACACGTGTAGCTCCGGTGAAAACGCAATAATGTAGTTAGCCATATTTAGCCTTCATCATTGCCAACACGTTCGACGGTTGGTCGGTGTGTCCGCAAGCGTGGTGTGTTTCTCGGGCCGTGCACCTCCAAAGGAGTAGAAGGTGTACGAGAGGGTTGTTGGGCAATATATTTCCTCAGTGTCCCCACTACCACCAACACTCTGGTTCGTAAAATGCCAGACACTACATACAAAAGAAATTTCTTTTGTTAGTTTAGTCAATGTAAAAATTAAAAATCAAACTATCACAATTCATCTCATGCGAAACACAAAAAATATCCTTTTTGACTTTTTTATTATTACCCTGATATATTTATAGTCGCCTCATAAGATAAGCTGTATCCTCTCTTCAAGTTTCGTGTGTTTGAGGCGCGCTCATCAAAGTATTAAATTCTGACCTTGCATCTCGTGCCTTTTTTTTGCAACAAGAACATCGGAGATAGGGATGAAGAAAAGCTCTTCCTCAAAAAGGGAATCATCAAAGCGTACCATGGCTAAAGTGTTCCGCATATTTGAACAAAATTAATATTATTTCAATTATGTAAATAACTAAAATACCCTGAAGATAGAGCAATTCTGGCACTTTACATGTTCTTCCGCTGGCCTCTTTCCGCGATCATCCCTGTCTCTCGGGTTGTTCCCTGCATCGACTCGACTGCAAAGCTACATTGCAATAAAATTATAAATGTAAAAACTTGAAAACAATATCTAACTTGAAAACACAAAATGAAAACTCGAAATAATTTCTAATAAGACACCGGAAGAGTCAGAGTTAGAGTTTCAAATATGCCTTGCATTGAATTTAGCCATGGAATACATGTCTATCATAAGCACATTAAAGCACCCAAACATTCAATCCACTGCAATGACATATATTTAAGTAGGCTTCTCCTATTCCGGGAAAACACCATACCTATAGATGCATTCACTTGCATGTATAAAGGGAAAGGAAAACATGTTTTCATACAACGGTGACAAAGGCATCTTGGGGAAAGGTATCTTCACTTTTTATTTATGTTGTTCACCCACACCACTCTCGTGTTTTCACTAATCCCCCGCGTTTTTTGTCAATTTTGGATTCGAAATTAAGTTAAGGCCTTACAGTATGACCTTTCTGCAGTAGTTTTTATAAGTGGCATGTATGGATTTTCCATTAATTTTGCACTTTTTTCTCTCATGCGCATGTTTCCTCGGAAATCAAATGCATGATTTAGTCCCATACATTTTAACAATTTGTTGGATCAACTCCATAGGAAATATCATGTTTCCTATCTCAATCAAAATTTATCTCAGCTTTAGGGTAGGTAGGAATGTTTTCCATTTGTATTATCAGGGCACTTTTCTAGCTTGCATTTTTATTATATCTTTCAAATTTAGTGTCGTTTTCTTCAATTAGGGCATACGAATTTTTGCAACTTTCAAGGTGAGAATGAACATTGAAGACAAATCTTTGTGATGGATGACTCAGTGATATGACTCCATGGCCATGAGGAAAAGGCACTAATCTACTTCCCTTCAAATATCTATAGTTCTCATTCACCTCATAATGGAGATGGTCCCCGATTTTGAGCCAAATGTTGCAAAGAAAAAGTTCCCCCCTCCATAATTTGATATTCAATGGCAATTTTTTAAATTGATGATGGGGCATGATTATGGAACATTGGCACATACATATGTAATGGAATTCCAAGATCATGATATATGTTTTCATATGTTTATGGAAATGTTCCACCAAGTCCCCCCGGAGGTGGGAGCGAGGGGGCGAGGGAGCGCGGGAGCGGCCTATGCAAAAGCTCCCTACCAATTTTCGTGAAAACGTGGGGGACGTCGGGTTTATAAAAATTATAAAATTTAATATATTTAAAATGTAACTATATTTTTGCAAGGAATGTATATACAAATATCATACACTTGCATCATGTGAAAGATAAACTATAAAATGATACGATTACAAATCGATGAATGATGAATCATATAATTGAAACAAATTTAAAAAGTTAAAAGTTAAAACATACATCATACAATCATGCATGTAAGTTTGTAAGTTTGTAACTATATAATCATTAGATGCAATCTACTAACAATGTACAATGAAAATAAAAGTTTAAGATATCATATGACATATTATATCAAGATTCAAAATAGAGTTTAAACTCGAAGTTTACAACTCAAGTCTCGAAACATAAAACTTAAACGCAAATAAGTTATGTCCGAAACATAAAACATAAAACATAACATATGAATATCAAATTATATCATCATAATGATAAATGAGCATAAATGCTCAAGTTAATGCCCCTACTAGTCTCGCAGTATCCAACTTCTCCTCGCACGAATATATCAGATCAACCATGTCACCATCCGAATCGACTGATCACTGGATTCTCAAATATGCTAGGTGGTACATCAACTTTTAACACGAAACCATAAAATAAAAGGGGCGGTGAGGGGGACGTGGAGGGGGCGTGAAGGGGGTGTGAGGGGGCGTGAGGGGGCGTGAAAGGTGTGCGGGGCGTGAGGGGGCGTGAGGGGAAAACATCCCTGTGAAGTCCCCAAGACTCCCTAGAGCGCGAGGGGGCAAGGAATCTAGACCCCTAGGGTGTGGGGGCGAGACCCCGTTTAACACCGGTTTATGGAGGTGGTGGAGCAAAAAAGAGCTCAAATAGAGCTGAAATTTTTCAAGCATAAAAAGGATCAGTGGGCTTGACTAATGGTCTCCATTTAAAAAAATGATATCTAGACAGAGAATAGCAGTGTAGCATGCAAACATGCATTGAAAAATCCATCTCGAGTTTGCATTGTATTACTTATGATGGATTCAAATTTGGGTTTCTAAAATGCCGAAAGTTATGGCATGATTTTTTCTGAGAAAAACCCCTTAGTTGGATTCTCATGTTGGTTTAATTTATATTTTGAAGTTTGTTTTGCAATCTTTGGGTGATAGTAACTCATGAACTAGGTTACCAATGTGTATAACTCATATTTCAAGAATAAAGTTGTGATTTTTTTAATATTATTATTATTATCTATTAGCTACGAGTATTGATACCTAATGCCCGGAATTTTTGACATCTTCGATAGCATGGATAATTTCGAAAATGTTTCTAGTAATGTTAACATAATAACTATCATTACTCCTCGTCTTCACTTTTGTCACCATAATAGACCCGTGATATGGACTCATCACACAACTTCATATGCTATGTCCCAACAAGTTCAAATCGGTTGAACCTACCTCATACAGTGTGGTTATTAAGGACAAGTTGCTTGATATATAACTCGATAGCATAGTACCAGCGTTGCGCTCTAAAAAGAATCCTCAAGTGTCAAAAAAAACTTCACAATATGTTCTTACTATAAAGCCTTTTGGGATACCCGAAATAATATATGTGATCAGGCCGATGACTTTTAACAGTATGACAAGATCCAAGAGGGAAAGGAAATCAATGGTAAAGAGTGATCCACCAATGAGAACCTAGAATTTAGCATCGTATGAGTTAGAGTCTAGGGAAATTGAAACCCTATAATTTTAATTAGGTGATGAAGGACATCACATAGGTAATTATATTTTCAAGTGTAGAATAATCCGTTAATTCAAATTTAAACTACATAATATGAAAGTGCATACCATAAATTTTTCCACGTAAGTCCAAACAACCTATAAAAAGGGAAAACCTTCTTTTTCCATGGGAAATAATTTACCTTTCCTTTTTTCAAGACAATCTAAATCACAAAAAAATATGAACTATACTGCACACATTCTTGGATAATGTGAAAGTGGAAAAGGAATACCCTACACAAGTGATGCACACATGTACATTTGAACACTAATAGATTTTTAGTAGTTGAAATGCAATGCTTGTTTTCATTTAAATGTAGGGTTTTTAAAGCAGTGGAGAGAAATAATGGTCGCCAAATTAATAAGCTTTTCTTTGGGAAAAATTTAAATCTTGTATTGGGTGATGAAGATAATAGAGGGTATTGAATCTTGATTCTTGACATCTAGAGAGAACCTCACTGAGCCCTAACACAATCCAATGGAATTGACCAAAAAACCCAAATAGAGTCAACCCTACTATAGGAGGAAGGGCTGCATAGCGAAGAACTTTACCATTTTTCAAGAGCCGTAGGGCGACATGCAGTTCGCAAGAGCCGAGGGTGAACGCCGCAGGGCGAATGCCGAGGGAAAATGTCAAGCTCCGCAAGAGTTGAGGGCGACCGGCAGGCAAATCGTCGTTCGAAAGAGCCGAGGGCGAATCGTGCGAATGCTATGAGATAATGCTGTTCTGCAAGAGCTTGCGTATGCACGTCGAGGGCGAATGCCGTTTTGCAAGAGCCGAGGGCGAATGCCGAGGGCGAATGTCGGCTCGAAAGAGCTAGGAGGCGACTGCGCGCGTGATATCGTACGTTAATGTAGCACACACATTTACATTTGAACACTAATAGATTTTTGTAGTTGAAATGCAATGCTTGTTTTCATTTAAATGTAGGGTTTTTAAAGCGGTGGAGAAATAATGGCTACCAAATTAATAAGCGTTTTCTTGGGAAAAATTTAAATCTTCAGTATTGGGTGATGGAGATAATAGAGGGTATTGAATCTTCGATTCTTGACATCTAGAGAGAACTCCTATAGCTCTCCAACACAATCCAATGGAATTGACTCAAAAAAACCCAAATAGAGTCAACCCTACTATAGTGATGGAAGCGGGCCTACAGAAGAATCTTACCATTTGCGAGCGAGCCGAGGGGCGAATGCTAGCTCGCAAGAGCCGATGAGCGAACGCTAAGGGGCGCAATGTTGAGGGAAAATGTCTGTTCACAGAAGAGCCGAGCGCTTAATGCCGAGGGAAAATGCTGTTCTGAGCAAGAGCCGCAGGCGACGTAATGCTCGTTTCGCAAGAGCGGAGTGGCAAATGCGCGCGTCATATCGACGTTAATGTAGCGATTACGGCGTATACGAAACAATAAAATCATTTTTTATGTAGCGCGCAGATATAAGTTTCGAATTTTTGTAGCGTCAGCGTAAGTTTCGTATTTTTTATGTGGCGCGCGCATATAAGTGTCGTTATACCGATGGCGGAAAAAGTCAGTTGCTATTGCGACGGCATCTCAAACGTTGCAATGAAAAGGACTAGACCTCAGACATTGTGTCGCACTTGCGCACAATTGAGTCCCTCTCAATAGCGACGCTTGGGCTGATAGTGTCGCAATTGCGACGTCTTCCTCCAAACGTCGCAATTGTGACACTTTTCTAAGTGCTCGTATTGCGACACTTTTCTATAAACGTCGTGATAGCGACAATCGACGGATGGAAATTTTTTTGGGAAATTTCCGACATTTGGTCAAAAGCTGCTCGAACCAAGTGCTCGAATTCCCGCCAAATGTAGTAGTGGAGGTTAGGCTACCATCAAGTGAGAATTAAGGAGGAAGATATCCATAAAACTACTTTTAGAACAAGATATGGGCACTATGAATTTGTAGTGGTACCCCTTTGGACTCATTAACGCCCGACCATGTTCATGTGCCTCGATGAACTATAATGCATCCATAATTGGATAATTTTTTTCATAGTATTTGTTGACGAGCATATTAATTTATTCAAAAAAATAAGAACATGAAAAAATCATTTGGTTGTAGTTTTAAAACTGTTGAGAGAACATAAGCTCTAAAGAGAAAATCTCAACAAGTTGGATTTGTTCCAATCAAAAACACACTATCTAGGGTACTTCATCTCCTCGAGTAAGGTGTATTAGTTGACCTTGAAAGATAAAAAAGCCATAAGGGAGTTTCCAACTCGAAAGAATGTGGCTGGAAGTTAGATCATTCATGGATTGGTAGGATACTAAAAGAGATATATTCGAAATTTCTCAAAAATTGTTCATCCCATTACAACATTAGCGTATGAAAGGGAAAATATTTGAATAGGATCAGCACAATGTGCGAAAACTTTGACTAGTTGAAGCAATTGCTCACCAGATGCGCCAATGCTGAATATCGCAGATCCCCGACAAGGATTTCATGTTGTGTACATATGCATGTAGAGAAGGACTCGGTGGAGTCCTAATGCATGAAGGGAAAGTGGTGTGTTATGAATCCGTAAAGTTGAACAAACATGAGAAAATTATGTGACACATGATCTAGAAATGGCCACTATAGTTCATGCTTTAAAAATGTGGATGCACTACCTCCTTCATAGGAATTTCATGCTCATCTCATACCCCAAGTTGAATGATATCCAATCGAAAGATGTGATGGGCGCATGCTCAACAAGTGTGACTTTAAGATTAAGCACATAAAAAAGGAAAGGAAAACAAGGTTGTTGATGCCTCTGATCAGTGATAATCCAAATAAGTCACCGGGTTGTGTAAGTTTGTATGCAACATATCCTGGAAGAAAGAATCAAAAGTGTTGGAAAAAATGGACGAAAAATACCATAAATTGAAATAAAAGTTGGAGAAAAGCAATAGAGTATGATAGATCTCATATCACCGAGGATGGATTAGTCAAGTTTTGAAGAAAAAAATTTATGTGCCTAACAAAAATAATTCCATGTTAAGCCTACTTCAGTGTCACCCGAGGTATTAGAAGACCGCAGTACCGTAAAAAAGTACTATAACTCACCAAATATGAATAAAGAAGTGGAATATTTGTAGCAATATGTATGGAATGATAGCAAGTAAAGGTTGAAATGAAAAACACCCGACAAGATTGTTGCAGCCTATCCCTATTAAAAAATGGAAGTGGGAGGCAATCTCTCATAGATTTTAGTAGAAGGTTCCCCAGATAATAGCTAAGCAACTATGATGCAATCATGGTGGTGGTGGATCAAAACTTAGAAAGGTAGCTCATTTTGTGGTAGTCAATTCCAGTAATTCTCGCTAGTGATATAGAAAAAATATTCATAAAAGAGATTGTGAGGCTACAAGGCATTCCCAAGAAGATTGTGTCGACAAAGATGCTAAATTTACTTTAGGTTTTGGAAGGAATTGTTTGGCAGTGGATTGGGAACAAAATTAGCACTTAGTACAACCTATCATCCACAAACATAAGTGCAAACAGAGAAGATTAATCGTATACTTGAGGAAATGTTATGAGGTATGTGATGCATCATCCCAAGAAATGGGAAGAATATCTTCCACTTTTTGTAATTTCGTACAATAATGGACACCAAGAGTCCATAATGATGAGCCCCTTTCGAGAAATTTTATGGCAGAGATGTAATAATCCTATTAGCCGGGAGTGAATCTAGCTTAACAAAGTGCATGTAGGACCTCATATGCTTAATGTGATATGGAATAACAAGTTCGGATCAAAAAGAAATTTTTTAAAGTGGCACGAGACAAAGAAAAAAAAGAAAAACTATGCAGTATAAGCATATGGTGCACAAAGAGTCTCAAGTGGGGGGAACATGTATATGTGGGAATTAAACCTAAGAAAATTTCCCTAAAAATGGGGACATGTGCCAAGTTGGCAAACCCCGCAGTATGGTGACATATATAGTGGCTTTACTCTCCGCACTGTTAGGAGTTCATGATGTTTTCCATGTTTCTTTACTTAAAATATCCGTACATGATTCTAATCATGTGATTGACTGGTCTATGCTACCGCATGGGAAATAGAGGGAGTATTTATATCAGTAACTCAATGTGTATTCTATACCTGAAGGAGTCTCATGCTCTAGAATCAATTCATAGAGCAAGTCAAGGTGTAGTGGAAGCACTTTTTTTCCGCAGGAGTACACATGGGAAATGGTCGATGCCATGAAAGCTAATTATCCTTTCTTGTTTGATGTTTAAAACAAGTGTGTATAATTGTAAATATTGTATATATCTATGTTTATAAAGCTCCATGGAATAGTATGCGTATTATTTTAATTATGGCATTAGAGCAGGTGTAAATGAACATCGAGGATGACATTCCCTCAAGGGGGAGGGGATCAGACAACCCCACCCAAGGTTCTCGCATGAGCCACATTGTAAAAATGATGTAAATATTTTGAAAAGTTTGAAAAAGTAGAATGGGGATGGAATCAAGGGACACATATCCACGTAGTTGGGGATGGAGATTTGTTGCTTGGGATGTTATGGTTTATTAGTGCAAAGAAGAAACTTAAAATTTGGGACAACCATTAAAGCCTAGTCGGTGCATGAAGTAAAGGGACTAGCTCCCGAAATTAAATGAGTTGTGGAAAATTACTCATCAGGCCCATGCTTACTTGAGTAAACACAACAAGAAAAGAGGACATACTTTTTTTAGGGCTACAAAACAACAAGTATGTAGCAAAAAGAATCTAGGTCGAAAGAGTGAACAAAAAGGAAGGGAAAGAGAGTTCTAAAAGAAAAAAAATAAAAAGGAAAAGGCATTAGAAGGGGGAATTTGAGGGGGAGAGGAAAACACTTCGCGACTCCTTTCGACAGAGGGGGAGAAGAGACTCAGTTTTGGAAGCGTACCGAGAAGGGAATTGAGTCTCGGCTTCCCAAAAAAATTTTCAACTTAAGCGCGTGGACAGAGAATATAAGAAAGGATCAGCTTCTCCTGTTCCCTAGAGGTTATGCATTGAGTCTTCTAGTCTCCCTGAGCTCTGTAACAACTTGGGTTCCTTTCATGTCATGGGTTAGAGATAGGATCCCTGTGAGCTCCCGTAACATCTCGGGTCCCCCGGAGGTTGTGGGTTGAGATATTGGTCTCTTAGAGCCCTATAATATCTTTGGGTCCTTGGAGGATGTGGGATAGGATGAAATCTCTAGAGCATCCGATAATAGGTTGGGTCTCCAGGAGGGTCGTGTGAGTTGAGATATCTACTCTCCGGAGCCCTATAATGGATTGGCGCAAGAGAACATCATAAAGAAGAAGCAAAGGAATACTCTGATAAAGGTTTTTGGGCATTGCCTCAGTAGGCTACATGCGATTTGGATTCCCCTATAAGGGGTTGAATAGATGTCTCGTGCACTTGGGGGTGAGGTTAGGGAACCTCTTTGGACTCTTCCAGTGCTAACAAATAAAGAATCCATTAGTTGGCGGGATTGAGTGAAGAGGTCATATGGAGTCCCTTGTCTGGCTTGGGAGTTGGTTTCTAGTCCCAAAAGAAAGAATTTCCTCGTAATTCTGGAATATGGCTTGGGGGTAACAACTCCAAGTGAAAGTGGTTTTAGTTTCCTATGGTTAGGTGGAGATTCCTTGCCCGGACTTAGTTTCCTGGAAAAAAACTCAAAGATAAGGCATCACTTGCGTAAGCTTGTTTATTACTTGGATGAATCATGTTGTTATGTTAGTAGATAATGGTGTTGGAAATAAAGGACCGCATTTGTGATGTTAGTGTTGGTGTATGTGGTGCATCTTGAGATGTTCCCCTTTATATGAACATTGAATATGTGTTTGTGTGTGTGTTGAATATTAAATTTAATGTGTTTAATCATTTATTGGTGGAAATCACAAGATACTTGGTGAGAAAATAGGTGCACAGCACATAATAATAATTCCTAAGCTAGAGAGTTAAGTTTAACCTAAATCCGAATGAAATGGTTAAATGTGACAAGAATAATACATGAATAACAAGAAATAATTGCATGATAAATTACAGGGTTGTATCCAAGGCCTTAATAGCTTGAATTGATCCTTGAAAATAGTGGGTTCTCAGAGACCTCTTTCATTAAGTGTGTAAAATCTACATAGAAGATCCTTTGCAAGCTGCGCAGTTGGTATATTTTTGCTAGTTAAGTATTTGGTTACGAGTTCTTGTGCTACTAGGCAACAGAAATGTATGAGTGTCAAGGAGAGATTTTTCTCGAGGGCATAGTCGACCCTCACAACTTTCCCTAAGTGTATTGTCACTTTACCTAAATGTCTTGCGACTCTTTATCTAAATGTCTTATGTACCTCATATTTCAAGTAGGTCGAATATTTGTAAGTGTCGCCTTCATGTTGTTGGTGAGGCATCGGGATGGGTGTATTAGCACTAAGGAGCGGCTCGTAGAGTCAACGTGGGTACTAGAATTGTTGGCATGTGGCAAGCAAGGTGTAAACCTCTTTGAAGGTTGCACTAATCCCGTGGAAGACAACAGATGCTGCAGAGCGCATGTGTCACCATGCGAGGAATTCCCTACCCAAAGGTACGAAGGTCCATGGGGTAAGAAGAACCCTCAATATAGCTATCGCCTAAGCTCGGGAGGGGTAACATCATGAAAATAATTATATTAAACTTGGAGGAGTGGATGAATCTTGAAGAAGATATGGAGGTCTAATAGGCCTTGGAGACAAAGTGGTTGCAAAGCCAAGAAGACCGGTTCGAGCAAGCCTCGCACGGTGGTAGAGCTTGTCCTTGAGGAGATTGTAGAAATCACGTCTCAAGATATCACAGTGTGAGTAAGAACTCCAATTCCTTGACCAATCCATGGTAGAATTTCAAGGAAGAATGATATTCAAGCTCATCAATTGTTTTAAAAGTTTGAAGGAATCTTGGAACCAGCAGTGTTGGTCGAAGAAGCTATGATCCAAATAGATCATGATAGTAGGGGATGTATCGATAATATTTCAATTTTCCCTTGGAAGAATGGAGGACACTCTCTACCCTGAGTAAAGATCAAATTCCTATACCTTATATGAATATTGGAGATAAATCCCATACGCACTTCAATCGTGGATTCGCAAACTCGGGATCATGCAACCGAGTGAATTGGTCCCGAGGATAATTTAATCCAAAGGATGTAGCAGGTCGCAGTTCGGGTCATCGTGAAGGAGGTAAGCCTCTATGCTCGGTAGAATGGACCGACCTCGACTTCTAGTAAGGAAGCTGTCGGTGACCCAGGCGACGTGAGTCCCTATGCATCAATAATGGGCCAAACTCGACTTAATCGGGAGGTCGAGGGGTTAGGAGAGAAGTATGCAAAGGATCGGAGTGGAGAAGCGCACGTCACCCCGAATCTTCCGCTTAACTAACTGTTAGGGCGAGCTTATGGAAGATTATTGCGTGGTAATGGGAGATATGTGACCATTGATTCCTATGTGAAAGAGGAGGAAATATATATATATATATATATATATATATATATATATAAACAAAAAACAAGAAGAAAAACAAACAAACAAACAAACAAAATAACAAAAACCCAAAAAAAACACGAAAGAGTAAAAAAGAAAAGAGCTTAATAAGGAAAAAGGAGAAGTTCTACTTAAGGAGTAGGGGTTCGAACTTCACAAGCCTCGTCTTCATGACCTAAAAATGGGGAGTTGGATCCGCCGTTGATGACCCCCTTACTCCGTGGAGGGTAGGTGGGTATGATACATTTCCAAAAGACTAACATGTCACAATAGGGACCACAAAGGCTCAATGGCCGATAATTCTCTAGCAAACTCTCATGAATAGATTCACATGCCAAAAACTAAAATAATTAACCAACAATGCATTTTAAATTTATACTTCTCCATCCCAAGATTACTCCCCCTATACTTCATCATAGAATCCTAAACTCCCAATCCCTAAAATTTTCCTCAATTCTCCTCAAGCTAATTTTCTCCTTCACATGTTATTTCTTATAATGATAAAATGCTAGGTTAATGAGGAATTATTGGTCTCTAAAAAGGAAACTTATTAGATGGGTTTACCAACCCTCTATAATTAATGTGGATAGAAAAAATAATTTAGTTACCCTCTATTGGGAATTTATTGCACTAAGAACCCATCAATGGCTAATTTATCTCCTACAAATACTTTCGAGATCGCTTTATTTTGAGCCAAAAGAATAAAAAATTCCCACCTCTACCCGAATGTTTTCATCCCAAAAATGAATTTTTAACTTGATCCATCAAAGGAGATACCTTAGAATCATTTTGTACCCCTATTTGGGGCCATATAAAATTATAACTTATAACCCTTTTCCTTAAATTCCAATGAAGAAACTTGACCCAAATTCCGAGGCCTCTACTTGATACAAACTAATCATTCCACATTGAAACAAACCCTATATGACAACCCAATACTAAGAGAGAAGTTAAAACTAAGAAAAATTAACATCCATGTTAGCCTCATTTAAATTCTTTCTCCCTAAATATAAAGGTTGATGATTCCCCCCTCAATGGCTAGAACCTACTTTGAGTGCTCAAATACAATGAGGGGAAAGAAATTCAAAGGCACCATTTGGCTCAAGAAGAGGACTGCCCTTTGAGATGCTAGAATTTGTAGGATGCACGAGATGGTTTCATAGATGTATTTTAACAATTATCTTCGGTATAAATCTATTTCTCTAACCAAGAATAAGTCACTTGGAAATGATCCTAAAGCCTTAAACTCATTGAATTGTAGTTACAACATGTTTAGTACTCTCACGCTCCATTTTGAAAGAAACAACATCCTTCAAGATTTCCAATAAAATTGCCTCTTCCAACTTCCTTTCTTCCCCAAAACAAGGAGACCCCATAGTAGCAATTTACAAGGTAAGTTCAGAGATCAAGAACCAAAGGTTACCTCTCACAAACAGATCACAAATCAGTACACCAAAGCATAATCACTGTGGTTAAAAACCCTCAAAGAGGGAAATAGTCCATGCCCTAAGCCAACGCGGCCACTTCAAGGAATTTATTAATATAAAATAAAAGTTTAGCATATGTTTCTCTCATAAATCAGCTATCAGCACTAAAATGACCCTCCTATGCTCTTTAAATATAGATGATGGACCAATCGGGTGTTAAGCTTCACGATCACTGTGCCATTAATACCGAGGTGAGAGATAACCGCTTGATCACTGACAAATCGTGACCGTCTGATTATAAGCCACAATGTACATGGTAAAGAAACACGCTTTACCTAAAACTACACTAGACTAAGTTATTCTTAACTATTTCCTATGTCGTCAGAATATCCTAACATCCCTCCTTAAGAACAACTTGGGATACAGATTGAAGGATTTACAAAGGTGACACAAAAAGGAGCCTATTTCCTATGTGTCGAAATATACTAACATCTCCCTTAAGAAAAAAATTGGGATAGGATTGAAGGATTTCTCCACAAAAGTGACACAATAGGAGAAGGAAGGAGGCATTAGAGCCTATCCTCTTAATGACAACTTTCCCTAACCCGATACGTATCGAAGTTTGGTAAACTTCACTTTTGTGAGAGCCTTCGTGAAAGATATCGGCCTACTTCGATCATTGGTCTGACAATATTGCACTTCAAGAACATGATCATGAATGAATCCTTTCGATGAAGTGTATGTGGAGTTCAATGTGTTTCATACGTTGATGCTGAAATGGATCTTTACATAGTCGATGGCACTTTGGATTATCACACCAAAGTGTAGTTGGATGCTTCGTTTGATGAAGACCAAATCTCGAGATAGTCTCGACGTAAGCCACATGGATTCCTCGATGGCTTCAACTGCACCACGATACCGTTTCTACCGAATAAAGGGAGATGGCACTTTTTTTTCTTACAAGACCAAGTAATTGCGTCTTGAACCAAGAGTGAATACATATCCCTACGTAAAGGAATGTCGTGATCATTAGGGTCACCAACCCAATCGTAATCAGTGAAACCAATCAACAAGGTACATGCTTTTGCAATCAGTAATGAATCCCAAACTGAACTTCCGTAGCTCGATATATACAAGTATTCTTTTAGCTTTTTTCCAATGACTTTCATGAGGTTGGTGCATAAACCGATGCCGACTAAGACCAACAACAAAGGAAAGGTCGTGATGGGTATGGGTTAGATACAAAAGTTTACCAACAAGTTGATCAGTATAAGGTAGCATCAACTTCAAAAGAGTGCACATGCTTTGACTGGAAAGCTTGACTCCGCATCTGAAAGGGAGAAGGGGCAGTGCTTATAGTCTTCCATGTGAAAGTGGTGTAGAAGATCATGGCGATACTTGGACTCGAGAGAGGGTGATTCCTTCCTTGATCATGCAAGACGTAAGACCACAGAAATAATGCAAGTGTCCCTAAGTCCGTCATTTCAAACTTCTTTTTGAGGCTGATAATTCACATGGTTTATATGGTTTGGATCACTACTAGTAAGGATAAGATCATTCACAACATAAAGAACAACGATGGTGAAGAAATTACCCTCCTTCTTCGTGTAGACAGTGTATGCTCGAATGACACCCTAGAAAAGCCATTATCTAAGAGAAATCTATCCATTTTGGCATACCAAGCCCAAGGAGCTTGTTTGAGACCATAGAGAGACTTCCTAAGGCAAAAACAAGGTTGGAGTCTTTTTAGATAAAGCTGTGGGGTTGTTCCATGTAGATTTCTTCATGCAAATCTCCATGTAAGAAGGTGGATTTAACATCCATCCGATGGACTTCCCACATTTATAGGAGCATGTGCTAGGGGAAAGAACAAGGAAAATAGAATTCATTTTTGCGCAAAGGGGGGAAGGTTGCTCCCCAGCATAGTCAATTCCTTCAAATCTTGTGAAAAAACCTTATAGCGACAAGACGAGCTTTATGTCTATCCACTTTACCATCTAGTCCAAACTTTGTTTTGTAAACCCATCTACATCCGACAAGTTTTCTTCCTTTAGGAAGAGGAACAAGATCCCAAGTATTTTTTTCTAATAAGGAACGATGCACTCTTCATTCAGTAGCTTCATTCAAATTTGGATGACCGAAGTCTTCTTCAAAGGTTTCTCGGATCAAGTTTTTCTAGAACTTGAGCCAATAAGGAAGAGGCTCTTTCGTAACTGAAGAACGTGTACGTCATCGACGCAGAGGGTCACCCGTAAGAGAACCTCGTCGCATCCCGAGTAGAGTGGACCCATCTTGAAGCGATGGGAGTATAAGGAACAATTTCTCATCGAGCCGGGAGGAGGATTTTCATCCTCGTTGTCATCATCTAAACTAGAAGGAATGCTATTAAAAATAGAAGAGAGAGAGAGGGAGGTGGCACATATTTCGAATCAAGCTCGTCGGAGCCAAAGGTGGCACACCCGCCGAACTAGGCTCGCTGTGCCGACATATTTTCATCAAAATTTACGATCTCTTCTAATGATTATTTTTCTCGATTTGGGTTGAAGAAGTCTATATCCTTTGACATCTTCGTAATATCCAACAAAAATACATTTTTTTCACTCTTAGTGTTCTAAGGCTTTATGTTTCACATCTAGAATATGGGCCCAAGCATCACTTCCAAAAACACGAAAGTGACTTACATCTGGTTTGGATTGAGCTCCAAGCTTCTTCTGGAGTTATATTCTTTAAAACCTTAGTAGGAGTGTGATTTACTATGTAATTTTCACGCTTTAATGGCTTCGCCCAAAATTGAGACCAATTCCTTTAGATTGAAGCATACAATTAGCCATTTCTTTTAAGGTGCGATTCTTCCTTTTAGCTACACCATTTTGTTGTGGAGTATATGGAACAATATGTTGCAATTGAATTCCATGCTTAGTGCAAAAGTTGTAGAAATTTTAATAACTGTTAAATTATTCACCGAGATTATCCTGATCATACACTATTTGAGCTTCATGCATAATACATAACCTCTTCTACTATTGATCATCAATTTGTGGAAATATAAACAATCGCATGCGCACATTAAAACCATAAACAATCACACATATAAACACAGATTTATGGGAAAGCTTAAAGCTGAAAACCCCCAAAATATCTCAGTATATTATAATGATAGAGACTACCATGTAACAATCATTGTACAAAATCCCTGCACAAGCTCTCAAGATAATCTCCAATTGTTACACACTACACAAGCTCGTATCATACAAAACACATGCTCCAATCCCGATCCACTTAGTTAGCCCTGCTCATCACCGCGCAATCCAATATGGATAATACCAAGATCCAAGGTGTTTGAATCCTCACTAGTATGTACTGCTCAATCCTCATTAGCATCTCCAGTCACATGTGATGTAAACTCATGCATCGCATATAATCACAGCGACTGAGTCACTCTGACTCATCACTCTACCTCTTCATTGGTCTCCAATCGGTAAACTCGTCTGCATGCACCGAAGTTAAATGATGTATCTCTTTTAGTTGATTAATGAGTTGACAATTAGTGAATTAATTAATAATTAATTCACACCACTCTCACTAATTGTATCAATCGCATTAGACTAGATACAACTAGCTCAACTAAGTTAAACCTAACACAACTCCATTAATCTGTCTCATCAACTCCACCAAACTCGTCACATGAGTTCTAATTGAAGTCAACCATGAAATAGCTCCACTAAACCCTAGGAATAGCTTAATTCCTTCTGTCAATTTCGCATGTGCCACATATCCAGTGACTTTCTGAATCGAAGTGCTCCAAGAGGATAAGATAATGTTTAGAGTCCAAATATTATTAAGAGCTAATAATATTTCGTACATATCTATTTTTAGACTGCAATCTAAAAATAGATTCCGCCTCAAAGTATGTCTAAAAAATAAAAGTCCATATATTTTTTCCGACTCTGACCAACCATCCACAAATAGCATCCCGCAACTCATAGAACATGATCCATATGTCTCAAAAAATAGTACATAGTCTAAAAATAGATTCCTTTGCGCCAAAATACCTCCCCACGTGGCCCACTTAGTGAAGGCGACTCCTTTCCACTAAGCTCATCATATTGTTGCAATCTCAACACTCCTCTCAACAAGATATGGATTATCCGCAACCCCTATCCCGCCCCCGTGGTATTCGAATTTCTCCCGGTGAGCGCTTCGCTCAAGATATCGCATCCCGATCCTCCATAGGAATGTATGAAAGTAACATGAACTTCCGCCGCACACAATCTCTCGATATGATGATACCGGATGTCAATGTGTTTAGATCTATCATGAAATACTGATTAACAGAGTTTGATGCAACTCTCCGATTATCACAATAAATCACGATAGGGCTCTAAGTGTGAACTCGTAACAACTCGACCAGATACTCTCTCATCCATATAGCCTCGCATGCAGACCTAAACTTCGCCGCCAAAGTATACTCGCCTCTACTGAATTGAGTGCCACGGATCTCTCGCTTCCGCTCGTACCAAGAAATTGCCGTCGACCCGATGTTGAAAAATCCCTCCGTATGTTCTTCTTCTCGTCTCATTTGGGCTCGCGCCGCATCTCGCACGACCGTGAAGCCACACGCTCACCTCATCCGACCGTTCCCGTACCACAATCCCATATCCCGATGTGTCCTCCGGAGATAACGCAATACATGCTTGCTTTCCTTCCGTAAGAGCTTGGTAGGCTTAACCATAGTTTGTGAAAGATGGTTAATCGCATAGCATATATCGGCCGTGTATTGACTTTCCGTATACATAAGTCGACCCCACCAACCGTCGATAACATAGTGGCATCCACTACCTCCGCTGAAGTAGCATCCTCCTCTCTTCCTCCAACCACCGTGAAAAGGAGTATCAACAAAGCTTCATGTCCCATGCATGTTGAACTTCTCCGTAAAGATCTCCCGGCATACTTACCCCGAGAAACAACATAGTCCACCACTGGTGCCGCCAAATTTCCAATCCCAGAAATAATGAAGGAGGCCCAAGTCCTTCATCTCAAAATCTTTTGCAAGATCCTCCTTGCATGAGAGTATCACCAGCTCATCACCCTCGTCAAAATCAAATCATCTACATAAAGTAAAATGACGTTTCAACTTACCTCCTCCACCACAATCTCGGTATAGGTTCTGGCATCCACCTCACTCTTGGAGAATCCAAGTCCAGTGAAATAATCGTCTTCATCCATGTGTACCAAGCACGAGGTGCTTGTTTTCAACCCATATAATGCTCTCTTGAGCTCGCACACATGTGACGATTCGTGCCGTCGAAGATCTTGAAACCTTCGGGGCTCGCTCTATGTACACCTCCTCCTCAATGACTCCGTTGAGGAACGTAGTTTCACATCCATCCGATGAATGTGCCACCCCCCATCCGCGCTCTGGAGAGAAAGAATCGTCCTGGTCTTCGGAATAATACCTTGCGACATGTGCAAAGGTCTCCCTCATAATCGATCCTCTATTTTTCGAAAAGCCTCGTCGTGCAACAAATCTTGCCTTGTACTTCTCCACCCGTCACCGCCCTCGCTTCACTTTTCGTAGATCCATCTCGAACCCACCACCGATTTCCCTCCGCACTTGGAACAATCTCCCATGCACTCGGCTTTCGTAAAAATCGAATCATACTCTTCCACCATGGCATCTACCCATGCTGGATCCTCCACAACTTCTTCAAAAGAGGATGGCTCTCCGTCACTGATAAACTTGCTCATGAGAGCCATGTATCCGCATATACTGTCAGTGACCTGCTCTCTGTCTGCGTTGTGCTCGTAGGTGGTCCCACAACCTTCTCTCGCATCTTGAGCCATTCGCTCAGCCTTCGTAGTGCGCTTCCGCCCTCTCGATGGTTGGCGCCTCGCATGAGTGGTCTCTTCCACTCCATGAACTTCCTCCTTGTGGCTGATCCACATCCTCGAAGCTCATCCTTAGGAACTAATAACTCCTCATCTCTGCACATGCAAGTGTGGCTCCCTCTCAAGCGAACACTTCATGGCTTTCTCCTCCCCGAAATTTGATATCCCGTCGCACAAATGCCTTTCTAGGATCGTCTCGGAAAATACACACGATGTTGTGGGGCAGGCGATTGTACCCCACAAATATCCCAACCTCCGCTAGCCGCCCAGCCTTCTTTTCCCCGGCATCCTTCATCACATGAATGTAAAGCAAAGTGAACCAAAAATCCTCAAATGGAAAATATCAGACCTCTTACCGTAAAAACGCCTCCTCGAGTGTACTCATGCCAAGTATCCTCGTGGAGGGACAAATCGGCTCGTACATATACCGCAAGCATTGCATGCCTCCGCCACAAGTGAATGGGTAGGCCCCGATCATGCAACATCGCTCTCGTGCAAAGCACCCACGACGTTCGTCTGCTCTTCCGCTCAAGAACTCGTTCGCGCTCGTGGGTTAGTGAGGTGTTATGAGCTTCCCTTCGAATTCTTTCGCGCCGCAAAAGTCCCTTGAATTCTCCAGAGATGAATTACCCACCATTGTCGCTCCTAAGAGCCTTCACCCAATTCCCCAATTCTTTCTCAACCAAAGGCCTTGAACTACACAGTAACTTTGAGTATGTCTCTGCTCTTCTTCTCGCATGAAGAAGATCCATCACTTACGCAGAAAAAATCATCAACAAATATCACATAATACCCGTGTGCTTTTGTCGTCGAAGCTACTAAGAAAGGGTCCACACATGTTCTGTGTGGAATTCTCTCAAGGATCTTCGTGGCGACTCATCCTTCTCGTGAAAGGTGGCTTTCACAAATTTTCAAGGCGTACATCCCTGCATCGATCCGACTGCAAGAGTGCCTTTAGGAAGCCCAAAGAGAAATCTCTGGCCGTGCATCTTCAAAGCTCCATGGTGAAGGTGGCCCAATCTCCGTGTACACAACTCGCCATCATCCCGGCTCACTACCCTTCGCCTTTGCATGCCATTTCTACGCGACCATCTACCCGCAATTGAGTAAAGGCTTCCCTAAATCGAACCTCCCCTATCCTCTCGGTCTCACTGGGGCTTGCCTTATTACAGTAGGGAAAGCTCTTTCCCCTCGCTAAAGACAACATCATATCCCTTGTTTCTAACATCGCCACAAAGATAAGATTCTTCTTCAATCCCCTGGAACATGCATCACTTCCTTCAATATGAAGGGTTTACCGAGACTCTCTCAAAAAGAAAATGGTACCGATACCGTTGCACCGTATCTACTCATCATCGCCCATCTCGATGTGCACTCAAGATCTTTCTCATCCCCGGGATCGCAGAACAAATCTTGATCTCCTATCATGTGAAAAGACGCACCATCGTCCCGTAAACCATCACTGACCCCATAACACTTGAGACCAAGCATACGCACGTCGAAAAATCCAAATATCTCAAACTCGTGAGGCTAAGGCCTTTCCAGCTCGCAGATCTAACGAAACACCGCTTATTTTTCTTCTTCTCATGACAATTATGTGGCATAATGTCCATGTTGGTGACAGCGTGAAAGCACTTCACCTTGGACATGTCCCGCTTCTTGCCTTTCGCACCGGAATGAGAAGATTTATTGCTCTTCCCCTTCTTCTTTCTTTGGCAGCCAAAGCGCAATTCTCTTCATCGAGGTTCCGATGAAGATCCGTCCCCCGGTACTTCCGCCTTATCTCCTCTTCTTCTGCACAAGCATCCGACCAAAGTCGCCTCCTCCCATCCCGGCAATTTCTCTCGACCTTTTCATTGACAGTAGTCCCTCGATAGGAATGCCAACTCTTCGTAAGCCCAAGGAGAGCCAAGCTGCACTGTCACAGTCCTCATCATCTACAAGTATATCCCCCACACTTCCCAAAGCTCTCATCCCTACACCGGACAAACTTCGTGAGGTACTTGGATATACTTGGATATACTTGGAGCACTTCTCGCTTGCGGTACGTATGTGGCACGAGATGGCGTGAAGGAATTACGCTATTCCTAGGGGTTAACTGGAGCTATTGCATGGAGACTTCAAAGCTAGAACTCAAGTGAGAGAGTTTGGTGGAATTGATTGAGGAGTTAATGGAGTTGTGTTCAGCTTTAACTAATCTAAATATAGTTGAACTAGTTGTATTTAGTCTAAATGATTAATACACTAGTGAAGAGTGGTGTGAATTAATTATTAATTAATTCAATAATTATAAACTCATTAATCAACAAAAGAATACACTCGCTTAACTTTAGTGCATGGACAAAGTACAGTGGGAGACCAAAGGCAAGTAGATAGGTGAAAGAGCAGTGTTAACTATCATTATGACTATATTGTTGCATATTTGCAACAACGTCAAGATCGAGGAGCCTCCATGAGGATTGGGCAAAGACAAGCTAGGTGGTTTATGTTATTTTAATGAGCCATCCTACAACATTGATTACACAATAGAGGTCGGCTATCAGTGTGGCAGAGATTGGAGCATGTGTTTTGCTAGATCTAGCTTGATTAGTGTGTGTAGCAATTGGCGGTTGTCACGAGAGCTTGTGAGGAGATTTGTACAATGATTGTTACATGATCTCTATGACATATAATATACGTGATAGTTGGGGGTTTTCTTTTAGATTTAAGCTTTCCCATGAAATACTCGTGTTCATATGTGTGATTATTTATGGTTTTAATGTATGCATACAATTTATTTTATTTCCGCATGTAATGATCATATGGTAGAAGAGATTTTGTATTGTGCATGAAGTTAAAATAGTGTGCGATCGGTGAGAATCTCTATGAATAATATATCATTTATTCAAATTTTTCTCTGCATGCTCCAAATTGATGTTTTGCTTCTTTCATTGCTGCTTCTAAGGCTTCCATCTTCTTAAAACATTTGTACTCTATATGGCTATCCCTATTGCGAAAATTTGCAATGTCTCTCTCGTCTTCTTCCCTTTGTTTTGATTTTGCCTTATTATTTGGTGATTTGATTTCTTTAGTTTATGCTACTAAAATTGCTTAGGGGCCCTTGTTTGGTTTAGGACCATATTTTTTTAGGATACTTCTTCTTGGGATTCTTTGATATGGTTGTTAGTTGCTGCTAAGGCTTTCTTAGAAGTGTTTTCCGGGCAGGTGATAAGACTAAGGTGTAAATTTTTTTCTTGTTTTCTTATCAAAGAATCAGTCAAAAGGCATCAGAAAGAGGGATTCTGTAGGTGGTTCCTAAAGAAATGATGGCTTCTTTGGTGGAAAATGGAAGGCGGAAACAAATACTGCAGTATGTAGAACCAAGATTAGCAAGAATGCAATATATGAGGCTACCATTGTCCTTTTATCTTAAAACCTTCTAAAAGAATTCGAGTGTCTTTAAATTTGGTCAAAAAATCTTCAATGGAGGAGAAATTATTGGGGTCCAGAAGTGGTAGAAACTCATTTTCAAGTCAGTGGGCCCTGGATTTGATTTGAATGCCAAAACAGCTTTTTAGCTTTTCCGTGGCCTCATCGTGGGTATCAACGTCAAGGATATATGAAATTGAAGATCTTGAGCAATGGACATTCCTATCAACCCTCATGCTTTCGATCTTGTTTGATTTTCCCATTTAAATGGCAAATCTTTTATCATCATCGAAAGGTTTAGTTTTTCTGTCCCGTGGCTATTCTATAAATCCCTTTATTTATGATTATATCTACCATGTGAGGTAGCCATTGGAAATAATTGGAAGTCTAGCTAAGAATAACTCAGGGCATGCACTTTCCATTACTAAAGCCGATGAAAAAGCCGAGAATAACTACTCCAATGGAAAGATCTCGAAAAATTAGGCCATTTAGGCTCGAAAAACGAAGCTCGGATAAAGAAGTTATGCCTTTGAAAAAAACTCGAGTTGTAGATGTCAAATAGTTACTGTGGAACGGGAAGAAGTGCGTTTGCTTTATTCCACCCCTTTGAAATTTCAAAAACTTTTATAGCAAAAGAAGCTTGAGGAAGGAGACTTGAACCCACGACCTCTATTCTCATAAAACTAACCCCTCACCAAGTGAGATAGTAAAAGGATCATGTTATTTTAGAAAGGAGGAAGTATTATTATGATTATTATGATTATTATTATTATTATTATTATTTGGTGTGCGTGCCTTCTTTCCTACACAAAAAAGCACAAAAATTGAGAAAAATAAAATAAATGCAAAGCCTTACTATGAGAGTGTTAGATTTTCGGTTAGCCTTACCGTAACTATCACTTTTTTCACTATTTCCCGATTTCCCCGAGATCGTACAAAGACACGGGGAAAGAGCATACGTAGCAAAAATCCATTTTTCCCTCAAGCTTTCTCGATTTTGCCAAGATCACACGAGCGCACGTAAAAGAGCATACAAAAAGAAGAGGGTATAGATCCGGCAAATAAATAAAACCTTAATACGTAAAAAGAAAAAAAAAGAAAAAAAGAAAAAAAGAAAAAAAATTTAACTATTAACAAATATAACCGAAAAATAGATGCTTTATACCTCCGCATCTAAATCGACATAACTTGGGTAGCCATAAAAATTTTTCGCGATGAAACGAAAGGCGTTCCTAACTATACCGTACGCTCCGACACAACCGAGCTCTCTCCAAGCCCAAAAATGTTTAGAAATAGTAGATCTACAAAATTAAATTCGCATGCAACAAACAAAGCCTCGGATTTTTGATCAACAATGGATGCGGCCCTCGGGGGATAAATAGCTTTGATACCATGTAGGAATTTACGGTGTAAGTTTCAGTAGATCAATAACCAAAGATCACCGCTCACAAAAAGATCACAAAATCGCGACACCGCGATAATCACGTGATTAAAAACCCTCGAAAGAGGGAAACAATCCACACCCCGAGCCAACGCGGCCACTTTAGGGAATTTATTAATATAAAAGAAAAGTTACATATGTGTATCTCTTATAAATCTACGTTACTGAAAGTAAATGACCCTCCATGCTCTTTAAATAGAGATCATGGACCAATCGTGTGTTAAGCCATGGATCAAGTGTCATTAATACCGAGGTGAGAGATAACTCGTCGGATCACTACAAATTGTGACCGCGGATTATAAGTTACAAATGTACATGGTAAAGAAACACACTTTACCTAACTCTACACTAGACTAAGTTATTCTTAACTACTTCCTATGTGTTGGAATATCCTAACACCCACTTTCTTCTTTTAGAGTAGAATTTTCCTCTAGAACCAAAGTCAAATTTCCAACCCAAACTTTCCTTTTAGTAAGAAATTTGACAATCAACCACAACATTCTCCGATACTTATGACATTAGATACACCTAAAATAAACTCCTACATAGTATATAATTTTTATATGAGGACTTTTCTCCCTTTGTAACTCCAATTTTTTTTAACTATTCCATCCCTTAAATCAAGATTTCCAAAATATGTGCTACCAACTTCAAGCCAATATCTCTAAAGGATAAATAAACTTCCATAAACCGAATGGATACATTTCAATTTTTTTCGAAATACTTCCAATGTCTAATACTCTATACGGGATCCTAAGTAGTTTAACCCAAATCGATCACCTAAGCTTTCTAATTTTTTAACCCTTGCATCAAAGAGAGGGCTCTAATATTTTAAGGTGAGAGTGATAAAAATCCCACTCTCAAAAGGTCGATAAAACCATAGTTGCATCAAAGGCCAAGCAGTTGTAAAAGAGAAAATTTGACCACCCCTCGAGCTAAACATATGAAATTAGAGAGTCGCGTAGAAGAAGGGTTTCCAAGACCCAAGACTTCAAATCTTTATCACCAAAATTATAGCTTATCACTTTCCCCAACCAGAGAGCCATCTCCACCATGGTAATGTCTTCATGCATCCCTTACCTCCTCAAAATACAATATTAATAAGAGTGTGTGTAATGCATTTCCTTCTTTTTATCCCCTCAATAGAAATACCCCCCACTAGATTCTCAATTGGATTTTCACATTAGTGCAATAATGCTTCTTCCCAAAACCCTACCCCGCGCCTTTATTTTTAGCAGTAAAAATTTCTCAACAACACATAATTCCAAATCCCATTTTGTTTTCCTAATGAAACCTAATCACAAACCATCATTTACAAGAGCTAGCATATTGAAAACCATTTCAAATTCGATCCAACTATTATTCACCAAAAAATAACCTCCAAAAGATGTAATGTACCTCCATTAGATAGAAGTCCTTCTTTTGTTACCACTAGTTTATGAAAACCATAATACCTTATGCTTCACCTTGGACTTCAACTCAAGCACACCTCAATATAAAACACCCGTGTGAATATATACATTCATCCCTTCCGACCAAGTTTGCAAACAACTTTGAAAAAAGGTACTTTCCCCCATTTGAAAAACCCACTTTTGCACCCTAAAATTCCAAAATTTTAAAGAGGACCTATAATGAGAAATGTGGGTCATTTGAACAATTAAATCTCTCCAAGGATTATTTATTCTATTATTTATCTTGGGCTACTCCATATTTTATAATCCTTAGTGAAATCAACCAGCTCTCGTCCACACTACACACACATGTCACCCAATCCAAAACACACCCAAGTGAAAACAAACATCTGGGTCCCATATTTTCAAGCTTCTTAACAACATTGAAAAAGGTTTCATATCCATTTGAAAAGACAACTTTTTACACCCAAATTTAAAGTTCCAAGAGGATCATAACAAGGGGACATGATCATTTGAACACTTACACCTTTCTAGGGAGTATCTAGTCTTCCATTTACCTTTGGGTTAGCTTGACATATTTGATAAGTCTCAAGGGATCGCTTTGCTATTGAAACCAACCAACTCCTTGTATACACACACACATATATGGGGGAAAAATAGGGATGAAAAATTGATACACAACAAAGGGAAGGTAAATTTCATTTCAAAGAGGAAATGAGCCACACCTTCCCACATCTATTACTAGGTAAATATTTACCATACACTACACAACTCTCCATTGATACTCGAAAAAAATCATTGTAAGATGCAAAGGATGACTTGAAACCCACATCACCGGACCTCATTGAACCTTCAACTTCTCTATCCAACTTCTTGGTGCCTCATCATGCCCTTCTAAAATATGTGCCTCCCAAGGTAGCTCCTACATTGAAAACTACACCCCCACCTCAACCATACTCATCATAACTCTCAAAACACTACAACCTTTCCACCTATCATTCCCTCTATAACCGAACAACCCCGACTACATATATATATAAGTTTTCACACATGCCACTCCCCTTTGCAAAACAATTTGACCCCAAAAATGCTACCAACACCCCTTATATCGTGTAGATAAAATGACCCCATTTTTGGTGAGCACATAGTATCAAACACATGACTTACAATAAGAAATCTATCGTTGACCCTCGGACTCTTTTAATTTAAGGATAATGTTCTTTCTATACATAAATAGGGCTCTAACAAGTTATTTTCATGTGTGTGACAATTCAATGCATAGATTTGAAACAATGGATGCATAAAACTTGGCAATATACCTTAGCTACACCCTCTCACCCCTCTCACCCATGTAGGAGATAAGGCTACATTATCTTTATTTTCAAGTCGATTGAGGAAAAAATTAATATAAAAATGGAAATTCCCCCGGATCCGGGGGCTCCCTCATCCCTAACCCTTATTAGGTGGTGTACTAGGTTTGGCCCCATTAGAGAAAGAATCCACACACTAGCACATGGGATTAAACTACCATGCCTCCACTTAGAGTTTTTGGACCCGTGCATTTTCAAATCTATTAGTTGTTTCTTATGGAAATTTATAAAAATATCCCAAAAAACACAAATATTGATAACATACATGCATGGACATGGATATATATATATATATATATATATATATATATATATATATATATATATATATATATATATATATATATATATATATATATATATATATATATATATTTCTCAAGGACTCCTAGATGTCAAGAGGATGCAAGAAGAATGCCAACACCACATGCAAATTCTTAACTACAAGAATGACATGTTCAAGTGTGTAATTCTTTGTAAGTCATATGGACATAAGAAAATCAACTATCTACATAGAAAAAACAAGGGAGAGTTGGGAATCACACATGCAGATTGAGTCTCTTGGTTTCCTCGGGTAAGATTCCCTTGAAAAAACCTAAAATACAAAAGGAAGAGGGAGGATGGACAAACACAAAATTAGGATAACATTATACAACATAAAAGGATAAATGAGGAGATTGGAAAAATATTTTGAGACATAGCTCATAGATGATTGTGAATTTGGAGGAGTGAGAGATGTGTTCCCAATAGATGTCGAACACATTACTTATTAAATAGATTGAAATCAGAAAGGTACCTATCTCTCCCAACTTTCTTCTTCAACCACCTACCTCTCCCTCTTCTCCCCACTTCACTAATCCTACTAAAAAAAAAGAACAAATCTCATGTAGTGGATTAAGGAGAATTTTCCTATAGATCCTTCCTTTCCTTTCCAACTCCATCAAAGAAATGTATTACTAGATCACATTCTATAACTTGTCCCTCTCAATCGTAGATCAACCCCGAAGTCGATGAAATCCTCCATCCTTTCCTCGAAGGCAGTATATTTCTCGAACATGCCAAAATTCAGAAGCATAGATAGAAGTCTGGAAGTGATACGAATAAACAATTAATTGGGGCCTTAGCAAAGTAATCATTTAAGGGGGTATGATTTCACTTCAAGTCTCCTCTCACATAATATTAGGGAATAGGGCCTACCCAAAAACAAAGAGCTCCTCAAGAATATTTACAAGCAACATTATCCACAAGTTCTTTTATATTAGTGCAATGTGTTTGAATGACAACGTCGAGCATGTGCTTAAGAAGTGCCCTTCTAGATTTTTCCTTTATCAATGTGGATGCAAATGGAAACTCTATAGGCCTATCACTTAGTTGGTGATTTAACCCTAAAATTTCAAACACCGATTAGTTCCCCTACATTTTATCCTAGCCTCTTGATTTTTCTTTTGCAATGTCTCTAAATCTCTGCATCCCGGATCTCCTAGTTTTTTATATTTTTTGGTGAGTTAATTTTGGTATTACCTAAAACTTTCTAAAATACATCATCCTAAGCATCGCAATAATATCTATAATTGGTTTCAATCTACCCAAGTGAAACTAGATCTATTGACCGATAACTTAAGAGAAATTATATCAAAATAAAGCAATTTTTGTTGAAAACTACTAGAATTATAAAAAATTAAACTACATAGAGATGAAAAATAACTATTTAAATATGTATCATGTGATCAAGATTCCTCCCGAATAAGAATCTAGAGTAGGGTCCTAGGAACTTGTACCGGTAGGGAACATAGGGCTTAAGGTCACATTGAAGCTCCAAGCTATCCAAATAAGAGCATTGATAATGTTGTTAACTCCATTTGATATAATTCAAGGAAGAAGAGATATCATTACTTGGCTCTTCATGCTTCTCTTTTATAGACCTTTCCCAAAATATTTTGATCCGCAAATGGAGGGTTATGGAGTTAAAGTAATATCTCTATCTTCCTTGGTATGACTCAAGTCGCAAACTGTTGGCTTGAGGGGTTCCCGACCTGTGTTCGGTAGTTATCGCAGCAAACCAACAAACCCTCCAAATACTGGCCCTTTCGGAAGTGATATGCTTGCGTAGATCAAAGTCTCACCCGAAGTAGTATGGGAGGATGTTGGAACAAGGTTTCCACACCTAAGGAAGATTTTAATGCAGTGGGCCTAAACAGACTTATAACAGATGATATAACAGAGGCGCGCATCAACAGATCAACATATCAAAACCTTTGCAAATTATTAGAGAATACTTCAATACATTTTCACACAGTAATCAGATATACTTCAACCAGATCTATTCATCAACTGATATTCACACACAATATACTTCATTCATTCTCACAAATGCAATTAACCATTAAAATAAGTAAATATGCAATAACGGAACCGATTCATATCTTAAAGCAAATAACATATAAATAACACACGAAATCGCATAACAGTCTAGGTTTTCCAAAACAGTTTTCTTTATTAATATTTCTATCAATTCCAGTACATTCAGTCCTTCAATACAATCTATCCTTCCATGCACACAGCCAAGACTTAGGTCTCTGCACACACAGTCAACAAGAGCCTTTCTACCCAAAAACCCAGAATTTGATCAAACCTTAGCGAACATTCATGTGTGATCATTCATTTTTCTTACTCGAATCGATATTTACATATTTATACTATCTTAAGTGTGCACATATCATGGTCTGAAACCATGGTTTAGACTCATGGTTTCCCTTTAAACCCATTACATTGATTGAGGGACTTTGACCCACCCCAAAGCCCCTTTGACTCTTTCTTGCAACGCGCACAAAAAAATATAAAAAAAAACTTAACCAAAACTGTACCTAGGAGACCACACTCCAACAGGCCCCCAACACAAATTCGTGACTCTTCCCAAGTCACTACGTGGTGGTCTCCTTCATCTTATCTTTTAGTGCTTCGATAGAGCTCTTCAGTGGCAAGACCACTTCGACGCTCTACGTGGTAGTACCCTGCACTTCATCGACTAATTTTGTAGTTCTGGACCCTTCAACTTCTAGATTTATGCTCCATTGAATTTTTTGAATGTTTTTCAGGGCACCATCAAGACTCTGCAACAACTGCAGGGATTCCTCAGCCCAAGGTTGCATCCTTGTTTCCAAAAGTTGTTCCCGACGGCACAAGTCTTCTATCTCTGTCTGAATGGCCTTTCCCTCATGAAGGCGAGCAAGTCTCTACGTTGTCACTAATGTGGGCACCTCCATCCGAATCTCAATGAGTTGTTGTTCCTTGATGCACAATTCATTCCTTACATGTTGTACCATCGAGTTGTTTTGAACAGTTGTCTAAACCCCCATGGCTTCATCCAATAACTATCCACACTCTGTTACTGTGGTTGAGATGTTTTTTTTATTTGCCTTGATCTCTGCGGCGCGCTGCACTCTGAATTTCAGTGGTGTTTCAGGTTGGAGCTTCATCTGCAGCTCAACAATTTGTTGCTCAAAGTCTGCCTAGGTTGTCTGAATTTCATTGCGTGATGCCTTGAGGGCAGTTACCAAGCCCTCTAATTTTGTTGTAGGTCGAACTGATACTAGGGCAGTGACTTCTGGAAGTTCATTGCAGACTTGGTCGATCATGGAATCTAGTGCGGCACACCGAGCCTCAGCTGCGTGACACACCTCCTTTGTTGTTTGTTGCTTTTGTTGGAGTACTGTTGCTTGTTGTTGAGATTAATTTACTATGCAGAAGGTATGGTCCTCTCAATACTGTAATTCATCGAAAATCATGTTGTTGATCATATGTAGTTTCCTGACTGGCAGCACTGCTAGGTTGATATTGATTTCTCCACAGGATCTCAGGGTCACACGCAAAGTCGGCGACTCCACTCTGATGGTGAGTGCGGGTATCTGGATCAAGTGGCTATCCCTGGTAGATGGAAACACTGTGCTAATGGGTTGCACACTGGAAGTAGTCACACTCACTTGAATTTGGCTCTCATGTGCCACGCTCGCTTAAATCTGGCTCACTTGTACTTTGAGTTCCTGAATACCTAACTGTACTCCTTCGAGCACAACTTTGTACTGCGCTTCCATATCTGTCCACATGTCTTTAGCTATGGAATTTACTGTATTTTCAATTTCATTGAAATCATCTTCCGTTAGGGTGAGGTCCTCTGTGTCGACTAATTTAGACCCTTTTCGCTTCTTGAACGGACCTCCCGCGGCCTACGACCCACGCTTAGTCCCCTTGGCGATCTGCATCTCTTTAGCTTCTTCACCGTTCTTTTCTGCTTCCGTCTCTTTTTCCAAATCAATTATCTCCCCGGTTGTGGTAGGCTCAGGTTCGACTTCGACATATTTACTTTTCTGTTGTGTATCTTTTGTCATTATGGGCTTTGTTGGTGTTTTCAAAATCAAGGATGAGGAAGCCCAAGTGGTGTGCGACTCTAACCAAGCGGGCGACCACTCTGTCGTGACGCACACCAGGTCATCTTCTGTGACCATATACGGAAAATCATACCAAGTGCCTTCCAAAACGCCCTTCGTGCAGATATGCACATTATGAAACGTTGCTTTGAAGTCCGAGATCATCTTATATTTCTCGTATAAAGTAGGCGATAGCCTTGGCTTCGATTAAATCTCTTGGAACAACGTAGAGTCAAAAAGCACCCATAAAATCTTATTTTCGGTGACTCTGGCTGGGATCTTGGAGTTCCACAGGGTTGCATAGTGCGTGGCTTTGCACATTTCTTGTTCTATATCTGGGAACTACGTTTCTTCAGGCATCTTCCAGATGATGAGCGCGATGAGGAGTATGATCCATGCTTAATAAAAGTGTTTCCCCTCCTCCTACGCCTCGCGCACATTTTCCAGAAATTATGTACATAAGTATTGAGCCCAGTTGTACTGGGCACCCTTCTTGCATTGCCCAGTGAGCGCAATAACATGTGCTAGGACTTCCTTTGCTCTACACTTCCTCATCATTTTACAGGCGAGGAAAATAATTCCAAATTGGACCAGGGTCGATGATTTCGCTGACAACAAATCCTCTAGTGTTGCGTGACACCTTATAATCTTTCTTAACCTTCTCTGCGACTTTATTTTCTTGACCTTTACCTCTAAAGGTTGCCACAGGGTTCGCGCCTGAGTCAGGCAAGCCAGTGATCCAATGGATCAGTGCAGCATCAATTGGTATGCACTCCCCAAGTCATAAAAAATCATCATGAATTAGCGCAAGAAGCTATCGCACACAAATATCATTGATTGGGCTGTGCCTAAACTGTGGAATATGTAGTAGGTTCAACAAGTTTGATTTTTGCAGGCCTATCACCTAGGGCATTGCCTCAACTTTGACTATGCCATTATCATCGAGGATTCACTCTAAATACATATCGAGCGCGAGCTCTAGAAATTTCTCTTGATCTGCGAGGTCCCAATCCTCCATTTTGAGCAGCGAAATTTTGGTGAACATATTTCCCTCCACAGGTGCATTCTTTGGAAGGAATGGCATATTAATGTAGGAACACACTTTATCAAGATCCTTTGGGACCTTGACTGAAGCTTTGCGCGGTGCGAGGAAGGCAGGTAATCGTGAGGTAGGATCAACAATCTCTACCACATCTTCCTCCATTGCAGTCTCTATCAATTCTGTCATTGGCTTCTTCTAGAGCTCAACGGTGGAGCGCAACTTAGGAGTCTTCTCACGAGGTGACTTTCAAGACCCCGAGGACTGTCCCTTCTTATTTTGCATTGGCGCAAGGGTCTCAGTGGCCTGCGCAGTGGTTTCTTCACCTGGATTGGTGGAAATCATGCTTGGTGGAATTAGGTGACCTAAACCACGATAGCACAACTCCACCTCAAAAATTGAATTAATACCAGACATAGGATTCATACAAACTTAAGAAATCAAAGAGCTAAACTTGCAACAATAGAACAAAATGAAAAGGGAACTAATGTGACCCCTTCGGTCATATTTATATCATAGGTGCATCTTAAACGGTCTCTTCTGCGTTAATGTAGCTCCATAAATGCTAAAAAGACTCCAAATATGCATAATATCCTCATTAAATGCAATTTAGACGCTCCTCCAAATGGTAAGAATGTTGTCTTGTCTATATTTATTATTCCAACAATTATATTCTGGCACCTATAAGACCCAGAAAACCTCTAAGCACAGCTTCTGTGCACTCGTCGCACCTGTCCGCGCATTTTCCATCCTTTTTGCATAGATCCATATTTCCGGCTATATAGTCATTTGGTGCGCACATGGAGAGGTTCATCCCTGTAAGGCTTCAATCGACTTCCATTGACATACCCAGGAAAATTTTCTCCATTCAACGTGGCCAGGCGCACCGGACCTCCGTCAATGATTTCCTTCACAACATATGGTCCTAGCTAGTGCATATTGAACTTCCCTGGATGGTGCGCAAACTTGCTATCATACAACAAGACAAAATATTCTTCCTTAAAGTCCTTTCGTCTAATATGCATATCATGCCAAGCCTTTTAACGCGCCTTCTGCACCTATTGATGGAAACCTACAATAAAGTGATCGTCTTCCAGCGCGACCAACTGCAACAATCATTCTTCCATAATATCATGTTCTTCCATATTAGTGAATGCTGCAATGCCCAGACTTGGAATAATGTACTCCATCGGCATAACAACTTCCTACCCATACACCATCATGAACGATGTATTTCCTGTGAACTTCTTGCATGTGGTTCTATATGCCCAAAGAACCACAGGTATGTGCACATCCCAATCATTTCAATCAAAATTGTAGACCTTAGTGAGCACAATCTCTAATATCTTATTAAAATATTCCACCGCACCATTTTCCTGTGGGTGATATGGAGTAGTTTTCTCATGATGAATCCAAAATTCTTCCGTCAGAGCTTCAATATTTTCATTCACAAAGTGCGTACCTCGAACACTCATCAAAATCTTAGGGCACCCAAACTGAGTTAATATGTTCTCAAATATGAAGTGTGCAGCTATGTCTTCACTACAATCCTTCACCGGCTTAGCTTCAGCCCATCTAGTTACATAGCCTGTCACAATGATTATGTAACGCACACATGTCTTTTTTCCTGGAGGGTCAATAGGTCTAACAAAATCAATGGCCCATTTATCAAAAGCTTGCAACGCCATGCGTGGGTGCAAGGGCATCTCATATCTTTGCGACAGTTTCCACGTCCTTTGGCATACATCACAAGCGCGGAAACAAAACCATTTTTTGGCTTGAGGGATCCTGACCCAGGTTTGGAGTTATCATGCAACCAACAAACCCTCCAACTACTGGCCCTTTCCGTAGTGATATGCTTGTGCATATCAAAGTCTCACCAAAAGCAGTATGGGGGGTGCTGGAACCAGGTTTCCACACCCTGAGCAAGATTTTAATTTAGTATCCCTAAACAGACTTATAACATATGATATAATAGAGGCGCTCATCAACATATCAAACCCTTTGCATATTATCAGAGAATACTTCAATATATTTTCTCACAATAATCATATATACCTCAACCAAATCTATTCATCAACTAATATTCATGCACAATTTACTTCATTCATTCGCGCTAATGTAATTAACCATTAACATAAGTAAATATGCAATAACGGAATTGTTTAAGAACTTAAAGAAAATAACATATAAATAACACAGGAAATCACATAACAATCCATGTTCACCAAAATAGTCTTCTTTATTAAGATATGTATCAATTCAAGTACATTCAATCCTTCAATACAATCTATCCTTCAGCGTATACAATGAGCGGAGTCCGCACACAGCCAGGACTTAGGTCTCTGCGCACATAGCCAACATAAGCCTTTCTACCCAAAAACCCAGACTTAGATCAAACCTTAGCAAATATTCATGTGTGATCACTCATTGTTCTTAATCAACTCGATATTTACATATTTATACTATATTAAGCATGCACATATGTTAATTTTAAATAACCATGGTATGTTCTATGCTTAATTCAGTTTTACTTCAATACTTCTTATAGGCCCAATTCAATTTAGCAATCACATAAACATGAAAGTAAAATGCTGATAGAACATAATAATAGATCAAAAAAAGACAAGCCAAATAATGTAGATCAAATTTTACAATTCTTCTTGTCCAACAAAGATAGAGAGTGATGTGTGTTATGGCAGTTAACAGGATGCATCAGCCAACAAATTCTTTCCCAACATCAGATCATCCAACCTTCCAAGTGTCACACACACCCCTCAAAGACAACTCCAAAATTCAACGCATGTCAATAAAAGAATCCCTCATCCAGATTTCTGGCATCCATTTCTGGCATCCAGACTTCCAGCATCATCCATATTTCTGGTATCCATATTTCCAACATCATCCATATTTCTGGCAACCATATTTTTGGCTTCCATTTACGGCATCATCCATATTTCCGGCATCTAGATTTAAGACATCCATTTCCGGCATCATCCATATTTCTGCGTGGGAGAGAGAGAAGCCTCCTCTAGGTTGTACGAACCAATCAGATCATGAGAAATGTGTGCGATGAGATGATGATAAAATGGAAATCATCTCTCTCCAATTTATATTAGTCAGTGAGGGTGTGTGACACATCTATTAGGCTTGTGAGCCTACATTACAAATATGGCTGACCTTGCACATGTGTCGAAAATAAAATCAAAATATATGTTCTGTTCATCCAAACAAGATGATCTTTAGATCAATCTTGCACCTCTCCGGAAGAGGAATCCAAAAAATATATAATCATAATCATATTAGTAGTGCAACCTGGAGTTTGGACCTAGTTTCCAAAAATTAACACTCCCTCTCAACTAGGGAGAACTCCATTTGTCCACTTGTGCCATCCAAAGATCAGTACCATCATGTACTATCATATAGCATCATGCGTCATCCTGTCGTAACTTGATTTGCTGGCTCTTATTCGTAAATAGAAAAAAAAGGTGAGTCACAAAGACATCATGCTCTGATGACCCGAAGTCATCTTAGAGGTTAAAACCTCTCTTGGACTAAAAAAGAGTCTCATACTAACCCGAAGTTAGTCTACTGATCCAAATTCAGTTTGGAGGGTAAAAAATCAATAGACACCAGAAGAGTCACAAACTAACCCGAAGTTAGTTTACTGACCCGAAGTCAGTTTAGAGGGTAAAGCCTCAATAGACTCAAAAGAGCCACATATTAACCCAAAGTTAGTTTACTGACCCGAAGTCAGTTTAGAGGTAAGAACCTCATCAGAATTGATCCCAGATCAAGGTGTTGGACACGTGCCATCCTAGACATAGAGAGTATGGAAATCTCTGATGCATCCATCAGTCTTGCTATTGGTCTCTATCCACATTTCCTACCTCATTGGCCAAATGAGAGGTACTTCCCATGAGTTTTAAACTCCATAGGTAGGATGCGTGCGGGGCATAGATTAAAGAGAGGTGAACCAAATCAATATCATAACAGTGGGGTAGAAGCACAATAAGGTTCGGAAAGCATAGCCCTGTGTGTGTTTATAGCTCCAAGAAGCTATCCCCAAGCCCCCTGGAGCTCCCGAAGCTCATAGTCCAACTCAAGCAGGACCCTCACAATAGGGTCTTTCCACAATTCCAATCATCTCATGGAAGGTTAGGAACATGACCTTCCCCAGGGGCTTCATGAGAATATATGCTACCTGCTCATCAGTTCCTATGTGATTGAGCCTTACAACGCCTCGTTGTACCATGTCACTGACAAAGTGGTACTTGATATCAATATGCTTGGATCGATCGTGGAACATGGGATTCTCAGAAAGGCGAATCCCACTATGGTTATCACAAAGGATAACGGTGGTATCTAGCACATGTCTGAATAGCTCACTGAAGACCTTTCTCAACCAAACAGCTTCACAACAGACCATACTCGTTGCAATGTATTCGGCCTCAGTGGTGCTCAAAGCCACCGACTTCTGCTTCTTGCTCATCCAAGATGTCGAAGCAGAATCCAAGGTGAAGCAAAATCCATGTGCTCTTGCAATCCACCACACTGCTAGCCCAATCAGCATCAATATATCCATGGAATCTAAAACTCCCGGTAGTGTATCTCATCCCATGGTTGATTGTGACCCAAAGATATCTTAATAGATTCTTGGCACCAATCCAGTGAATGTGATGAGGCTCAACCATATGTTGACTCAAAGTGTTCAATGCAAAACATACGTCCGGACAGGAGTTCGCTAAGAACATCAGGGCCCCCACAAGTTGTCAAAAGTTGGTGGGATTTCCCAGCGCGGGCCCAGCAGTGTTTCCACACAACTTATTAAAGTTGATTTCCATCAGTGCCGACACAGACTTACATTCCACCATACCAAATATCTCTAGCAACTTCACGACATATTTTCCTTGAGAAAGAAAAATCTCGCCTGGCCTTTGCCAGACCTCCAAGCCTAGGAAGTAATGCACTAGTCCTAGGTCTTTCCTCTCAAAATCAGAAGCTAGCTCCCTCTTACATTGATGAATGAGAGGGCTAGCACTTGTTAGGAAGAGATCATCCATGTAGAGAACTAGAATGAGAGGCCTTTCTATATCAACCTTAAAATAAATGTTTGGATCAGCATTACTTTGAGTGAAGCCTAGCTTCATCAAGTAGCTATCTATCCTCTCATACCAAGCACTGGGGGCTTGCTTCAACCCATAGAGGGTTTTCTTCAACCTGCATACATAGGTGTCTCTATCTTGGACTCTGAACCCCAGAGGTTGCTCCACATAAACTTCTTCCTTTATTGAACCATGCAGAAAGGCAGTATTCACATCCATTTGATGGAGATTCCATCCTTACGTTGTGGCAAGGGAAATGATAGATTGGATGGTGTTATAGCGGGCGACAAGTGAAAATATATCATCATAATTTGTGCCTTCTTTTTGAGAGAATCCAAGGGTAAAAAATCTTGCCCTGTACTTTTCAGCACTACCATGAGATCCATGCTTGATCTTATAGAGCCACTTCAAGGTGACAACATATTTTTCCTCCGATCTCGGGACCACTTCCCAGACATCATTTTTCATAATGGACTCATATTATTCGTGCATAGCATCCTTCAAAACTTGATGCTTTACAACTTCTTCAAATGATCCAAGCTCAAATTGTACAATTGTACTCATGGCTGCTAGATAACCTTGGTATCTATTCGACTTTTTTCTTTCACGGAATGTCCCCCTTGGGGCAATATGTCTCTCGACATCTGCGAGAGTATCCCTAAGCCATGAGGGTCTTCTCTTATTTGAAGGAGGTGGATCAATAGGATCCATACGTCCTTCAACATCAGGCATTGGTTCATCCTTCGGTTCTTCCTGCTTCCCTACTTCTTTATATTCTTTATCTTCTTTATCTTCCTTAGAGCTATGAATATTTCTTACTTTCTTGAGGGTAGCATATTAATCGAAGGTGACATCGTGGCATATCTCAACTTCTCTTTGACCAGACACATAGATTCTATATGCCTTCGAAGTTTCATTGTAGTCCAAAAACATTCCCTTCTTTCTAGAAGCATCCAACTTGCTTCTCTTTTCTTTCAGCACATGAAAGTAAACAGGACAACCAAAAACTATAAAATGAGAAACATAAGGTTTCTTACCAGATAGACTTCTTCAGGAGTATTAGAGTCTAGAGAGGAATGTGAGAATCTATTTTGAACGTACACAATAGTGTTCACAACTTCTCCCCATAGAAAATTTGGAAGACCTTGGTCACACATAATGGCACGAGCAGCTTCTACAATGGTCCTGTTCTTTCTTTCAGCAACACCATTTTTCTTAGGAGTATACATAGTTGTGGTCTCCCTCTTAATGCCAACTTCATTGCAAAATTCATTGAATTCATTTGACTCATACTCGGTCCCATTGTTGGTCCTCAAAACTTTGATTCTCTTCTTGGTTTGATTTTCCACCAAGGCCTTGAAGGTACGAAACCATTTGAATGCTTCGTCCTTCTTCTTCAAGAAATATATCTAGGTCTTGTGGGAGAATTCATCTATAAAATTCATGTAATAGGAACATCATCCCAAGGATGTCACGAGAAGCATACGAGATAAATCAAAATGTATCAACTGCAAGCTATCAGTTGTATTTGTGACACTTGAGGGGAATGGTCCCCTTGTATTCTTCCCTTCAGCACAACCTTGACATATACCTTCATGATCAACTTTAAAGTCGAGCATCCCTGTCACCACCTTCCTTGCTTCAAGAAGGAATTTGTAATGAAGGTGTGAAAACCTTTGGTGCCATAAGTTTGTTTGAAGAGTTATATCACATGACATAGCCCCCAATGGACTTCCTCCAAACTGGTAGAGTGTATCAACTCTAAAACCAATAGTAAGAGCTTCTTTGAAGTTCTTCTTCCAGATGTGTTCCTTTCCATCAACGAATTCCACCTTGAACCCTTTGTCTTCCATTGCCAAAATAGACACAAGGTTCTTTTTCAAATCAAGTACGTACAACACATCTTGTAAACAGAGGACTTGACCTTGAGATAGATAAGGGTCACAATCCCTCTCCCTTTCACAAGATATGTTGCATTATCTCCAAGGATAATTTCTAAATTAGTATCCTTCTCAATCAAATCAGAGAGGGCTTCTTTATATCCAGTGAGGTGCCTTGAAGCACCATTATTAATCAACCAAACATCTAGGGTGTTGGGAGGAGATGCAGTAGCGAGGGAAGATACAATAATATATTCATGTTTCTTATTATCAACAGCATTAGACTCATCGTACCTAGAATTTCTTGACCTCTTGAAAGGTTGCCCATTTCCATTATGATCAAAGGGAGCCTTCCTTTTTCCTTTGATCCTCTTGTTCCTTTCATTGCCATTCCCCCTGAAGTTTTTTTTGTTATCATCCCTAGGAGAGTCCCTTCTATTGGGGCACTCTCTTACATTGTGACCATAATTGTTACAAGTGTTACATCTTCCCTTCCTTCCTTTGGGCCCTACTCTACCATGGTTTTGATTTCTCTGGCCACCATGGTTCTTCTTCTTTGCATGAGTGGCGAAGGCAGTAGGGTCACCTCTATTTCCATTAGAGGGATGATATCTCTCTGTCATTTTTGTCTCCTCTTGAGTGCATATAGTCAATGATTCCTCAAAATCAGGAATCATATTATTATTAAGAATCATAGTATTAAATACATACCAGAATTGGGGAAGTCCTCCAAGAGAAATGAGGAAGAGATCTCGATCAACTACTTCTTCTCCTATGGAAAGGAGATCATTCCAGATTTCTGTGAGCCTCATAAAATATGATGGAGGCTCATGAATCTTCCCCTGCACATATTCCATGACATATTGATCTTCTAATGCAAAATCCAAGGACATCTTCCATGTATGATAATCATACTTGTCAGTCAACTTATCATCGGACCATTAGTCCTTGACAAGACTTCTTCAGTGATTGCTTTTCACACTATCTTGGGCTTTGTCTTCACCTCAACTCTGATACCATGTTAATTTTAGATAACCATGGTATGTTATATGCTTAATGCTTTTTTACTTCAATCTTTCTTATAGGCCCAGTGAAATTTAGCAATCAAATAAACATGAAAGTAAAATGCTGATAGAACATAATAATATATCAACAGAAGAAAAGCCAAATAATGTAGATCAGATTTTACAATTCTTCTTGTCCAACAAAGATAGTGAGTGATGTGTGTTACGACAGTCAACAGGATGCATTAGCCAACAAAGTCTTTCTCAACATCAGATCAACCAACGTTCTAGGTGTCACACACACCCCTCAAAGACAACTCCAAAAGTTAATGCAAGTCAACAAAAGAATCCCTCATCCAGATTTTCGGCATCCAGATTTTCAACATCCATTTCCAGCATCATCCATATTTCCGACATCCAAATTTCCGGCATCCATTTCCAACATCATCCATATTTCTGACATCCAGATCTACGACATCCATTTCCGACATCATCCATATTTTGTGTGGGAGAGAGAGAAGCCTCTTCTCGGCTGTACAAAACAATCATATCATGAGGAATGTGTGCGATGAGATGATGATAAAATGGACATCGTCTCTCTCCAATTTATATCAGTCAGTGAGGGTGTGTGACACATCTATTAGGCTTGTGAGCCTACATTACAAATCTGGCCGACCTTGCACATGTGTGGAAAATAAAATCAAAATATTTATTCTGCTCATCCAAACAATATGATCTTTAGATCAATATTTCACCTCTCCGAAAGAGGAATCCAACAAAAATATAATCATAATCATACGAGCAGTGAAACGTGGAGTTTGGACGTAGTTGCCCAAAATTAACAACATACCATGGTCTCAAACCATGGCTTGAGACTAATGGTTTTCCCTTTAAACCCATTACATTGATTGAGGGACTTTGACCCGCCTCAAAGCCCGTTTGACTCTTTTGTGCAACGCACAAAACAAAACTTAACCAAAATTGTACCCCAGGGGACCCTGCTCCAACATTTATGATAAGGTTATTTTTCTTTGATATATAGTCCATATGATAGGCTACCATCTCCTTTATGTGCTAGTATAAGTTGAGAGTGTAGGATTTTAAGCACAACCAAAAGATACAGTTGTGAAAATTACTACACTGGAAATTACAAAACAATAAGAGAAAATAAAGAATTAAACGACACTCAAATAGAATAAATAGCTAAAAGACCAATTCAAATTCACTCGTATTACATTTCTTGACTTAAGTATACAATTAAATGCCACTCCCATAGAGGGAACTAATGCACACTAAGTGTGGTTCCTTTTGCATGTAAAACCATTAGAAAATAAACTCTCCCTCATTTCCAATTAACTAGCCCAAAAATAGAGTTAGAGTCAAATCCAACCAAGGATGGGATTAGCCAAAAGTAAGTGAAAATTGAAGAAATAACTCACACATTCCACTCCTAACTCTAGAAATACAAAAAAACTTTGAAAATTAAGACCAAAACTCAAGAGAGAATAGTTCTTAGGCTAAGGGATAAGTGGATAAGGTTCTTCTCCAAAAATAAGATGGAAGTGTGCACTTATGGATAAGGTGTATGGGGATATGGAATTCACAATCATGGATAAAATATAGCCATGCCACTGCCCATTCAATGCTACATGTCATCCTACATGGAAACCCTTGCTAAAAATATAAATACTTCCTCTCTTTTGGGTTATTAGATTTGTAAACTAGGACAAGTACTCTATAATACATTTTTCCCTAATTCATCTGAAAATATTTGCGACTACATTGAATGTTATAATTGATCAAATCCACGAAAAACAATTGGAAAAAATGGAATATTGGCCATGACATAGACTATTGTCGCTACAAAGTTGATGACAACATTGGAGGATATGGATGTTAGTATCAAGGGCCCCATGATTATTCAATTTGCTACCACTCATAACCAAAGTGTTGCAATCCAAATTAAAGCACACAATAATTAAAGTTGAAGAAGAGAAAAAATAATAAAAGAAAGGAACACTACTAGCAAAATACAAAGGGGAGGAAGAGTGTTGGACCCGGGGATGATTGTGTTTCTAGGTGAACTCAACAACCCAATTATTCTTGTAAAATTTTTCACAATGATGAAAAAGGGGTTATATGACAAGGAAGAGGGGGAATACTAAGTAAATCATTGCTTATGAAATCTATAATGATCGAGAGAGCAAAAACATCATTGTAATTGTGAAGGATAAATTCTAAGCAAAGCCATTCTATGTTGGAGTTTTTCATTCATATTTTTTGAAAAGTAAATTATATTGTGTATGGTGAAATGAAATTTATAATAATATAGAGAGTGAAAGCATTATTGTAATTGTGCAATTTCTAAGAACAAATACTAAGCAAAGCCATTGTATGTTGAAAATTTTCCTTCATATTTTCTCCAAAGTAAATTCTATTGTCTATGGTGTGATTAATTGTCATGTGATTGAGTTTCTCTATACATGTTGAGTTCTAGTGTCAATTAATTATAAAACCATGGAATTAAGGTGTGATTAATTGTCACGTGATTGAGTTTCTCTATACATGTTGAGTTCTAGTGTCAATTAATTATAAAACCATGAATTAATTCCCACAACACCAAGAATTGATGTATTGCTTTAATGGTTTGTTTTGTTAACAATTTTAATTCAAATGTTTATTTTACCCTTAAAACACATTATGACATCTACAATCCAAACTTCCAATTACTAGATTATTAGTTCACATAATTACTTGAGCACTCTAATCATATGTCTGATTAATGGTTGGTATGCACATTCTATAGCACTATTACCTACTTACTTGATTGTTGGCTTAATAACTCATCAATTCCAAGATTTTTTCAACATTTATAAACAAAGTAGACTCCTAAACTATTAATTCTAGTATTTATTTGTTTATGCCCTATGTAGCAATGTGTAATAGCTTAAGATTTCCTTATATGCTTTTTACAAAGCTTAGGATGTCACTTACAATCATAATTAGGCTCTATTATGGTGAAATAATCAAGGCTATAAGTTTCCTAATTACTTACATCTATTGTTGAATGGGTTTTTAATCACAAATTTGATATATGTTGTTAATTCATCATGACTATGAGGCTTAAAAATGCAATAATAAAGTAATTGGCATGGTATATTACTTTAATTTATCATAGAGTGGATAGATAAAGTGAATATTGAGTTTGAGTTTGTATATAAATAGAGTATAATATTTAACCTTATAACATAAACAGAGTGAATTTGTTTTTTAATTAAGCATTTACTTTGGCATTGCAAAAAAAAAAAAACCAAATTTGTAAATCAATTAAGAAAAAATGATTTATGACTATAAATTTAAAAGTTCAAATTCAAATTAGAAACAAAGTCATTCATGTTAGAAATACAGATCACTACCTGGGGGGGGGGAGTTGAATTAGTAGTGAAGAAACTTATAAAATTTTCAACACTTTTTGTCAAATCGATAAAAAACCATACACATCATAACATCAGTAGATAAACACAACATAAAAACAACACATAAGAGCCATGCAAAACATCAACACAACCATGCACAAGGAGACACAAGTATTTCTGGTGGAAACCCTCAAGGGTAGAAAAACAACCCATTATTGTTGTGTTGTTTCTCGTTCTCTTATTATTATAAATCAAATATTTTACATATTTCAATTTTCCATCACCAGCTAGGAGCCACTACCCTTGTGAACAGTATTGCTAGCCACCACTAGCTAAGAAGTCTTTACTCACACAACTTTGTAGGACACCACCTGTTGGAAGCCACCACTCCCAATAAGCCTCGCTCAACCACCACTAAACTATCCAATCATCACTGAATGGAGATGCTACTCCCAATATATTCTTTTTTCAGCCATCACCAGTAAGGAGCCACCACTTCTATCTTGTTCAACCACTATTGAATGGAGGCCACCACCTCCTTAAACTCTCGAAGCCACACTTTCATTCATTTTCAAACTGGACTCCAAGGAGAATTGCATATCTGAACAAGAACAAAATATGTTCTACAGAATGATAGAACCGATCAACACAAACATTGCATACTATAACCTGCTAAACACATTAATCCTCTCTGCAATACATAAATATTTCCAAAACAAACATTACTCGCAAACAATATTTTGATGATGCACTAACAACTACCAAATACAAAGATGATTTACAACCATTCCTTACTCCATCTCCTCACTCTCTGCATAGAATGCTAGTGGAGATAGGCTTATGGTACGCTTTGCAAGATCTTATCTATCTCTGCAAGAATCTTTAGAAAATCTTCAATGTCTACTCCACTTGCATAGTCTACTCTTCTCACACACTCACTCAATCAATAACACAACAAGAAACATACATATAAATCTGCAATCCACATATCAATCCTCCAAGATATATAATTTCAACATAACTCAATCAGTAGCATAACAAACCTGAATACAAAAACCTAGTTGTGTATCAACAAAGCAGTCGTACATATGAAAACTATGTTACATCCATATGAAACAAAACATGATCTGCTCAGTTGTAAACTCCTGCATACACCATGTTAACAATACAAGTATGTTGTATAAAATATGATAACATTGAATCTCCTAGGTAGCAACAATCTCCTCCATCAAATGTCTGCATAAACCTGCATCAAACATTTGTTGAAGCGTGCACATGAAATTCTGCAATAAAACTGAACACCTCCAACAATTTGCTACAACTATGTCTCTCCTCTCACCATTGGTTCTCAAATCTCTCCAATGACTAACTCTCACAATGGAGTGAACCAACTTTCATAATTTTTTCTCCTATAAACAATTTTCTTGAGTGATTAGAATGGAACCAACCAACTTTCATAAATTTTTCTCCTATAAATAATTTTCAGGAGTGATTAAAATAATAATTGCATTCAAAGTAATGGAGAGCTAATCATCTATATTCATATATTATAAATTTGGTTTGGTTCATAGAATTTTCCTCCTTAAGTCAATCCACCACCAAATTCATTGAATGAGAGATATTTTCAAACTTAACTAATCACCTTCTTCAATAAATAAGAGGTTTTGTCAAGTTTAATCAATCACCTTCTTTAATAGATGAGAGATATTTTCAAACTTAATCAATCACCTTCTTCAATAAATGAGAGAATTTTTCAAGTTTAATCAAACACATTCTTCAATAAATGAGAGAGATATTTTCAAACTTAATCAATCGTATTCTTCAATAAAGAAGATAAATTTTCAAGTTTTTATTATATATATATATATATATATATACACACACACACCCACATACATCAATGCCAACATAATTGACTCCACAGTTGACTCTTTAGGTTGACATCAATGCCCACACTATGCTTCCAATAATTCATATGGATTTATGAATATAGGTTGAGAAATTTGAATTCAATGAAAAAGTAATTGTAAAAACATTACACTTAAATTTTTTAAAGAAGATTCCAGAGGAACAAGTCATCATTGTATTATTTAATCATTGAATCTTAACTCCAATTTTCTTCAAATTTTCCTTATTCCCCTAATGCTTGTTATAAAAACAAAGCACTATTAAAAATGTAAGTATAATATATTTAGGATGATCATAAGAATGACCTTGGCTCAATGTTGGAGAGCCATAATGTTCCATTATCCTTATTATATTTAATATTGGATTTCAAAGATAGATTTTGAAAAACATATTTCTCATTCAATATTCAATATTGGAATTCAAAGAGGAAATTTGATGGGCAAATTGCATTTTACAATGTTGAGAATTATAATTTTCTATTATTGCTACTCTATATAAAACTATAAAACTATAATATTCTGTTATTTTTACTTTATTTAATATTAAACTTTAGTGATAGAATTTAATAAACAAAGTACTTATTAAATAATAATAAAAATGTTTTATGATATATTTAAAAACATATTATTAAATTTACATAATCAAATTTAATAAAATCTATCTTGTTTTTAGAATAAACTACATTAGATGATTAACCAAATTATAATAATATGATTAATCCAAAAAACATTTATCTAAATTTTAAATCACAAAAATCTTAAATCTAAAATCTAAAATGTATCATTTTAAATTTCTTAAATGTTAGACCCTCTTCATCATTTCTTGATTTCTTGAGACACCTTCATCTACCCTTTGTATCCACTCTACCGTTTTGCATTTTGCATGATCGTGGAACATGCCCACTAAGAAGCATGGATGATAACATCTCCCAATGTCATACTAATTGCAGTGACATCAGTTTTTCATCTAGGTACACTATTCATCTTGCACAATTACAGTGTTTAGAGTTCACAAACTTGGGAATAAACAGGTTTTCAAGGATTTTTGAGTTGGATAAATAGATATGTATATACCAGTAGGTAAACCAAAGCAGGAGATATATTCCATTTACTGCACAGGTGGGAATCGAATTTCCACCAATGGTGGTACTCTCACACCTGACGAAGGTATGATCAATACTGCATTTTCCTGTCGAATACATTCTTTGGCAGGGATTCACAGGGATTCCACCCGTATTTCTGCAGCCTCTGCACCTTGAATCTACGAAATCCAAATGGATGGATTCAGTAGGGATGTACCAGACACTATAGCTTTAGAACGTGTACACTAAAAGGACGTCATTGTTGATGAATTTTAGGTGCATTCAGCGATATTTGTTTCAAATCTCCAGTAACAAAATCTCCTGGAACTTCCTTTTACTGAAGAAACCAAACAGAATAGTTACTTCTGAAAATGTGATTCGGCCATGACAAATGTTAAATACCATATAGTAATTTAATGATGGTCTTACTAGCTTTCCATCCATGGAACAAGATGGAAAGACAATAAACTAAGAATTGATTTATTGCATTGGGTTCAATGTCAAATTTTCATTAATACAAATAATTGTTTTTACTAATTTTTATTAGATAGTTAATGCACTGATTTTTACTTTAATCCAAAGATGAACATATACAGTATTAGCCCAGGCCAAACCCTGACTTGCAGGCCCGACCCGGCCCGGCCCCTTACTACCATGTTATTTGTTAGACTAGACACTAAATCTTTGTCACTAACATTAAATATTAACTGAATGTGTAAGGACAGATCTGACCCTATATTATCTCTGGTTTCTTGGATTGTCTGCATCAAAAAGTTAGACTCCTGTTTGTATATAGTAATATGTGGATGGATGGGCCTGCTGTGTGCTGTCTATTCTGTAAGTACACCGAGTTGCTGCTCTGTACTGGTCTGCATTATTGCAATACCAATCCATACTGCAAAGAAATTTCAGACTGACAGGAAATTGCCATTATTTTTCTTTTCAAGGACCATTACTCCATTGCAACCTTGCATCTTTTGGTTAATTCTCAGGCACGGCCCTTCAGACCCAGTCACGGAGAAAGCTAACAGCACCATTGGCAGATACCTGGTGCGTGACTATAATCAATGAAGATAAAATGGGTACACGAAATATATGCAATGCAACTTTTGCGGAATATTGCGTGCGCTATACGTTGTCCTCTGCCATAGATGCGTCCCCTTTCTTGCCCAAACAGTCGATTCAGGGCTTTAGGGTTTGTCACCAATAAACAGTCGATTCAGGGCTTTAGGGTTTGTCACCAATACTGTAACTATGCATTGGAATTGAAGATTCAATATTAGATAATGATAGAATTCAGATACGGATCCAGACCACATAATTCTCTCAAGATTTGGATGGGTTAGGTTAGCTGGGATCAACTGTTCATATCGTAATGGGCTATGCCTGTGTTCAGTACTGTAATATCCTCTTTTACCCTAATTTAATGAAACCTCTGTTCTATCTTCCGTATCTATGTATCTATATATACTCCATTAAAGTGATTCTGACTGCTGTGAGATTTTCTGTAACTCCTTCCACTTCAAGGAAATGCAGAGTATGGTAAATATGGGAAATATGGGAAATGGGAAATGCAGAGTATGGTAATTATGGGAAAAGTAAAATTACCGCATATATCCTCGTCATTGTCAAAACTGTGAGATCCAGGAGCCATATTTTGATTAGAGGTGGAAAATAAGGACAAATTGCTGTCTGTTTTAGATTTATGTATGCTCTTAGGTACTGCGTCCTGGAGATTTGTAGCAGGTAAGGTCGAATCATGGTGTGAGGTTTCGACCGCTCCTTTCCAGCTATGGAGGCTACTTATTAAATTAAACCATTCCAGTAAACCAAGTCACTAAATAACCATTCCAGTAAACGAAGTCTGTAACTTAAATCTGACCATTTCACTACATTTTCAGCATATAGCCACTGAAATATATTTACTAAAATATAATTATGTGTATCTATGGAATCTAAATTGTGCACGTGAATAGTGGAATCAGGTCACTCGTGTCATTATTCATTTTTCAAACTATAAATATAAAACCAGAGCAGTTTACAGTGTAATTATTCATTTTTCAAACTATAAATATAAAACCAGAGCAGTTTAGACAGTGGTGAGACAAAGGAGAGAGTGAGAGACAAAATAAGTTGATGAAAATCAACTGGGACGTTGACTTTAGTTTTGAAGTTTTTGAAATTAACATGAAGCCTTCTTTTTAATTCTTTGTTTTTAAATTTTTTGCTTTAATGGTTATGGATAATTTTTTTGCTCTTAGTGTTATGGATGTGATACATTTTTGAATATGTAACATTTTTAACTTTGGGTTTTATTATTGTCATTGTATGTAATTATTTTTTTAGGAGTAAATGTGTAGGAGTTAGATGTAATATAGGATTGTATGTAAACCATTTTAATATTGGCTTAGTTATAATCAATATATTTGTAATAATAAAGTTTTATTTAAGAACACTAAAAAAGAGATATGATAAATAAATAAAAATATAAATAAACTAGACTTATGGTAAATAAATAAAACTTCTTTTTATATTTACTACATAAATCTCTTTATATTTACTAAAACTTATAAAAAAAAATTATTTAGTTGAAGCCTACTAGTCAAATACCATGGGACAAATTATTATTAATACCATGGGCTATATACCATGGACCAAATACCATATTTATAAAAGAGGTATGGTAAATAAATAAATATAAAATATGTATAAAAAGGTATGGTAAATAAATAAGTATAAAATATGTATAAATAGGTATGATAAATAAATAAAAATATACCAAATAGGATTAGAAATCAACATCTAATTATATACCAAGCCTATGGGCCAAATACCATGGTAAATAAATAAAAATACAAATAAATCAGAGGTATGGTAAATAAATAAAACCTCTTTTTATATTTACTTCATAATCTTCTTTGTATTTAAGAAACTCAAAAAAGAAGTTTTTTTCAAGTGATGCCTATGGGTCAAATATTAAAAGATTAATACTAATATGATATTCATATTAATATATTATAATATTAATATTATTAAATTTAATAACTTTGGATTAATACAATATTAAATTTGTTATATTAAAATATATATTAATATATCATGATATATATCAACTCTAGATATATATGGGAGGGAAGAACAAATACATAAAGTGATAGAGGTGGAGTGATACGGGGAGTGATAAGGGAGAGATGGAGATAAACTGGAGAGGGGAGAGGAGGAATGAAGAGAGAGAGAGAGAGAGGGAGAGGAGTGAGAGAGGTAGAGAAGAGTAAGAGAGGGAGAGGGAGACACAAAGATGGAGGGGGGAGCACAGGGGCTTCACTCAATTAACCTCTAACATATCACGTGCAATCATAGCATATTAAACAATACCTTTAATTTGAGTGCATATTGGAAAATATCTCTAAAAATCACATTATTTAACCCCCTCCCAATATAAACCCAATACACTTTCCCAATTTAAAAAGCCCCTACTTTCACTATATATTGTAGGTATCCATTTTTTCATTAACATTTTTTATACCCCTTTATATTTTTTATTAACTTTGAGCTCCATTTTTTATACTTTCCAATATAAAAAACCTTTACCCCCTATATATCCCCCAATATATAATGTCATTTTTTCCTCATTATATATCCCCCAATATGAACCCACGTGCTATGGTATTGCTCATGTAGTAAATTCCCCGTGGGGGGGAGAGAGATAAGGAGAGAGGGAGGGAGATAGTGAGAGGATTGGAGGGCAGAGAGAGAGAAAGAGAGAGAGATGGGGGAGAGAGAGGGAGGTAGGAGAGAAAGGGAGAGACAGGAAGGACGAGAGAGAGGAGGAGAGAGGGATGGATAGAGAGATGGAGTTGTAGGGGGGGAGAGGGAGGGAAGAAGAAATACATAAAGAGTGAGAGAGGGAGTGACAAGGGAGAGATGGAGAGAGAGTTTGTATGTTTAGGGGTGAGATAAAGAGACAAAGAAGGAGAGATGGAGAGGAGGGCGGAGAGAAGGAGAGAGGGAGGGATATAGTAACATAGAGAGAGAGAGAGCAAGGATTGGAGAGCAGTGAGAGAGAGAGAGAGAGAGAGAGATGGGGGAAGAGAGAGGGAGGTAGGAGAGAAAGGGAGAGAGAGGAAGGAAAAGAGAGAGGAGGAGAGAGAGAGGGAGAGAGGAGGAGAGAGGGATGGATAAGAGATGGTGTTGGAGGGGGAGAGAGGTAGGGAAGGAGAAATACATAGAGAGTGAGAAGTGGAGAGAGAGAGGGAGTGACAAGGGAGCGAGGAGAGAGAGTGTGTATGTTTTGGGGTGAGATAAAGGGACAAAGAAGGAGAGAAGGAGATAGGAAGGGATATAGTAACATAGTTTGAGGGTGAAGAGAGAGAGAGAGAGAGAGAGAGAGAGAGAGAGAGGTGGGAAAGGAAGGAAGAGAGAGGATGTGAGAGAGTTGAAAGAGGGAGGGAAAGAGAGATGGAGTTGGAGGGGGGGAGAGAGGGAGGTGAGAAGAAAGACACAGAGAGAGAAAGGTGGAGAGAGAGAAAGGTAGTGATAAGGAAGATGGAGAGAGATGACAACAAGAGGAAAGAGAGATAGAAGCGGGGGAGAGGGAGAGAAGGGGAAGATAAAGATATAGATGGAAGAACAAAGAGATGGAGAGAGGGAGGGAGGGAGGGAGCGACAGAGAGATTGATAGATATGGAGTGAGTGTGTGTGTGTTTGGGGGGGTGAGATAGAGAGACAAAGAAGGAGAGATGGAGGGAGATATAGATATAGATGGAGAGGGGGTGGCGGTAAGGAAGAATATTTCTTACACTAGATGCATTGATTTCAGTGTAGATGGTGATTTCTAGTCCTATTTGATTTCTTGCACTACATGAATTAATTTTAGTGTAGATATTGATTTCTAATTATATTTGATTGCTTGCACGAGATGCTTTGATTTCAATATAGATGATTTTTAATCCTATTTGATTGCTTGCACTAAATGCATTGATTTCAATGTAGATGGCGATTTCTAATCATATTTGATTGCTTGCACTAAATGCATTAATTTCAATGAGATGTTGATTTCTAATTATATTTTATTTCTTGAATTAGATGCATTGATTTCAATGTAGATGATTTCTAATCCTATTTGATTTCTTACACTAATTTCATTGATTTCAGTGTAGACAGTGATTTCTAATCATATTTGATTGCTTGCACTAAATGCATTGATTTCAATGTAGATGATTTCTAATCCTATTTGATTGCTTGCACTAAATGCATTGATTTCAGTGTAGATGGCAATTTCTAATCATATTTGATTGCTTGCACCAGATGCATTCGGATTTGAGTGTAGATGTTGGTTTATATGCATTGATTTGAGTGTAGATGTTGGTTTATATGCATTGATTTGAGTGTAGATGTTGATTTCTAATCCTATTTGATTTCTTTCATTAGATGCATAGATTTCAGCATAGAAGTTGTTTTCTAATCTTATTTGTTTGCTTGCATTAGATGCATTGATTTCATTGTAGGTGTTGATTTATGATTTGATGTAATTGGATGTATGATGGTACATTAATTTAAAGTGATTGGATTAATAGTGTGCATTGATTTTAGTGTAAGCACAAAAAATTATTGACAATGTACATTTATTTTTGTGTTATAGTAATTCAACCTATTGATATTGGAGAGCAAGAGAGGCAATGTATGTTGTTTACTACAGCAACTCGAGCTAAGGATTTAAATGATTTACAATTTCAACTATCTTTTTCATATGATCGATATGAAAATATGACAAAACTAACAAGGGTGACAATAAGAATAGTAGAAGAAAATAGCTTGAGATTGATCACAATGAAGACTATTTTTAATTAGCTACATTCTTATTATTCACATTTTCTATCATTCAACACTATTATTGTCATTTTTCATTCAAAATTTGTATTTCATCATTTTTTATCATTAAAGTTATTAACAATATTTATCATCTCAACAAACTGAGGTAACTAAGAAACTTTAAAATTAAAATGACTAGGTTAATCTCAAACATAATTAACATATTTAAAATGATTATATTAATATTAGATATATTTACATATTATTGATAAAATTAATCATATCTTCGATAGATTTTCCTTGGTCGCTCACGACTGAAACCATCCCAGATCCATCTTAATTCTGGATGTATCAAGCGCCAAGAGAGATCAAATCTCTCGAGGTGCAAACCTTTCCTCAAGTTTTTCACTGAAAAAAGAGGTTTGCACCTCAAGATATTTGATCCCTCTCGGCGCTTGATAGATCTAGAGTTAAGATGGATCTAGGCTGGTATATATAATTAAGGTTGAAATTAAAACAATGTCACTAAGGGTGAGGATTGAAGTTATGTAATTAGGTATATAGAAAATATTATTAAAAATATATTTAAACATTAGTTAGTGGAAGATATTTTTAAAGTCATATTTTTTATAATGGGTGGAATGTCTACCCAAAATATTGGCCCACACAAATTTTTAACATAGTTTTTCCAAAGCAAATTTTAGCAATTAATTTAATTAGAAAATAATTAAAGGAATTTAGACATTTAAAATATGTGAAAATATATATTATTTTATTATAGTTTTAAATTTTTATTTTAGTCATGTCCCACTAGCACAACCTGTTGAGGATGGGCCTTGTTAGCAAGACGACCCAAGATCAAACCTCACGGTGTTGTTTGTGCGTGTGCTAGGGGGAGGAGACATGCTAAAAAATCCAGTCAACTTAGGGTTGGTGTGGCCCAGATTGGGTGCGATGCTTGGGTGACTTTGACGGATTAGATGCCCTTATGTTGCGGTTTCTCAAGCCATAGGTCAAGCATGGAGGATCAAAGACAACTTGACAATATATATATATATATATATATATATATATATATTAACTTACTCAAAATAACTAATTAATGTTGAAACACATGTCAAAGTAGGTGGGAGGGAATACATTATTATTATTTTAATGTTGAATACTAAGTGGCAAGTTGAAAATGCAAATACTTATTCCTTGGAAAATTGAGATTCATTCTCGTAGTCATTTTATCAATCATGCTATCATCATTTTAGCTTAGAATAAGTTACAAGAGGAAATCAATTCTTGTGAAATCAATTTTTGAGAATATTTGTAGATCCCAACAATGATATTTTCTTGAGAAATCCCCATTGAAGCCCAAGAAAGAGGTTTTATAGTTTTATTAACTACATTGTAGAGAAGGAAATCTCCTCTTTGGATTTTTCACATTGAAAGGAGAAAGAGCACTTGTGAATTGGGATGTTTGTGTGAGTGAACATATCAAATCAATAGGAAATTGGGTTGAGAGATGGTGATCATTTGTTTAGGTGAACTCATACCCTCAACTTGGAGGTGGCTTATTGTAAAAAACATTGGTGCAAAAACACCTTTAGATGGATGGAATATCCCTCGTACAAAACTATTTGATATAACTCAGTATTAAAGATAAATGTTTTTTTAATTTCTTTAATGTTTATTTAAAATATATATTTGAATTATAAACTTGTAATAATATAATATGTTTCATTGAAAATAAAATGTAAATATCTATCTACAATATTATAAATACAAATTATTAAATTATTAATTATTTTGTGATAAAAGGTACAATTTTATATTATCAAATCTTATAAAGTTATTTAAAAATATATCTACAATATTAAAATATACCAAACTTAGATTCATCTTAATCCTGGATCTACCAAGGGCATAGATGGATCAAATCTCTTTTCACTCTAAAAGAGGTTTGCATCTGAGGCAATTTCATCTCTCTCAATGCTTGGTAGATCTGAGTTAAGATGAGTCTAGGCTGGTTTAATTCTTAATTATAATTTTATACATAAATTATTAATTTGAGGTTTTCTTTTTTATATATTTTTTATTTTATCTATATTTTTAGTTTTATGCAATTTAACTAAGTCAAAATATTAAAAATTACAACATCTCTACCATACTAGGTTGGACACATAATAATTTAATGATTGTTGAGTGTGTGTTATATTCTTTCCATAGTGGGGGATAAGAGGGGGGCGACAAGTCCCCCTATGCTTGCATTGGATGCAACAGGGGGGTCACAGGTGGGCGCAACCTCCCCTATCCAGGGGTTTGCAGGGTGGCGGTAGCCCCCCTACACGGGGTCTGAGGCAACACCCCGAGAAATTTTTTTTGGACCCTATATTAGGTGGGCGGACCTGCCTATGGTTTTGTGCAAGGGTTTGCACATGGTTTTGGGCATGATGGTTTTCTACCCATGGTATTTTGCAGATCCGGTTAAGGGAACTACGATTATGTTCTGATCCAGGGTTAATGGATTGGGGTTTATGAATGCTTCAACATGTATATATATGTGTTGTAACATTGAAAGGAATATAATGAAAAATCAAGCTGGTAGTCTCGACTTTGGGATCAAGGGGAAAATATCTGTGTATATTTGTTTTATGTTTTATTCTCTCATTATTGTTTTATTTTATGTTTTAAGATTTCGTTTGCAAATAATTTCTGTACAAGGTTAAAACCTACAATGACGTAGTCTAACTTATAGAAAAAATAGTGTACAATTTCAAGCAAGATTGTGATTTTTTGTTGTTTAAAATGCATTTTTCAATGCATAAATGGATTCAGCACCCTGAAAACCCCTGGGACACGGGCGAAAATGTGAAGCTGGGTTACACTTTTGTGAGAATCGGGGGTGGAAAACTTTTTTCGGCAATAGTTCGGCCGAACTTTCTTAGAAAGTTCGGTCGAACTCGTGATTCTGTTTAGATTGATGGCACACTAACGGCTTGGGCAAACAGAATTTTTGCCAGAGATGGGAAAACCGGCAAAAAAAATTCGGCCGAACTTTGAGTTCAGCCGAACTTTTACTTTTAAAATAGTTCATCCAAACTAGTTTCTATAAATAAATCGCCCGCGAAGTAGATTTGTTTACCGGTTTGTTTGTTCACGCGTTTTTTCTATGTTGCTGCTGGTCGGTCTGTCCGCGCATTTTCGTCTGTGTTGCTCCTCCCGTCCGCGCTGTTGGTCTACTGCAATACCAGGTATGGGCAATATAAATGGTGTATGTCGTTGGAATTTGGCTTTATGCATTATGAATTGTTTGATGCTGAGGGTCAAAGCATTGCTGGCACGGTTAATTTTTCATGATCTTTATCTTTTATTTTCGCTGTCAGTCTCTGTATTCCTCTATTTCTTCTCCAGTGATGTATTTTTGAAGACTTTATCTGTCTTTCAGGAGCACTATTGTTTTTCTGGGTATGGAGGTCCTGACCTTTTGAACGATGTGTTAAAGCAGTAAGTTTTGTTTTAGTTTTGGATGACTGTTTAGAAACCATCTTTTATTAGGTTGTCGCATGTACTTTTGGGTGGCATGGGTATATTTTTATTCCAGCATGTCGTATTATACGAAGTCAAGAATTTGTGTTTGAACAGTTTTGAATGTATCATCTCATAGTTTACAGGATTTGAACTGGCACATCTATATAAGCCAGAGTTTTTTTTCCTTTTTGAAAAAATTCATGAGTCTTTGATCATTATAATAATTCGTATATTGTTGATTTATTTGAGAAAAGGGTTCGTTAACTTGTGAGGTAGACATAACTTAGATTATAATTGATGTGTAGCTAGTGAATGTTTCGGCCATAGTTACCAAATTTTACCAAATCAATCGAAGAAATTTAAATATTCTTAAATTTGTTCAATTCAGCCGCCAAATTATCCTTGATTTTTTTTTTTTTTTTTACCATACAAATATGATATAAACAAGAGACATAAAAGATGCAGAGATGATATAGGTAAGAAACATCAAAGTGGAGAATGGGGAGATCAACAACTAGTTTCTCCTTTGCCCAACCGTAAAAAAAATTTATTCATGGATTATTGATTATATTCCTCAAAGCCCAAATATGGGGAGTGCTCAGTAGGGTAAGCTAAAGAAACATTTTTTCTCATATTAGAAATTTACAAGTGCATGTTTTGAAGTATACTCACGATTTTTTTTTTTAGAATTGAAGAATATTAAATCGAATTTATTTCAATTATTGAAATCCAAATTTGAATTCGAACGTGGTAACTATGGTTGAGCGGCTGGCAAGAGAGCTATGGCTTTCCTTGCAGGTTTTTATAAAGCCCCCTTCACACTATATGAATAGAAAAAACAGTCCTTCTTATACATTAGAAAAGAAAGTACAATTACATAGATCTTTCACAGATCAGCTGGACTTGTCTCTACAAAATATGAGAATCAAAACAAAAGTATTAAAATATATGTCTTGTATATGCAACTGCTATCTTTTTTCAAAACAGAAAAAACTCTGGTCATATATTATGTACCAGTTCAATTGAAGTTCCAGATCATTACAAATTGCCAATACAACGGATCGGCACCCATGCTGTCAGTTCATTAAACATAATTCAGTAGGCAAAAGATACAAAACTACTCCCCCAGAAACATAAAAAAATTTGATTAACATCCAAAATTGTTTTCATAATTTCTCATGCGTTGTTCAAAAAAAAATACTTTCCCAGTCCAGTAAAAAACAGCAGTGTAAGTCCCTTCACAAGTCCTGTACATCACCAAGTATCCACCAGCTGTAGTACCCTATAAAAAAGAAGAAAAAATCAGCCACTTTCTTAAAGAAGGCTTCCGAATACTCATAAGATTTCCTTTGCTGTAAGAATTGTTCTTGTCAAAGGCAAACAGGGTAGTGACCATTCTGTAGCAGCAATCATATTAAAGAAAGTTTACTGTCCCTGTAGTTTTTCTCCCTTTCGGATCAGACAACTCATATTGCATGTTCCCAAAACCCCCCTGCAAGCCTTTCTTCGATAATTCAACATGCAACTGCTATCATTCTCTAATTCTTCAGTTTGGTCAAAATCTTGAAAGAAAGAAAAAAACAAAAAAACCAAAATGGGACATAGTACATTTTAAAATATCAAATTAGATGTATAAACTAAAAAGTAATAATAATGCCATAATTATTCATGGATTCATATTTGTATTTAGAATAATGAATAACCTCAAGTGATAACCTAATACAAAATGGTAGGTTATTACTTACAAACCTGCTTTGAACTTCCAAAGTGTTAGGTTAATTCTTACAAAGTGGACTTGAACTCCCAAAGTGTTAGGTTATTGCTTACAAACTGGACTTGAACGCCCAAAATAAAACACAAATGTATCTAAAAGTTATATGTATTTTTTTTAGGTTGGAGAAGTGTAGATGTTTATCAATACAAAATTTTGTTATTTAATAGTCAAGTTTTATAGTTATTATAATGAAATAGTTTCTCACAACAAATTTGATAAAATAAGTGAAATCTATATAATGAAGATTAATTTGTATTTAAGTTTTAGATCTTTTAATAACTAAATTTATATTTAAATGAATAAAATAATCAAATGTAAGAAATAGAAAACATAATGAAACACAATGTAAGAAATAGAGAACATAATGAAACACACACATACATATCTAGACAATCAACACAATTATTTTCCTAGGAAATCCTTATGGGAGACAAGCAACCCTAAAAAGTAATGATGCTCTACTCCTTTTTCCATAGGAAATCCTTATGGGATAAAAACAACACTAAAATGTAAACATGCTCTACTCTCTCTTTTCTGGTATGGAAAATATGTAAGTACAAATAAAGAGGTAATCTCTCTAGAGTTAGCTAATACTTTTGGCGTGTAAGGTTGCTATAAAAACTTAACTTCATACATTTTTCTCTCTAACTTCACACTCCTAGTTGTATTTTCAACTATGGAACAAAATACAATAACACAAATTGGAACTCTTATTCCTCCTAGTGGCCAAGTATTTAACATAGTGTGATAGCCAACTAGGTGTAAGATTTGACTCTGTCAACCATTAACGAGGTTTGTGATTTTAGACCTTTTAGAGTCTTGTTAAAATTCCACATGTAGCTAGCTTGCTATGCATGAGTAATGGGGCTAAAATGACATTCTCTCGTACCATGGTGATCAACATGATAGGTCAACTTACTAAAGGCATAAATTTTGAATGAACTTCATTTGATGTTTTTCTTCCACCATTGGATATGGCTTTAAAAGTGTAGAACAATGGTCAAGGTTTCGGCACAAGGGATAATCATTTGACCCCAAAAAATGTCATTTAATACCTCAAAATGACTCCAAAAGGTTTTAGACCCCAATTCTCCACCCACCATTAAAATGACCCTACAAGTTGATTCTTTCAGTTTTTTCACTCTATAAGCATCAAAATATATGAAAAATAATATAATTATCCAATCTAGATCATCATTTAATAATTTGTTAAAATTATGAGTAAGAAATATGTACATCATGGAATTTAAGTAGCGTTAATTCATTGAACGCCCTTCTACATTCCTTGTTGATACTTTGAAAGTAATATGTTTTGAAAAATAATTTGTTTATGGATTCTATTTTCCACATTCTCTCAACCATATCAAAAACCTTCTTATAATATTTGAAACCATCTATACAACTTTTCATTTGTTTCAATAGGAATTAACATATTGAAATATTAATTGTATATATGTCTTGTGTGCTAAGGAAGGGAGGTCGTGAACCTTATGGGAAGAGATAGTATTTGTTAAGTTAGGAGGGATACTTTTTATGAGATAGAATTAATTTAAAATGCTTCTTAAGATTATGTAACTTTCGAACCATAATTAAAAATTTATTTATTTTTTTACTTATCATTTAGTTGCTAAAAGTTGAAGAATTTATGTTGGTAAATAATTAATTAGGTCTATTTAAATCATTTACCACTTTTGGGTTTTTCCTTTTCGTGGTTTCATTCATAATTTCACTTTTTTGCATTGTCAATTTCAATTTTTCACACCACATGTGCACAGTCAAAGGACCTAAGGTCTTTCCCATACCAAAGTATGTTATTTTAAAACATGTTTTCTTGGTGATATGGGTGATTTAGAAATGATTGGGAGAGCGAAATTCCTCATTTAATACACAATATTTTTGGTTCATGCCACTAAGCCAAGAATTTTAAATTCAACTGAATTTTAATATAACCAACTAAATCCTGCAAAAAAAGAATAAAATAATTCATGTTAGGGTTGTGGATTTAGGCATTGAAACAACACACCATGATATTTCAAATTTAAAAATAATGGTTTGAGTCCTAGGTAGCTTAGAATCCTATCTAGAGGTTTGTTTTCAAAATAAGGACGCACTCCCATTTGATTATCATGATTAGGTTGTAATCATGAGGCTCTTGCTCAAGAGTGGACCTTCCCAAAATCTTGTGACGTCTTGTCACAAACAAAACCATCAAACCGAAAAACACATCATGCAAGAAACATAGCTCGCTGACATATCATTTTTCTCCTTCAAAGAAGAAAAATTCACATCATGTGAATATCTCCATGTACACTTACATATTGGTGTACAAAACCATCAACCAAACACAAGTCGACAAAACATGCCTCTTCAAACAACTGACTCTCAAGTCAAATAATAGCATGTACAAATTTCCATATTTTTTGCATCTAAGTGTGTCAACATAACACTACTTTCAACATCTTGCTTCATGAAACATGCACCATACTTTGAATTTGCAAAGAAATTCATGAAACATAAAAATACATGCAAGGCCTTAATTGGATAAGAAATCTAACCATCCCTTACCAAACCATTTCAATGGCGCTTCTTTCAGCTGCACTTCATCATCATGTGAATCATCCTGACCCTCATCGATTATGGAATCCTCTTTTCCATTCTTGTCAACATCTCTTTCCACCTTCTTCAAATGTCGTGGATGACTTGTTGGATGCAAAGTCCAACACTTGTCTAGAAGGTGACCTTTCTTATGGCAATGAGTGCAAAACAATTGCATCTTATTTTCAACATCATTTTCCTTGTCCAATGGGCCTTTGAATTTTTGCCTCATTTATTTAGAAAGTTTCATGTGCATGGATATCTTCTTCCAACATCTATAAACATTATTATTATTCAAACCACAAAAGGAACATGCAAAATTTTCCAAATCTTATGTGAATATTTACCATGTTTATCATAATCAAAAGCAATTTGATTAAAGGTAGATTTATACCTTGAACATTCACCTTTGTCGCCTTCTTGAGGAGGTGAATTTGATGAGGTAGTGGCTCTCCTCGGAATACTAGCAATGAATTCAATGACTTTAGAGCTTTCAACATCCTTTTCTTTTACATTCTCACTAGCTGCATGATTATTAACATCTTCTTGCAAAGTGAGTGTCAAACTTTTCCATTCATCATAAACACAAACTTCACAAGCTTGAGGTAATGAACACGAAATGAAATTCCTTCTTGGAACAACTTCATGTGCCTCCTTGGCTTTGGAGCATTCTCCATCATGTTTTCCATAACCAAGACCCAAATAATTAGGCCTTTCCTCAACAACATTTGGCTCAACTAGATGCCTTGTACATGTTTTCCTTTAACCCTTTACTTTCATAGCCCATTTTCATCAAAAATTTGGACCTTATTCCTCTAGTGTGTCTCTCAAAAGCACATACACATTCACTTTGAGAGGAAATTGAAGACAAACTTGAATTGCATACCTCTTTTTCATTCACATACTTGGCTAAGGCTTCCTTTGCATCATAGAGTTGAATCTCCATGTCATGCATCCTTTCTTGGTTTTCATTTGCAATATGGAGTTGAGTCTCCATCTCATGCATATTTTCAAGAATTTCTTGCTTCTCCTCATTCTTGGAAATCAACTTCTCTTGAAGGATAATGTTCTCCCTATTATCTTCATACATCTCTTGCACCATATCATTCATGATGTAGATCTTCTGCAACATCTCTTTATCAAATATTTTTGTTAAGGAAGACTGATTAAAAGAGATACTCGATGAAGCTTCCATCACACTTGTAATGCATAAAAAGCTTCTTTGTCGTGATTTTAGAATTGAGCTCTCAATATTGACTTTCTCTTCACACACATAAACTTGCACACAACTAAACTCTCCTTGCATAAATACAAAAACCAATAGCTAATTCTTCTAGCTAACCTTGACTAAAATGAGCTAAATTGTACTTTGATACCAACTTGATTTGAATATGGACAAACTAGTTTTGTTGTGCTATCTCCCTCATCAGTTAAATAAAAATGTTTTTAGGATCGTCTAAAGTTAGCCCATTGGGAAGGGGTTTATGTGTCAAGCTTTAAGTGTATTTTGTGAGAAATTTATGAGTTAATTAGCTTTTAAAAACTCATGTGTACAACAAATAAAATGCAAAATTTTTATTTTGGAAATTTTTTTCCCTCAATCCAGATTCCGATCATTGGACATGTAAGAGGAAGAAAGAGGGAATTCACTTTTGAAATTCTAGACCTTGTCTAAACCAAAATAAACTAGAGGTTCGGTTTTCAATTACATTCACTTATTTGGAAAATTTCTTGCTACCAAAAGTCCATATGCCAATCTACCTCCCAAGAAATCCATTTATTACACCACTGGTTAGTTTTTTGTCTTCCTATATTCTTTATCAACCTCTTCGAGTGATTCTTGAAATGTGGATACTTAAATCCTTCCTAAAAATTTGAGCTCTAAAACAATAAGACATACAAGGTCATTTTAAGTCATTCCTCTACCCAATTATAAAAACCAAGTGAATATTTCTACATATTGATTTCTGTCCCATAAACTGTACAATATAGGTCAATTTTTTCCTTTAACTTATTTAAATATTGTTAGTGCACAATTGTTCAATGGTCTGATGAAATTTCATTGATAAAGGCATGATTATGCCAATCCATGTTGCATATTTCCATTAACAATGTTTACTTACATGTAAAACAATGTTGTCTCTGCTTTTATGTTATTTTGAGTTTGCTTTTAGTGCTGAAATTGGAATATATGATATTAATTTATGACTTGCAATTATAGTTGTTGAGATACTATTCTTTTTCTCTACTATATTGTTATTTCTAGTCCTCTGGGTGCTTTCTTCATATTTTTTTTTTTTACTAATTGAAGGGATTCGTAATTCTATATTTTACCATATTGCTTGTTGGTTCCATGTAGATTTAATTGACATATAATAGGTGGTTTATGTTTTTGGGATGTCTGTAAAGTTTTTGGCACATCATATTGAATTTCTATAATGTGTAGCTCCCTAACATTCAGATAGAACCTTCATTGAAAAATGTGAGGGGGGTTTCATAGATTTCCAAACAATTCACTAACTATCATGATGAAACCTGCAATTAAAGGGGTACCTTATTTGTCATTAGGAATGGACCACAACCATTATTATTTCCCTAAAAAATTGTGATAATGTAAATTAAAACATCATTAACATGATAAAAATATTTGGTTGGCTTCTTATTCTTTGAAATAATGAGGAAAATTGTTAACAACTTATCAATCTGGGGTAGTGGTGGAGGACTACATGGACTAGCTATGGTGATTCTCGCCTTTAGAAATCAACAAAATTAGATTCATGACTTGGCCTTCTACTAGAATTTTTTGATTCCATAGAGAAAGCAGCTCAGGAGTATTAGAACCAATAAATTGTTTCCTACTCATAGTGCAAAGAGATCCCCTAAATATTCTTGCAAGTGGCATAGATATTGCACATTGTTAAAATCTAAACAAGAATTATTTCTTCTCTTACACACTTGAGAAATAGAATTCCAGCTCTAATAATCTATTGAGGTCTATGGAAGTTAATGGCCTAAGACACTTTGTAACCTATGAGAGAAACCTGTTAGGAAATGGGTGAAGTTGGTATTACACACCCAATTGGATAACCTCGAGGAGAAAACATTTCTCCCACTTTATTTGTTGGCATAACCTAGTAAGTGTTGTTCACTAGCATGTATTTTGTAAAGGCCTTGACCTAGTTTCAATTCAACTCCATCCACCAGGTTGTAGAGGATTCCAAGCCTAATTTCATGAAAAGTAAGTTGGGGATGATCACATTGACCTGCTTGATGACATGTCTATGAATATTAACTACCTTGAACTATTTTTCTGCGTAGGGAAAGAGACACATTCCCATGTCTGAGCATGAAAATGTTCTTTGATATTGTTAATGCCTCTAGTGTTTACTTCTACAAGTTCTATAGGCAGAGTCTGTAAAGGGCCAGGTAGCCTCTGGATATCATCTTTTATGAAAGGTGACATATCTAGTAAATGCCCCTACAGTCAATCTCTGGAATAGATCTAAATAGAAGTTCTTCATTTTAATATCCATAAAACACAACCACTTTAAGGTAAACTATGTACATGTGTCATTTCTCCCACAAACTAAAGGCTTCCTCCCATTAATTTTAGATGTGAACTCTACCATAAAATTTTTAAGTCAAACTTTAAGATAAACAATGCACATGTCATTTACCTCATGATCTTGTGTCATTTTTCTCATGCATTTGCAATAAATGTCGATTTAATATATATATTTTTATTGAATTTGTTTTTTTTTAGGGATAAGAAAACCATTAAATATGGTTGAAAAATGGAAATTATGCATAGAAGTTTCTTGCTATCCCAATCCAGGGAAAGCAATGATTACATATGTGCTTTCCAATATTGTGACTAGCAAAGTCGTCCAAAGGAAAATGAATATACCGGGAAGAACAACAAACAACGAGGCATATTATATTGGATTGATAGAAGGCTTGGGAACAACGATGAAGTATGGATCAAATGGAATTGTAGTTTTCACCAATTCTGAACTTGTGTGCAACCAGATGAATGGCGTGTGCCAAGTTAAAAAGGAGAGGCTAAAATAACTGCATGGAATAGCAAACAATATTGTTAGCCAATTTCAATTTTTTAGTATAAGGCATTATACAAATGTGAATAAGATGTCTGCTGATCTATTGCGTGGGGAAATGGCAATTCATGATTCATCTATCAAAGATGAATTAGAATTATACAGAGCAATGCCAATACAAGATTCATCTCTCAAATATGAAATGGTTTTGAGATGCTCTTCTTCAAAAATTCAAGATTCATCTCTCAAAGATGAATTAGTGTTGAGACGCTCCCCTTCAAAATTTATTGATGGACATTGTAACATATCTTGGATATGTTTGTGTTGTGTACTTATAAATGCGTCTTTTTTAATGACCATGTGTTTTTTTCAATTATATACCAAGTGTGCTTCCACCACACCATGTAAAGCGCAACTTGGTGAATTTCAAATTTGCAACAAGTGAACTTCACGTTTTTATAAAATTAAAATGCGGGGACTTCAAGAAATTTTTGTTTAAATGGAGTTTCACGCTTCTTTTTTAATGACCATGTGTTTTTTTCAATTTTATACCAAGTGTGCTCCCACCATGTAAAGTGAAATTTGGTGAACTTATCATTTTTATAATTTCTTTTTTGCTTAAATTGAGTTTCACACATCAATTATTGCTTTGAAAGTTGTGTTCTACATAATTTGTGTACACTAAATTACAAATTGATTTTCTGAAATCTATTTTGTGTAAATGTCCACCAATAGATATATATATCATGGAGGATGAACGACGAAGATCAGCCGAATCTCATATGGAGGTTCAGGGATCGGGGGATGTTCACGGTATTTAAATATAATCTTAAATCTCCATACATGTGTGTACATATGGAATTGATTTTTTATTAACTTTGTGAGTTAAATTAGTTGTTAATAAGTTTCATTTTTTAATTTTTAGGAGGTAAGAGGAGAAGGGTTTCTACTCCATCCATGGAGAGTGCCCATGGTTCAACCAGTCGTGGTATGGTTCACGCAATTTAATCAATGAATATGTATATGTATTTATATGTACACATGAATGTATTTTTCAATTGACTATAAATTCGTATTTGTTTATGAAGCTTCTCCCTCGTCTCGAGAGGTTGGTGGTGGTTCAAATCCACCTAGAGGGCCATCAATGAGTGGTAGCAGGTTGTGTGAAGGGGGTGATATTTATTCCCCCGAAGGCCAATCAACGGCTGTTGGTTCTCAGCAGGGTCATTTTGGGTCTGGTTCTCAGCAGGGTTGTTTTGGGTCTGGTTCTCAGCAGGGTCATGTTGGAGAAGATGCTAACCAACAACATCAAGGTTGCCATCAATTTCAATATTTTTTTCATTAAATTTACATGTACAACTTTTTTTACATGTGTTTTTTCTAATATATATATATATTGATGCAGAGGCCGAAAATGTTCCAACTAGTGGTCAAAATAGACGCAGGGCAAACCGCTACATTCAAGAAGAAGGTTGTCTACCCATCACAACTTATCCGACCAAAATTACTGATATACCATGGGAAACAAACATGGCTAAATGCACCTTACAAAGGTGTGAAAGACTTCATGCAAAATTGCAGAGAGATCTCGTGGTTTTGTCTCTACCTGCTGAGAGTCGACAAAGCCTTGAAATAGTTACACATTCATTAGGTGAAATTGTAAATGTGTACAAAACTCTTGGGCCAATGACTGATACATTTGTAAAAGTGATGAGAAAGAGAAAAGAAACAGTAATGGGTCCAGATAAATGGGAGGATGTAAAACAAAAATTTACAAAAGATGTGGCCAAGTCAATGTTTACTTTCAAGGAAGGGCCAAAAAGAAAAATGTTGAAGGTGTGATATTTCAAGCACCCAGACATAGCTCGCTTTTTGTATGATAGGCACCTTGCGGCCTATGGAAGGCTCCCATGGAACGACGAGGTTCCTGTTTATTTTGCACAAATGTTTTACACATAATTTTTTTTGGGTATGAAACCCAACTACAATGACCTTCCGTCAGAATTTTTTGGCCCGAGGAAAGGTCGATTATATAACCGTAAGGGCGCTAAACGAGATGTGGAGTTGCCTCGCCCTGAACCTCCATTAGTGAGTCGACCTTTTCGAGTCGAAACTCTACGGTCAGAGATGGATGTGACTTCTCAAATAATTCGAGAAGCAAGAGATGTTATGATCGACAATGTTTGCAGCGGATTGGGTGGAGTCGATATTTGTTTAAATCGACAAAAAGCACGTGAAAATGCACGTGCCAATTTTTTGTATTGTACAGATGAGGAGATTGACAACATGAATGTTGAAGATCTCCGAATATATGCAAAAAATTGTCGCAATGGTTTGCAAGACCTAATTCTTCATGAAGAAGAGGGCACCGGAACGGTATGTGTTAATGACCTTAGGGTTTGAAATTATTTTAACATACATATACATGTGTACAATTTGTAATAAATACATGTGTATGTACATGTATACATTTATTTGTATTTACATTAATCTAACAAAAATGTATGATTATATGTTAAAACACCATTTGCAGTTCTCACACATGATGCATGACGAAAATGTTAATATCACGTTCGGGACCTCTGGTTCAAACAATGCAGATGGGTTTGACCATCAAGATATGTTGGCAAATGTTAGTGTTTTTTAAGTGACTTTAAAATAAATAATTGTTGCCACACATGTACATGTATGTATATATATAATTTGATAAAATGTTTTAACAGGTACCGATTCCGTCTGATGTTTTTGGGATGGCGATACCTTCTTCTTCCTTGGGAGATGTACCTTCTACTTCCTTGGGAGATGAGCCACAAGTATGGACAATTTTTCACAAGTTTAAAATTTATGTTTAAAAGTTATATATATATATATATATTCTACCTCAAAAAGTTCCATTAAAAATTGAGATATATATATATATATATATATATATATATATATAGAGAGAGAGAGAGAGAGAGAGAGATCTATATTTTGAGTTATTTAAAACTTTTTGAATTTAGGTTCATATAGAAGATTTCTTTAATCCGGGGACTCTAGCGATGGAGATAGGAACATCCACAGCATTTGAACAAGTTGTCTTTAGTTCCTTTTTTTAATATTATTGAAAATAAGTTTATATATGTACATGTGCATTTTCATTTGAAAGTTTTTAATATATATATATATATATATATATATATATATAACTGTACATGTATATTGTACAGTTTACCACTGCAAATGTTCCTATGGGGGCAGAACTTGTTCATCAAATGGAGAGGGAACCTCATGAGGTATTGCATGATTTTTTTGTTATATTTTGTTTTTTACATGAAGTTCTAGATATATATATATATTCTCATTCATTTTTAAAACATCAAATTTTAATGTTCAAGTACATGTGCATTGTGTATGTAGGTTTCCCATGATGCTTCACATGATAGGGCGCGGATTGAGACCCTGATAGGAAAGACGCTAGATCCGTCTCTATTTGATGGACATGATTTGTAGATTTGATTTCAAGATTTAGATGGTCTTAAAAAATTTTAAACTTGATACAGTTTGATACTTGTGAGATCTACAATTTTTGGACATATTTTATTACATTGTTAATATAATTTGTTTTGTTTCAAAAAGTTAATTTTTGGATGGTTTTAGTACTTTTGGCATGTGAATGTGAAGTAATGTTGTCATCTATAAATTAATGTTGTCATCTGAACTACATTTGGCATGTTATGTAATGACATGTGTTATAATTTGTTTGTTTTTAAAATTTAAGTTTTGGATGCTTGGAGTACATTTGGCATGTGAAGTAATGTTGTGATCTATATTTTTTTGTTAAATTAAAAGTTAAAAGTTTTGGATGGTTTCAATCTAAATTTGGCATGTGATATTTAATGTTAAATTTTTTTATTGGATAGTTGAATTATAATTGGCATGGCATGTGAAGTTTTTAAAACTCAAGTTTTGGATGGTTTCAATCTACATTTCGCATGTGATATTTAATGAACTTTAAATTTTTAATGTTTTAATGTTGCACGATATATAATCAAAAGGTTTTTAAAACTTAAAGTTTTGGATGGTTTCAATCTACATTTGGCACATGTGGTATATAATGTTAAATGTTTCTATTGGATCTAGTTGAACTATAATTGGCATGGCATGTGAAGTAACGTTGCACGATATATATAATCAAAAATTTTTTAAAACTCAAGTTTTGAATGGTTTCAATCTATATTTCGCATGTGATATTTAATGTTTTAATGTTGCACGATATATTATCAAAAAGTTTTTAAAATTTTAAAGTTTTGGATGGTTTCAATCTACATTTGGCACATGTGGTATATAATATTAAATGTTTCTATTGGATAGTTGTTCACTATAATTGGCATGGAATGTCAAGTAATGTTGCACAAATCCCTTTTGGATGGTTGAAGTACATTTGGAATCTTAAGATTGCTTTTGTTCTCTACATGTAGTCTTGTTTGAATGAAAAAATTTCCAATAGGAAGAACATAGCTTTTCAATGCAACTAACCATGTACATCAATTGAGCTCTAATTGAAAAAAGAGTTTAAAGAAGTAGATATATGTACAAATTATCCCTTTAATTTTGATTGGAAGTATAAGTCTAGTACATATATATGTTTGTTGAATTTGGGTCAATGTCGTTAATGCACTCAAATAGGTAGCCTTGTTAATTTATTTACATTGTGGAAACTTTTTACCAGAAAATCCAACTAGTTTTTCATCAATGCACATAGAAAAACTAATTGGAACAATTAATTGCATTCTAGAACATATCTATCCAATACAAGTAACATTTTTCATCAATGCACATTGAACATATCCGACCATTGGACAAACAAATTTTGTACTAGATTTTCAATCAGGAATAGAGATGTGGTTCAAATCCCACCAAAAGTCGGAAAAGTGCTCCAAGTCTCTTGTATGAAAGGAATCTTCATACAAAACTATACTACGGATGATTTATTTACGTTGTGGATACTTTTTACTAGAAAATCCAACTAGTTTTTCATCAATGCACGTAGAAAAACTACTTGGAACAATTAATTGCATTCTAGAACATATCTATCCATTACAAGTAACATTTTTCATAAATGCACATTGAACATATCCGACCATTGGACAAACAAATTTTGTACTAGATTTTCAATCAGGAATAGAGATGTGGGTCAAATCCCACCAAAAGTCGGAGAAGTGCTCCGAGTCTCTTGTCTGAAAGGAATCTTCGTACAAAACTATACTGCGGATGATTTATTTACGTTGTGGATACTTTTTACTAGAAAATCCAACTAGGTTTTCATCAATGCACATAGAAAAACTACTTGGAACAATTAATTGCATTCTAGAACATATCTATCCAATACAAGTAACATTTTTCATCAATGCACATTGAACATATCCGACCATTGGACAAACAAATTTTGTACTAGATTTTCAATTAGGAATAGAGATGTGGGTCAAATCCCACCAAAAGTCGGAGAAGTGCTCCGAGTCTCTTGTCTGAAAGGAATATTCGTACAAAACTATACTGCGGATGATTTATTTACATTGTGGATACTTTTTACCAGAAAATCCAACTATTTTTTCATCAATGCACATAGAAAAACTAGTTCCAGTTAATTGCATTCTAGAACATATATATTGAGTACGTAAATAATTTTTCATCAATGCACATAGTAAAACTACTTGAACAATTAATTTCATTCTAGAACACACACACACACACACACACACATATATATATATCAAATGCATGTAACATTTTTCATCAATGCACATGTATAGAAAAGCTACTTTCAGTTGATACTAGAGCACGTGCTTGTACCAAAACAATTTGTACATGTGAAAACACTTGCACAAATAACATAAGCAACTCAATTTTTAGTTGAGTACTGGAAGTTCTAAAACATATTTAATCCAAAGAGAATAAATTGTTGGACAATTCAATCAAAAAAATTCTAATGGAATTCCATCTTCAATAATCCGTTCATGATCGGATTTTGACATTTTCCATCTCTTAATTTTTTATTTTTTCTTTGATTGAACTTCTATCAACTTTATGTGTGCTGCACACACCAAGTGACTATATTGACAACTTATGGAATTAGGTTCATAGTCTTCAAAGTAAACAAAGTCTCCACTTTGATGAGTTTGTCTGAAAAAATAACCTTTCAGTATAATAGACCCTCTGTCATATTGAAATCCATGATCATTATACTTTTGTAATAATTTCATTTTTCGTTTAGTGCAACGCATAAAATAATACTTCACATTTTCATCATTGTCAATAGGTGCAATTTCAACAAAAACATCTCCTGCACAATAAAACAAACTTAAAACAAAATTATACATATTTAAATTTATTTCTAGATCTTTAAATCATTAGAAAATAATTCAAATGTTACCTTCTCTAACAAGATCAGAAACTCGATCACCATCGGATGATATTGTAGTTTCCTCTGATTGCATTTCTTCAAACATTGCAATAGACATTTTTCCCTTTGTATTTAGCTCTATATGTTTCCAATCGTTCACATACATTTTGTTTTCACAAACGTCATTGGATTTTGTGTTGTCTATGCAAACATCACAAAAACAAGAATATTTTCTTTTATCCAATGCAAACACATTTATGGACGACTTTGTTTGAATTGAATGCAATTTTCGAGTCCCTTTTATTGTTTCAACGTCACTTCCAATTGATCTATCTACGTCTTCGATCCCAATATGCCAGAAAAACCTTTATATGGAAAATTAAAAGAAGAATTTGTAAATATCAATATCAAAATACAATCAAGATAATCATTGCATGATAAATGTACAATGTTTAAAATTATATTTCCAATATAAATTAAATTGAATGTACCTTCGCACTTCCCTTGATGGGTTAGTCTCATGGCTTAGAGCAGCGATGCACCATTGAACAACTTCTTTAGCGTTCACAAGTCGGCTTGCAGAGTGGTTCATTTGATATCTTCGAAGTGCTCATTTTATGCATGCTCCTGCACCGTCATGTTCTCCTTTTCCATGGCCAGTCTCAAAGAAATTCCAATAATGTTTAATGCAGGTTTTCTTATGAAGACAACACAACCAAAAGAATGATCATGCAGATTTGAATTGACCTGCGCATCCGTCTGACCATATCCAATGTTCATTGAATTTTATTCCACGATTTTTCAATGAATCATAATTTTTTCCAAAACAATGTTGTACAAAACATGTATCATGTGTACGATCGTCACTGATATAAAAGTGATATTCTTTAATGATATGTCGATTTTCACTCGTGCTTTCTATATGATCGACATTTTGTTCAGAATGTCTATATAGAATATGGACAAGCATGGAGACTTGGTCAGAATGATAATATTCACTCTGAATTTCTTTTTGTGTAACAAATGTGTAGTTTTCTGCAAAATCAATCACTGACAAAATGGTCCCTGGTGGAAAAACTTCACGAGATTTTTTGAATTGCAAGTCTTGCCATCGAGCTCTATGGGAATGCTTGGTATATTTGTAAATTTCTGCCTCAAACTTTCTCAAAAATTCTATCAGAAAAATTTCGTCTTCTAGTAATTCAATTATTTTAACACTATTTGCACCTTGAATCGATGTATCGATATATTCATATCTTTTCCATTTCACTTTCATGTTGGAAAATGATTGATCATTTATATCAATACGATATTTGTTTTGAAATTTAGTCAAATTTCCACAATCATCGCATTTTTTACCACCAACACATTTCTTTTTGTAAAATAGTTCATCGCTTTTTCTTTCACATAGAATTTGAGATATGAATTCACGGATAGTGGAAGGAGGAGGTGAATCCTTCCATAATGTTCAACCGAAATCAAGGAATGTGTCATAATATAACTCAAATTCCACATGATAACGGCAACAAGTGTCGCGTACAGTGATAGGTTTTACATACCATGGTTTTTGTTGAACAAAAGCACTGAGTGAAACATGAATTTGACGATTCTCTTCTTTGAACTTGTTGAATAACTCTATCTGAGTGGTTTCCAAGAAATATTTTTCATGTTCTTCATACTGATTTCGTGCTATTCTTCTTCGCATCACATGCCTTGCAGTTGGCGAAACACGCGAATTGTTCTTCCAATATTCATATATTATTTTTTTAACATTTTCTCCAAGTCTATCTTTGTATGGTTGCCTACAAATATCTCTCCAACAAGCGAGTTCATCATTTACATCTATTTGCAGCCGAAATTTCCGATGTTTGTGCAAAGTTTTTCGCGAGGTTCCCAGTGCTCGTGCCATAGATGTTACCAAACGATTCTCTTTAGTACTTGATGAAACCATTGCCATCTGTATTCCTCTACGTACAATTGAAACATCTTTCTCTCCACAGATCTCTTAATTATGACACACTTGCTTTTCTCATACTTTTTATCACATCTTCCTTCATTTTTTTATCTTTAGTTGATTTTGAATACCTAGTATGTAAATAGCTACTTAATTTCCTTAATGATAGGAGACCTTTCAACATTTAATTTTTTTTGTGAAGATGTTTCAATTATAAATAAGAAAAGAAATTTTGATAAATATATTATGTAATGTTCATCAATACTCAGAGAATCGTTTGACAACATCTATGGCACGGAAACCTTTTAGATGCCATCGAAAACTTTGCTGACATCGGGAAAATTTTTCGACTCTAAATAAAATTTAAATGATGAACTAAGCAATTTGGAAAATTATTTGTAGGTAACTATACAAAGATAGACTTGGAAAATGACCAAAAAAATGAATATATGAATATTGGAAAACTGATAGCGTGTTTACACGAAAAACATGAAATTGGAAACCACTCGGATAAATTATTCAAGTTCAAGAAAGGGTATCAAATTCATGTTTCACTCGGTGCTTTTGTTCAACAAAAAACCATGGTATGTAAAACCTATCACCTGTTGTTGCGTTATCATGTGAAATTTGAGTTATATTATGACGCATTCCTTGATTCCCGGTAAAATTTATTATGGAAAATTCCTCTCACTTCCAGCCAACCGTGATTTCATATCTCAATTCATAATGAAGAAAGCAATGAACTATTTTGCAGAAATATTTGAGTGGTAAAAAAAAATGCGTTAAATTTCAAAACAAATATAAGTATTGATATAAATGATCAATCATTGTCCAATATGAAATGGAAAGAATACTCTCGATACATCGGTAAATGAATGTTAAAACAGCTAGAATTAATAAGAAGATGAAATTTTCTACATTAGATTTTTTTTGAAAGTTTGGGCGAAAATTACAATACCAAACATTCTATAAATTTCCTCTTAGACTTGAAATTCAAAATCTAAATGGGCAATGATGATTATTTCTTGAGAAAATACATTTGTTCCCGCAGAAATTCGAAGTAGATATTGTATTGCATTGGAATATATGCTTTCATCCACATATTATTTTTATATAGACATCTTGGAACAAAATTCACGTCATATAAACGCGAGTGAAAATCGACATATCATTAGGCTATCACTTTTATATCGCGTGTGATAAATTACATGACCATGTTTTGTAAAACATTGTTTTGGAAAAATTTATGAAAATCGTAAGATAACATTCAATGAACATTGAATATATTCGAGCAGTCTGCAAATTTCAATTCCAAATCTGCAATTAATGTTGTCTTCATAAGAAAACTGCGTCGCTATTGTTGGAATTTCTTTGGGCTAAGCCATGGAGAATATGGCGATGCGGGTATGCATGGCCTTTAATATCAAATGAAACCACTCTGCAAACCAACTGAAGCGCTAAAGAGATTGTTCAATGAACCATGCGCTGCTCTAAGCCATGAGACTAACTTGAAGGAAGTCTTGAAAGGTACATTCAATTTAATTTATATTAGAGAACTAGTTTTAAACATTGTACATTTCTCATGCAATGATTATCTTTGATTGTATTTTGATATCATGTTACAAATTCTTCTTCACAATTTTCCATATAAAGTTTTAACATATTGGGTCAGCATAGATAGGCGTTAAAAACAAAAAAAGTTTCAGGCAAAATTAATAAATGTGTTCGCATTAAAAATGTGCTGTTTTGTGATGTTTTTCATAGGCGACACAAAATCTAGCCAATGATTTGAATGTATAATGAGGCGACAAACATACAAGCTAATGAGAAAAATATGCAGTACAATGTTTGAAATGCAATTTGTATTTGTATCATGATAATCATTTTGTTTTGATCTTATTAGAAGAGGTAACATTTAATTACTCTAATGATTTAAAAAGATTTAGAAATAAATTTAAATATGTATAATTTTGTTAAGTTTGTTTTATTATGCGGGGAGATGTTTTGTTTTATATTAACAATAATGAAAATGAAATTATTATTTGATGTGATTTGCCTTTGAAAAATGAATTTATTACAAAACTATAATGATCCGCAGTTCCGGAGAAAAGAGGGTCTATATACTTGAAAATTGAGACAAAATCGCTCAAGTGGGAATTTGTTTACTTTGAGACTATGAAATTGATTCCATAAATTGTCAATATAATCACTTAGTGTATGTGCGGCAACATAAAATTGATATAGGGCAATCAATGAAAAAATCGAAAATTAAGAGTGGAAAATGTCGAAATCGATCATGTAGTTATTGGAGTGGAATTCCATTAGAATTTTGTTGAAATTAATCAACAATTATTCTCTTTGGATTAAATATGTGTTCGCTTACGATGCCGACTAAAAATTGAGGAACATGCTATGTTATTTTTTGCAAGTGTTTTCACGTAATTGCAAATTGTTTTGGTATAGCTGCGTGCTCTAATCGGGCCCCGAAAGTAGCTTTCTATACATGTGCATTGATGAAAAATGTTATATATATATATATATATATATATATATATAAATTATTTAAAATTACTCAATATATATGTTCTAGAATGCAATTAAATGGAACTAGATTTTCTATGTACATTGATGAAAAACTAGTTGAAATTTTACATTTAAAAATATGGAAAACAATGTAAATAAATCATGCAAATGTATACAAAAGATTTCAGACAAGAAGACTTTCGGAGCACGCTCTACGACATCTCTATTCACTGATTATCTAATTGCAAAATTTGTTTGTCAATGGTAGTCAAATTCAATGCATTGATGAAAATGTTAAAACATATTGAATAGATTGTTCTAGAATGGGAATTAGTTGTTCAAACAGTTTTTCTATGTGCATTTCCAAGTAGTTTTCTTTTTTTGAAATTAGAGCTGGTGAATACATGAATTGTAATGAAAAGTTATTATCTCCTATTAGAGAATTTTTTCATTCAAACAAGACTACATGGAATCAAAAGCAATCTTAAGATTCCAAATATACTTCAATATCCAAAAACATTTGTGCAACATTACTTGACATGCCATACCAATATAGTGAACAACTGCATTTAACATTATATACCACATGTATAAATGGGTGAAACTCATCAAAACTTTTAAAATGTTAAGCACGATGTATAGCTCGTGCAACATTAAAACATTAAAATAACTCACATGCGAAATGTAGACCATTCAAAACTTGAGTTTTAAATTTTTTTGATTATATATCGTCACAGATTACTTCACATGCCATGCTAATTACTAACTAGATCCAATAAGAAAACATTTAACATTATATACCACATGTACAAAATACAAATTGAAACCATCAAAACTAAGTTTTAAAACCTTTATTATATGTCGTGCAACATTAAAACATTATTAAACATTTAAAACATTAAATATCACATGCGAAAATAACAGATTGAAACCATCAGTTTTAAAACTTCACATGCCATGTAATTACTCTTCAGCCCAGAATCAATAAAACATTTGGCATTATATCACAGCAAATACTAGGTGAAACCATCAAAACTCAGCAATTTAACAAAGAATATAGATCACGGCATTACCCCTACATGCCAAATGTACTCAAGCATCCAAAACTAAATTTACAAAAACAAAAATTATAACACATGTCATTACATAACATAACAAACCAATTTGAATGACAACATTGTATAGACAACATTGCATGTAAAGAAATGCAAAACCATCAAATTGAAAAAAACAAATTATATTAACAATGTAATAAAATATGTCCAAAAATTGTAGATCTCACAGAAGTAACTCAATTTTATCCGTTTAACAAATTTTTAAGACCATCTAAATCTTGGGAAATCAATCTGCAAATCATGTCCATCAAATAAGAAGACGAGTCTAGCGTCTTTCCTATCGAGTGTAATCCATGCCTATCATGTGAGCATCATGAAACCTACATTTAATGCACATACTTGAACATTAAGATGTTTTAAAAATGAGTGAAGATATATCTAGAACTTCATATAAACAAAATATAACAAAAAAATCATGCAAAACACTCATGTCCCTCTCCCATTTGATGGCAATTCTGCCCCCATAGGAACATACACGCGTGCGCCAACACAACATACTATGCAGTTTATATATATATATATATATATATATATATATATATATATTAAAAACTCAAAAAGAAAATATATATATACATATATAAACTTATTTTCACTAATATTAAAAGGCTAAAGACAACTTGTAAATGTTGTGGATGTTCCTAGCTCTCTAAAATATTATACAAATCATTTTGAATCTTCTATAGAAACCTAAATTCAAAAAATTTTAAATAACTCAAAATATAGATCTCTCTCTCTCTCTCTCTCTCTATATATATATATATATATATATATATCTCAATTTTTAATGAAACTTTAGTGGAATATATATATATATATATATATATATATATATATATATATATATATATATATATATATAACTTTTAAATATAAATTTTAAACTTAATATATACTTATATTAAATTAGAAAGTACATCTCCCAAGGAGAAAATAATATAAAATCATCCCAAAAACGCTCCCGTGTGCGCATCGGTATAAAACATTTTATCAAATTATATATACATACATGTACATGTATGTGCACAATTATTTATTTAAAAATCACTTAAAAAAAAAAACACTAGTGCCAACATATCTTATTAATTGAACCCATGCATTGTTTGAACCATTTTTATGCACTCATATTTTAAATGTGTTTTAACATATAATCATACATTTTTGTTAGATTAATATAAATACAAATAAATATATACATGTACATACATGTATTTATTACAAATTGTACACATATATATATGTTAAAATAATTTCAAATTTAAGATCATTACACATCTTATTCGTGCCTGCTCTTTATGAAGAATTAGGTCTTGCAAACCGGTGACAATTTTTGCATATATTAGAATGCTTCAACATTCCATATTTAATCAATCTTCATTTGTACAATACAAAATTGGCGGTGCATTTTCAACGTGAAATGTATGCATTTAAACAAACATGACTCCACCCAATCATTGCAAACATTGTCGATCATAATATCCACTTGCTTTCGACAATTTGAAATTTTCATCCATCAACGCGAGTTCCGGCCTAAATGTCAGCTCGCTCTTGCTTGGCAGGCAACTCCATCTGCATAAAAAATGCGCTAAATTTATATAATGCTCCACGTGTTTGTAAAAAATTGCAGCAGAAGGTTATTGCAGGTTTCATACAAAAAAAAAGTGCAAATTATTGTGCAGAATTTTAAATTAGTTCCATGAGAGCCGCCAAATTGCCTATCTGCAAGCTGACATATGCAGATTAGCTGATATTGCACTACCTTCAACATTTTTCTTTTGGCCGCTCATGAGGTAAACATTGACTTATTACATCTTTGTAACTTTTGTTTTACATCTCCCATTTATCTGAACTATTACTATTTCTTTCTCTTTCTCATCACTTCTACAAATGTATCATTCATTGGCCCAAGATTTTTGTACACATTATTTAAAACGTAACTATTCCCGAAGGCGTTGCTCGGCTCTCAGCAAGTAGAGACAAAACCACGAGATCAATTTACATGAAATCTTTCACACCTTTTAAATTGCATTGCGCCATGTTTGTTTCCATGTGCACTATCCCTGATAATTTCAACCGGATAAATATCTTTGAAATAGATAACCTTTTTCTTGAATGCTGCTGATTTATATAGCATTCTTTTGACCACTAGTTGGAACATTTAAAATATATACATCAATATATATAATTTACGTATATTAGAAAACGCATGTAAAAAGTTAGCAAATTTAATGAAAAAAATATTATTTGATATTGACCTTGGCGATTGTTAGTTAGCATCTTCTCCAACATGACCTGCAAAACAGACAACATTACTGCAAAACAGAGACTAAAATGCTTGGGAAACCCTCGTTGACCCAGCCTTTGGGGAATAAATATCACCCCCTTCACGCAACTATACTACCACTCATTGTCAAAGTGTTTGGAGCCACCAACCTCTCGAACCCCAGAGAAGCTTCTGTAAATATGAATTTATAATCAGTGAAAATACATTCATATGTACATATAAATACATATAAATTATTCATTGATTAAATTTGCGTAGCTATACCACAAGCTGAATTTGAACCATGAGCACGCTCCATGGATGGAAGTAAACCCTTCTCTTACCTCTAAAAATTAAAAAAATAGGCAATAACAACTAATTTAACTCACAAAGTAATAAAAATCAATTCCATATGTACACACATATGGAGATTTAATATTATATTTAAATGCAGTGAACATCCCACAGACACACCTCTCCATATGGATTCGACAATCTCTTTGTTGATATATATATATATCTATTGAGTAAACTACACAAAATAAATTTGAAAAATCAATTTATAATTTAGTGTACACAAATTATGTAAATTTTAACTTTCAAAGCAATAATTGATAATGAAACTTTAATTTAAACAAAAAGAAATTATAAAAATGATAGTTCACAAATTAAGTTTATAATTGGGAAACAATATAAAATTGAAAAAACACATAATCATTAAAAAAGAAACAAATGAAACCTCCATTAAACAAAAATTTCTTGAAATCCCTCTCATTTTAATTTTATAAAAGCGTGAAGTTCACTTGTTGCAAATGTGAAGTTCACCAAGTTAAAATTTTACATGTGGTGTAGTAAAAAATTTATCCTGCAATGTGAAAAAAACACATAGTCATTAGAAAAGACGCTATAAGTACACAACACAAACATATCCAAGACAATGTTCATGTGATAGGAAAGCATCTCAACGCTGAATTCATCTTTAGTGGCAGATCTTGAATTTTTAAAGAAGAGCATCTCAAAACCAATTCATCTTTGAAGATGGAATCTGCATTGGCCTTGCTCGCAATATAATTCTAATTCATCTTTGATAGATGAATCATGAATTATTTTGCATATGCGTCGGCCGATCTGTCACATTTTCTGTACCTTATACCACTAAAGAGAATTAACTAACAATATTTTGCTATTCCATGCAGTGCTAGCCTCTCCTTTTTAACTTGGCACATGCATATCTAGTTGCACAAGTTCAGGGTAGTGAAAACTGGTTCCATTTGATCCATACTTATCGATATTCCAAAACCTCTATCAATATAATATGCTTAAGATTGTTTATTTGTTCTTCACGTATATTCATTTTCCTTTTGGACAACTTTTGCTAATCTGTATTGACATATATGTAATCACTGCTTTCCTGGATTAGGATAACAAAGCACTTCTATGCACCAATTTCCATTTTTCAACCATATTTAATGGATTTTCTTATACTTTGAAAAACAAATTCAATATAAAAACTATATATATTAAATTGACATTTATTACCCAAATATGAAAAAATGACACAAGATCATGGTAAATGACATGTGCATTGTTTATCTTAAAAGTTTGACTTAAAGTTTATGAAATAGGATTCACATCTTCATAGGAGGAGCCTTTAGTTTGTGGAATGACATGATTTACCTTAAAGTGTCAAGTGTTTTATGGATACGGAAATCTGCTAGTTTGTGGGAAAAATGACACACATATACATAGTTACCTTAAAGTTGTTGTGTTTTATGGATGATAGAAACCTTTATTTTGTGGGAGAAATGACACATGAAAACCACATAATTTACCTTAAAATTGTTGTATTTTATGAATATTAAAATGAAGAACTATTTAAATCCATTCGAACATTTATAGATATATCACCTTTCACATAAAAGATAAGATCGAGAATACCTTGCTACAGAATCTGCCTATAGAACTTGTAGAAATAAACACTAGAAGGCATTAACAATATCAAAGAGCGTTTTTCATGCTTCCAGTTTTAATGGGAATGTAATCTCATTCCCTAAACGCCAGAAAATAGTTCAAAAGTAGTTAATCTTCATAGACATGTCATCAACAATTGATAATGATATTTACTTTTCATGAAATTAGGCTTGGAATCCTCATACAACAGTGGATGGAGTTGGGTGGAACTAGGTCAAGTTGCTACAAATACATGTAGTAGTGCCTTACTAGATTATGCCAAAAATAGAAGTGGGAAATGTTTTTCTCCACCGAGTCCAATTGGGTGTGTAATACCAACTTCCTCCTAATAGGTGCTCTCTTAGGTTACAAAAGTGTCTTAGGCCATTAACTCGAGGCCTCAATAGATTATTAGAGCACAGATTCACCTTTCTCCAAGTGGTAAGAGAGAATAATTCTTGTTTAGATTTTAAAATGGCTAAGATGGTAAATTTTTATTTTGTGGAAAAACAAATAAACTACATATACTAAGGCCTATATTTAGATGCAATTTTTTTTTCAAATTAAAAATTTGAAATGAGATGTGCAATGAGATCACAAGATTCTAGTAGAAGGCAAGTCATGAATCTAATTTTTTTGTTGATTGCTAAAGGCGAGAATCACCATAGCCACCTGCAATTATTGTTAGCGATTTTCCTCATTATTTCAGAATAAAATTTTATCATGTTAATGATGAATTTACATTATCTAATTTTTAGGGAAAATCTTCTAATGGTTGTGATCCGTACAATGACAAATAAAGTACCTTTAATTGCGAGGTTTCATCATGATGAATTAGTGAATTGTTTGGAAATCTATATCACATTTTTTTCAATGAAAGGTTCTGGTAGAAATTTATTTTATTATAGAAATTCACTATGATAGTACCAAAACTACGGTTTTATCCCAAAGCGAAATTACCTATTATTTGTCGATTCATCCTACATTAAGAACCGATGCAAAAAAGAAATATGGTAAAATATAAATTCTGAATCCCTCAATTAATAAAAAAAATATGAAAACACCCGAAGAACTAGAAATAACAATATAGTAGGAAAGAATAGTAGTATAGCAGTAAAATTGCAAGTCATAAATTAATATCATATATTCCCAGCACTAAAAGCTGAGCTCAAAATAACCTTAAAGCGGAGACAACATTGTTTTACACATGTAAGTAAACATTGTTAATGGAAATTTGCAACATGGGTTGGCATGCCTTTATCAATGAAATTTCATCGGACCATTTGAACAATTAATAACATAACAATATTTAAATAAGTTAAAGGAAAATTGACTATTAGCTGGGACAGAAATCAATATGTAAATATTCACTTAGTTTTTATAATTGGAAGAATGACTTAAAATGACCTTGTATATCTTATCGTTTTGAAACTCAAATTTTTTAGGAAGGATTTAAAGTATCACATTTCAGAAAATTTGATAAAATATAGGAAGACAAAAACTAACCGATGGTGGATATCTGGGAGTAGATTGGCATATGGGCTTTTAGTAGCTAGAACTTTTCCAAATAAGTGGATGTCTTGAAAACGAACTATAGTTTATTTTAGTTTAGACAAGTCTAAATTTGAAAGTGAATTCCCTGCTCTTTCATACATCTCAATGATTGAAATGCAGATTGAGGAAAAAAATTCCAAAATAAAATTTTGCATTTTTATTTGTTGTACACATGAGTTTTAAAAGCTAATTAACTCATAAATTTCTCACAAAATACTTAAAAGCTTGACATAAACCCCTTCCTGATTGAAGCTACTAGGCGATCTAAACGCATTTTTGTTTAAGCTGATAAAGGAGATAAGCAACAAAACTAGTTTATTTATATTCAAATCAAGTTAGTATCAAAGTACAATTGCTCATTTTGAGTCAAGGTTAGCTGAAGAGTATACTATTGAACATATTTATGCAAGAGGAGTTTAGTTGTGAAATTACAGAATTTATATTATTAATGAGAAGAAATTAATATTGAAACTCGAAACATACATTATAAGTTGATGGAAACTCATCGAATATCTATTTTATAAAATTGCCGAAAATCTTTGATAAGATGATTTAAAATATGAATGTATGGTGCAAGATTATATCATGAAGATAATAGGAGAAATTTATTATCCTCAAAATAAGTTATTTCAAAACGAGAAGAAAAGAAAGGAATTCTTGAATATACGTAAGTGGGACTCAACTCCATATTGCAAATGAAAATTGGCAAGAATGCATGACATGGAAATTCAATGCAAATGTGCAAAGGAAGCCTGTAAATTATATGAAAAAAGATATACAGATTCAAACATCCTCAATTTCCTCTCAAAGTAGTATTAACGTCCCTTTTAGGATTACTAAGAGAACTAAAGATTTGATGAAATGGGTTATAGTAAGGCTAAAAACAAACATGTACAGACATCTAGATGAAATAGAAATGAAGGCCTAATTATTTAGGTCTTGGTGGAAAACATGATGGAGAATGCTCCAAAACGAAGGGAGGAATTTTATGAAGTTGTTCCAGAAGAATTTCATTTCATATTCATACCAATGTAGTTTGTGTTTATGATAGATAAACCCACTTTGTACAGAGATATTATGAATCGCCGCTATGAAATACTAAAAAAGGATGTTGAAATTCATTGAATTCATTGCTAGCTATTCACGAGTATCAATTCACCTCCTCAAAAACAACAAAGGTAAAGATTTAATAAATCTGCCTTTAATCAAATTTATTTTGATTATGATAAACATGAATGACTACGCCAAGATTTGGAAAAGTTTGCATGTTCTTTTGTGAACCTGAATATTCATATGTTTATAGATGTTGGAAAATATCCATGCACATGAAACTTTCTAAATAAATGAGGCAAAATTCAAAGGCCCATTGGACAAAGGCAATGTTGTAGGTCTGTGCTGCACTCATTTATACACTTTATATAGACAAGTGTTGGATTTTGTATCAACAAGTCATCGAACCGACTGAAAGGTAGAAAGTGTGTAGAAGAAAGTTCCCATAATCGATGAGAGCCGGGAATGATTCCGCATGATGATGCGAAAAAAGCGCCGGCGGCAAGTGCTAATTTTGATGGTTTCATGAATTTCTTTGCAAATTCAAAGTATGGTGCATGTTGCATGAAGCAAGATGTTGAAAGTAGAGTTATGTTGACACACTTAGATGCAACAAATATGGAAATTTGTACATGCTATTATTTGACTTGAGAGTTAGTTGTTTGAAGATGCATGTTTTTTCGACTTGTGTTTGGTTAATGGTTTTGTACACCAATATGTAAGAGTACATGGAGATATTCACATGATGTGAATTTTTTTTCTTTGAAGGAGAAAAATGATATGTCAGCGAGCTATGTTTCTTGCATGATGTGTTTTTCAGTTTGATGGTTTTGTTTGTGACAAGACGTCACAAGATTTTGGGAAGGTCCATTCTTGAGCAAGAGCCTCATGATTACAACCTAATCATGAGAATAAAATGGGAGTGCATCCTTATTTTGAAAACAAACCTCTAGATAGGATTCTAAGCTACCTAGGACTCAACCCATTATTTTTAAATTTGAAATATCATGGTGTGTTGTTTCAATGCCTAAATCCACAACCCTAACATAAATTATTTTATTCTTTTTTTGCGGGATTTAGTTGGTTATATTAAAAGTCAGTTGAATTTAAAATTCTTGGCTTAGTGGCATGAACCAAACATATTGTGTATTAAATGAGGAATTTCGCTCTCCCAATCATTTCTAAATCACCCGTATCACCAAGAAAACATGTTTTAAAAGAACATACTTTGGTATGGGAAAGACCTTAGGTCCTTTGACTGTGCACATGTGGTGTGAAAAATTGAAATTGACAATACAAAAAAGCGAAATTATGAATGAAACCACGAAAACGAAAAACCCAAAAGTGGTAAATGATTTAAATAGACCTAATTAATTATTTACCAACATAAATCCTTCAACTTTTAGCAACTAAATGATAAGTAAATAAAAAAATAAATTTGTAATTATGGTTCGAAAGTTACATAATCTTAAGAAGAATTTTAAATTAATTCTATCTCATAAAAAGTATCCCTCCTAACTTAACAAATACTATCTCTTCCCATAAGGTTCACAACCTCCCTTCCTTAGCACACAAGACATAAATACAATTAATATTTCAATATGTTAATTCTTATCAAAACAAATGAAAAGTTGTATAGATGGTTTCAAATATTATAAGAAGGTTTTTTATATGGTTGAGAGAATGTGGAAAATAGAATCCATAAACAAATTATTTTTCAAAACGTATTACTTTCAAAGTATCAACAAGGAATGTACAAGGGTGTTCAGTGAATTAATGCTATTTATTTAAATTCCATGATGTAAATCTTACTCATAATTTTAAAAAATTATTAAATAATGATCTAGATTGGATAATTTTATTATTTGTCATATATTTTGATGCTTATAGAGTGAAAAAACTGAAAGAATCAACTTGTAGGGTCATTTTAATGGTGGGTGGAGAATTGGGGTCTAAAACCTTTTGGAGTCATTTTGAGGTATTAAATGACATTTAGTAGGGATTTTTCTATCTAATTCACATTTCTCTAGATCCCTACTATTAATTAGTAGTTTCAATTGAATTATTAGTTTTCTATGAAGTTCCTTAATGAAGTTAAAAGTTAACTGTAAATTAATAGAGCTAACTTATAGTTAACATTAAATGAAATATGGAACTATTAACTATCAATTGAAACTAAACCATGGGGTGGATAACATAAAACTTTCTATGTTAAGCTAAGTTAACTTCAACAGAAACTACTATAGCTCCCATTCAAAAAACAGTCATACAAAAACAGAGCATATTTTGGTTGCTTCTAAGTTAATAACAAGCAAAATAGTTAACTTTACAGTAAATTACCTATATGTTTAGTTTCAAATCTAATATCACTTTTCGTGGGTACTCTTTTCCTTGCAGGATTTTCCCTTAATGAGATTGACATTACTTCTTATCCAATATTCTTCTGGTTATTTTCATACATTCATGGCCTACCAGGAGGTCAAGTCTAATGTCATAGTTCTTTTCATACATCATGGATAGCCTCAATAGAGACCGTGCTACTAAAAAGCATCAAAGAGACTGAGGTGGTACTAAAGTCAAGTAAAAAAATGCAAACCAAAGCATTAAATTGGACAAGTGATATTGCATAATATGATATTATGCCATATTGTCAAATCTATCCAATAATCTGAAATCTGCACTACGAAATTTTGTCCCAATGCTATGCCACATAATTACAAGTTGAGCTCAAGAGTTGAAGGTTTCATACATCAATTTAAAAAAATCAGAGTTTGAGGTTCAGGAGGAGAAGCAGTGTAGTGAAGGGGAGCAGTAGTGTAGAGGGAATTCATGGAATGATAAAGAGTAAACTCATCCTATGTTTTTTTTTTCACAAGAGAAAAAACGATGTTTTGATTATATAATATGAAGAAAACAGTCCATGAACCAATACATTCTCACATCTGATGATTGGGACCCAATTTGTCCATCCAGAGAAAAAGGTTGTCCCACCCCAGACATTGATAAGTATCCCCATGTCACATACAAAGACAGGATATAAAAACCAGTAATGAACTTCATGATAATGCCGAAATCTAAGTAGTATCCAAGTTTGCCCGAGGCATCTAAAACAAGGTGAAATAGCAACAAGTAAAATAGAAAAGCAAAGTATAGTGTACCGACGTCCATTTGATATCCAATACATATCAATACCCAAAAACATTGACCAGCAGATCATATCAAGAACCCAAACAACATTGACCAGCATCGCTTAATATGAGAGAAGTGTGATAAGCCGAAAAACATTGACTAGCAAACCATATCAAGAAACCAACAACATTGACCAGCATCGCTTAATATGAAGGCAGTGTGATAACCTGTCTACATGGAAAAAAAGTATCATATTGTGGAGTCAGGTTTATTGTGTGAGAAATTGCATTGTTAAATACGCCCCCCACTCATCCTATGTTAAGATAGACCAACATTATAGAGCTGGTAAAATTCAACAGACACCTAATGATGGTGTGTCCAAACAGAGAGGACTGCTTAAACTAATATCCAACTCCTTAAAATGATATCAAACTGATACTACTATGATGATTACTTGCTCGTTAAAAAAATTATGCATGAATACATTTAATGAAGAGTTTGAACCACTTGTGGTGTTGGAAAAAAATCCTGGATCCAAAATCATTGATTTAGAAACTAACTCGATAATATATTGGCCAATTCAGAAAAACAACGGAAACCCACAAACTCCAAACCAAAAATGATCTGGATTATACTAAACATGAAATGAAAGCTAGCAATAATACAAAACAAATTGAGAGGTACAATGAAAAGCAATTTCTATTAATGAAACAACCATGACAAACCTACAATGACCAAAATGGTGGTAGCTCTGTTTAAAAGAAATGTCTATTACACTCATTCACAAAAAATGTCATAACAAGAGGACCATACACCATTTGCAGTAGACCATACCGTGCGGACGGGAGGAGCAACATACCTGGTATTGCAGTAGACCAACAGCGCCGACGAGAGGAGCAACAACACGGACGGGAGGAGCAACAACGCGGACAAACAGACCTGCAGTAGACCAACAGCGCGGACGGGAGGAGCGAAAACGCACGAAAAGACCAGCAACAGCAGTGAAAAAAATACGCGCGAATAAAGAGACCGGTAAACAAATCAACTTCGCAGGCGATTTATTTATAGAAACTAGTTCGACCGAACTATTTTAAAAGTAAAAGTTTGCGTTCGGCCGAAATTTTGTTGGAAGTTCGGCTGAACTTTTGTTGTCGTTTTTCCCATCTCCGGCAAAAATTATGTTTGCCCGCACCGTCAGTGTGCCATCAATTTAAACAGAATCACGAGTTCAGCCAAACTTTATAAAATGTTCGGCCGAACTATTGCCGAAAAATTTTTTCGGCCCCCGATTCTCACAAAAGTGTAACCCAGCTTCACGTTTCCGCCCATGGGTCTTCCTTATTACATTAAAACAACACCAATTCCATTTCCCGAGGCATCACATTCCACAATAAAGGTTTTTGTGAAGTCTAGTGTAGCTAAGACCGGTGCTAGGCACATTGCCTCTTTAATATGTTTAAAGGCCTTAGTTTCTTCAGGATTCCATGAAAATGCATCTTTCTTCAATAATGTTGTTAGAGGTGCTTCTATTCTCCCATAATTATTAACAAACTTGCGATAATACCCTGTTAACCATAGAAATCCTCACAACTACTTTATGGTTGTGGGGAATTTCCATTCCTTAATGGTTTAATTTTGTTAGGGTCTACCTTAACACCCTCCTGAGATACAATATGACCCATATATTCCACCTCTTTTACTCCAAAGAAACATTTGGAGGTTTTTGCATATAATTGTTTCTCCTCGAATAATTTGAGCACCCTGTCAACATGTTGAACATGATCCTTCCAAAACCTGCTGTAGATTAGTATATCATAAAAAAATACTAACACAAATTTTCTAAGGGTTTGAAAATGGAATTCGTCAACCCTTGAAATGTAGAAGGTGCATTGGTAAGGCCAAAAGGCATGACCAAAAATTCATAATGACCCTCATGAGTTCGAAATGTTGTTTTCAAAATATCTTCAGTATATGATTCTAATTTGATGATATCTTGAACGATGATCCAAATTGGTAAATTAAATTGCTCCATGTAATCCATCCAATAATTCATCAATCATAGGAACAGGAAATTTATCTTTAATAATGAGCTTATTGAGCTCCCTATAATCCTAACACATGTGCCATTATCCATCCTTCTTGTGCACCAATACTTCCAAAGCAGAGAAAGAACATTGACTAGGTTGAATTATACCAACCTCTAACATTTCTGCAGTCATACGTTCAATTTCACTCTTTTGGACATAAGGATATCTGTAAGGCTTGATGTTTGGAGGAACACAACCTGGAATCAAATGAATAACATGATCATGATCACGAATAGGTGGGAGTCCTTTAAGAGTTTCAAACACCTTGGAATAATTGTCCAAGACTTTTTGGAGATATGGAGAAATAGATGATTTTGATGTTGGAACTCTAGTGAACATAATTTTGCAATTACACCTCGTTTTTCTTTCTTCAGAAGATTTGTAATGACATTAGAGATTATTATCTTTCATGGTTTCCCTGCGATACCTCGTAATTCAACTTCCTTTCCTTCTGAAAAAAATTAATCCAAGAAAATTTCTTGAAAATTAAAAGCTACAGTCCCCAAAGATTGTAACCATTTTACTCCTAGTACAACATCAGCACCTCCTGTTAAAGCATTGGACTATTCAATACATATTCCCCCATGGTTAGCTTGATATTATGGCATTTTCCAGAGAAATTTATAGTTCCTCCATTTGCAGCCATCACTTGACACTCTGGTGCTGGGTATAAGAAGCAATTCAATTCCTTGGCTACCTTACAATGAATAAAATTATGGGTACTACCCGAATCAGTCAACACTAGTACATTTTTCTTCTTGACATGTCCTATCTTGAGAGTTTGAGGAGTGGTAATTCCTTCCAATGCATTACAAGATATGGTCATAATTATTTCTTCTTTCTCTAGGTTTGGTTTCTGGTGTATATCCTCTTCTTTTGAAGTTTCTTGTTCATTTTCTTCCTCCTCTTCACAATCTATGTAAAATAATTTCTTCTCAACGCACTTATGACCTTTAGTGTATTTTTTATCACAACTGTAGCAAATCCATTTTTCTCTTTTTTCTTCCAATTTTTGTGGTGTCAACCTTGTAGGTTGTGGAAGTCTAGGAGTAGCAACACTTCCATATTTATAGATATGAGTGGTAGGCTTCCTTGTCGCCATAATTTTACTTTCAATTTTTTCTTTCCAACCCGAATCCCTACTCCAATGAATCAGATTCCCAAAGGCGAACCTCATGTTGGATGTTATTCTTTAAAGTCCCTATGAATACATCAATCTTGTGTTCCTCTAGAATATCAGTTACCCTTATATTCAATTTTTGGAAGTCCTCACTATGCTCCACCATTGAACCCTTTTGTTTGAGATTTATAAATTGGCTAAAGAAGGTGTTTCTCTTTGTATCCTCATAATGTGCTATCACTTCCTCCGTAAAAATTGAACAAGTGAATTTTTTTTTACGAAAGAATATCCATCGATACCATACAAATGTATTTTTTTCTAAATATAAAGTTGCAATGTGTACCTTTTGTGTGTTTTGCACAATATGGAGATCATAATATTGCTCCATCTGTAGTATCCATGTTACAGGATCCTTGCCATCAAACTTCCTCATATGATCTTTGGAATATGGTGGGTCTTCAATCCAACATTAGAGTTTATGAAATTACGATTAACATTTATTTTGTTCTTATCATGAGTTTCCTCTACTACCTTTTCGCCATTAGGAATAATTTCTTGTATCAAATTTTTCAAGCCTTCCTTCAAACCTTCCATTTCTGCTTTTAGATCATTCTTCATATCTTCCATGTTGTCTTTCATTTTTTCATCAATCTTAGCTTTCATGTCATCCATCTTAGCTTCCACGCCATCCATCTTAGCTTCTATGCCATTCTTCAAACCATCCATCATAACTTCCACGCCTTTCTTCAAATCATCCATCTTAGTTTCCACGCCTTTCTTCAAAACTTCCATTCATTTTTTGTTACTCTTTGCAAGAGCGAAATTTGGTGCACTTGGTCTTGTATTTTTGATATATCATGTTGCACTTCTTCCTATTCATGAGTCATAGTAGAGCCTTCTGAGGGCTTAATGGGTGTTGAATTATTTTTAGAGGGAATTTTAGAACCCAATATTGATATCTATGCTTCAATATTACCTTAGAATCATTTCAAACTGATTTTTAAAACAAGACTTATGCAAGTTGAAAAAAAAATACACACCTTTTTCTTGATTTTGAGGATCTTGATATTGATACTTATATATCTCTGTAATTTTAGATCCCCGATATTTTATCTTCGGTCCTTTAGTAGCTCTCTGAATCTTCTTTCCAATGCCACAGGTCTGACTTGATTTGGATTCTTTAGGGAAGTTATGCCTAATATCCCGCAATGACCTAATTATGGACTGGTTCAGTAGAGCGAACTTGTACGACGTGCCACATGTCACTTTTTCCTTATTTGGATCTGAAATGGTTAGAAAATAACTTACAATCCGTGTAATTTTGGCCATTTTTTACAGAATTCCAATCTAATGCTCAGAGAGAGAGTTATGACGATTTTCCCAAGTTCACCTCTTTGAGATGAAATTTGGGAGCCTGCAAAAACCCTAAATTCCACAGATCATATCTACAAAAATATTGCAAACCAAGATCTGAAATTTTTACACAAAGTTCCTCAGACATTCTTCACAAATGGGTTTTTTTTAGCTTCTGAACCTTCGTAGAAAAAAATTATAGCAAAATTGCCATGATGACTTGTTTGAAGTAGCGAAACCCTATAATCCAAAGCTCTGATACCAAATGTTATGAAACCAGCTTCCAAAATAGAAGAAAAGAGAGATCAACGCCTTAGAAATCAAGCACTTCAAGGGGGAAACCTCCTTTAAATTACATAATTGAACAATTCTTGGATGATACAGATGACAAAACCTCCTTTCTATATATAGGAGTCCATGGGGTCACAATATAATCTTAGCTGACCTAACAATAATAATGTAAGGGCACAAGAATAAAAATAGTGGGATTTTATGGGGCACAATAATAACAATATGGGGACTATAGGGGTAAAACAATAATAATAAGGGTGCTACAGTAACAACAATAAGGAACTACATTATTAATATAGGGACCTAACGATTTCCTTATTTCTCTATTGTACTAGTTGGATCATGGTTTTGCACTCCACAACGGAGCTGCTTTATGTGTATGCGATAGTTTCTCAATTTTATTTTTATGTTTGTTCTACATGGTTGGATGAGAATAAATGATATATTTACAGAATATTTATGTATAACATACAATTTAGTTCCCATTAACAAAGTTAAGAAATTTTATAAAATAAAGTGTAAAAATACATGCATAATGGAAGAATCTAGTTCTTTAATTATAATCCAACAAACTCACAAATAGACCCATTTATCTACCTAAATAGTATTAACATCTAATTTAGATTCAAATTATTTTGTACTATATAATTAAGGGGCATTGTCTGTCTACTATATTAAATTTCCTCTTGTATTTCATGCATGCAAGCATTTACTTCTGTCAACAGTCATTCTATAATTAACTAACACACACTACATGGTTAGCTATGAGTTTGTTTGTACATCTACCTTGCATGCAAGCATTTACTTCTATCAATAGTCATCCTATAATTATATAACATGCACTACATGGTTATCTATGAGTTTGTTTTGTACATCTACCTTGCATGCAAGCATTTACTTCTATCAATAGTCATTCTATAATTATCTAACAGGCACTACATGGTTAGCTATGAGTTTTTTTTAATCTATATCCGATAATAAACCTTAGTATAAGATGTTTTAGTGGAACCATTTCATATCTTTGTGCCTTTCCCTTAGCGGAGTCTGATGTCTAATGTCTGCACATGAGGTATTCATATAAAAACTAACTACATCCCCAAACTAGTGACAAATTGTAGATCTAAATTTTTTTTCCTACGACTTACAAAAAAAGTAGTTACTTTGTTGTATACGCACATATATGTTCTCATATACAGTAATAAACAAAAAAATAAACATTCATTTAGTCAACAAAATTCCTTTGTCGTACACACACAAATTTTCTCTCATATACGATAATAAACAAGTAAATAAAAATTCATTTAAACACCATAATTCTACACCCATAAGTTGCAGAAAAATGTTTTTTTATGTAAACTAATAAATCAACAAATGAAATATCTAACCGTAGAAAAAATGAATCTACTTGGGATAAACCACTATCTACCCAACCATGAACCTTCAACACTGGTTCCCCACGAGATGAGATCTCCTCACCCCTGAATCAACAACCCTTATGATTCTAGATCAAGTATTTTTATTCCTTGCTTCCCTAGAAGATTTTTCGTTTGCAGCGTCCCAATTTCTAGGGTCTCCCAACCCAATAGCCTAGGATTTTCCTTTATTTCAAAAAATAATATCCTCCCTTTTTTATGTTAAAGCCCGCCTTTTTCTCTCGAAGTGCTTTATTTACCCTTACTTAGTGTTTTTCTACACTGAGTGATTTAATACAATTTTCTCTCCAATCATATTAAATCTCATTGAGTAATCCGTAGGTATTTTTATGGATGATTTTAGGGAATTTTTTCTTGATCTTATCTATCCACATCACTTTCCAGATCTAGGTAATGATCTCTTTAACTCAAGTGTTCCTTTCCCATGTAGATCTCCAGCCTTGTCCTTTTCATTATAAAATTTATTATTACATCATCATACTCTATTATTTATTTGAGTCAAATCCACCATGGCTTCCTAGGCAATCAATCTAAAATTAGTTCAACCTAGAAACAAAATATATTTACATAAAGATGGAGTGGTATTACGTTTCCCCCCTCTTTAAAAATAACACCATCCTTGGTGTTTCTTACTCATTTGCACCTTTCTCAAACAATGTCGGGTAAGCATCTTTCATTTCACCTTCAGGCTCCCCAGTGATCTCCTCAGGTGTAAAGTGCCTCCACTACACTTTAACCTGAGTGAGGACTCGTATCCAGAGTAGAATCTCTTTATGATCTAGTATACAGAGTGGGTCTGTAGAAAATTCTCCTTCTATGTCCACCTGCATCAAATTCCAACTACCCGCATGAGAAATATCTTGGAAATATTATTTTAATAAAAACACATGAAATCCATTATAAATTTTAAGATGGTTTAACAAGCCAGTTGATAGGCCACTAGACTAATTTTGTCCAATATTTTAAGAAGCCCACAGAATCGTGATGCTAAATTTGGACATATTTTTGTTCTTAAGGTAATTTTTTCTTGTTTTTACCCTTAATAACATGATCCCAATTTTTGATTTCCTTGTGTGTTCTCTTTATGTCTGCATAGGTTTGCTGTCAATCTTGTGTGGTTTAATATTGTACTGACTTCTCCATGCTTATAAGAAGAAATTCCATGTTTTCTAAAGACAGAAAAGAGATACCTCTTGTCGTTCATTTTTCTTCAGTATAAAGTGTTTCCACTTCACTTGATTTTGTGCCATGGTCCAATTCTGAAACAAATATACACATATGTTCATTTCATGCCTTTTTCTCTACCACGTTATTTTTTTAATATCCGTTGAACATGTGCTTCACGATTTTTTTTTACCTACACCCAATAAAACGAATCACATGTGTCCAAACTAACTCAAAAACACCAAGATAGCGTCATAACAAATACCATAGAAAATTTTCGTACATTTATTCGTGACTATACCTAGTAATAGGGTATTGTTGAGTGCAATGTTCAACATATGAAATTTTCAATTCTCCTTTCATTGTTTTTTTAAATAAAATACTCGTTAATATACTACTCACATTATTTTATCTAATGCTATTATTTTTATTCCACTATATCAAGTACGCATCTATCACTCATGTGTCACATACATAATTATATTTTCCTAGTTTCGTTTCCAAGTGGACTTGGTGAAATTTATTTTTATGATTCTGCTACTTATTTCCATCCCTTTCTAAACTAATTGATGTGCAAGGACATAAATAAGGAATTTATACTTTTTCCACTTGTTCCTTTTTACTCAATCCCTTGGGTTTACTAATGTGGCTTGCACCGGGCAACGATTTTCATCTTCGGATTTTGCCACTTTATTAAGTTGTTTCCAAAAATTCCTAGTTTATATAATGGCATTGTTGCAATTTTACCATGTTATAGTCATTTTTGGTTCAATAGTCATCCAATTGTGAAGGTTCTAATGAACTCGCAATACTGAGTACAAATTGCACAAGTTTTTTTGTTCCGTTCTTTGATTTCTCTGAGGCTACTTTATATTTAAAATTGGTGCTCAATTAAGGATTTATTTTCCCTTTTTAAATTCCACTCTATTTCACTTGAGAAAAATCATGTTTTAGGTCCTATTTCTAACTTAGGTCCATTTTAATTTTGATAATTTCTTGGTACATCTATTGGTTCATTCATCATTTCTACATTCCATTTATGCATCTTCGAGTTTTCAAGTTTCTTGCCACATTAAAATATCGATTCCTACAACTATTCTCAATTTGATAGTATATAATTGGTCTCTATCCCTTATTATTTTTGTGATTGATTTATACATTAACCACCACTTGTGGTGATATTTTGCCTTGTCCTCCATATATATCCTTCATTCAATATATGCTTTACGCATATGTTCTGTTCATATCTTCCCAGGGTCTCTTCTTTTCAACCCATTTCCTTGGGTTATAACTTCTTTGTATTATGTTCTATATACATTTTTCAAAGGAAACTCACAGTAACCTTTTTATTTGGAAATTTTGATTCCCATACTTATTATTAAAAAATCATAGATTTATCTCGTGAATTTAGTGCTCCCTTTTTTCAACATCAAGAATAGGATATTTAGTATTATTATCTCCTATTCAACTTCTCATGCATGTTTATTTCAATTATCAGTTGCATTCAAGTTTAACTTTTTCCCAACGACTCGCTAATATGTTGGCGTGATTCTTGTTGAAGTAAATTCATACCTACATTTATTTCTATCCTTTGCCCCATCCATGTGTAAGACAAAGTTTTGGTGCCACCAACTTCTTGAAGGATATATATATTTTTAATGCCGACTTACTAAATCCTACGCCATTATTACCATCTTTCTTGTTCTCTCACTCTTATTACTAGTTCATATGAGATATCCTTTGCTTCTGATTGTAGGGTTGAAGTTTCCCATAGAGAAGTCCTAGGGTATCTTGGCTTAAATCTCTTACCAAGAATTCCAAAGGTAGGATTTTCCAAGAGAAACTTTTAGACCCGCTTCTTTCAAAAATGAAATTTACTCTTCTAGAATTTTCCAGCAGTATTTTGAAATTAGCTATTATCTTGACATCTCCAATGTTGACACTTTCAGGATTGATTATTTAAAAATTCTCTTCTCATAAGGCTTATAATATAGACTATTACATACTTGTTATCTCCCTGACCACCATACTTATCTTATCAAGGTGTTATATTTCCAATTTTGATTATAATCCCTAGTTCCATTAGTAACATTCTATTGAATCCCTTATCGAGAGCATGCTACAACATAGCAATTTTCTTCCATAATCCAACATATTTTGGTTTTGCAAACAATGTTTCAAAATTGTTAAGGAATATCGATTTTCTTAAATACTATTTGCACTTCTCCATGTATATGTTTCTCTACTAATTGAAGGGGCTGAGTTATTTTTATGCTTTCAACCATCACTAATGAGAACCGTTGTTTGCAACTTCTAACTTAATCAATCAAGATTATTATTTGTATTTTCTAAATTGAATAATTCAACTTTTATTTATTTATTTATTGTAAGAATAGTTTTCATAAAATAATTTCAAAACTCTACTAAGTATGTTTAAATAGATAAATAAATTTAATATGTTTCCCAATCCATTCCAACATCTTCTCATAGGTTAGTGTACACCCTATTTTTTTGGATTTAATATACAATTCAATGTGTTATTTAAAGTAGTCAGTGATTATGGTAGTTTCATGAAATGTATTATCTCGTATTTTAGTAACATCAATGATGTGCCATTTTGTTGATTGCCAATACAATCTCCCCTACTCTTATTCACACACTGATAAAGTAATCTATTTATGTATCTGAAAATTTTACAATTATTACTATCCACTTGTACAACCTAAGTATGCTTAGTGAAACTATTGTGACATGGCTTACTATTTCCACGTATTTCATCATGATGATAAGGAATAACTCTCAGAAAAAACATTCCATTATATTAGGTAATAAATCCAAGTCAAACATGCTCGTCATTATTTTTGTTTAATCTATGGAGTACTAGATATCTTATTCTTAAGGTAGATATACATTTTTTTTGGTGAAAAGCCCAGCTGGAGCATACGTGTGGTTATCTTGGTACTAAAATTTATTTTCTGAGATCTTAGCCAGATATAATATTATCCCATTTTTTTTCTAACATTTGTAGATTTGTCAAATAATACTTTCTAACTTCGGAAGAATTCTTGATTACATAGAATGAATGGAAATCCTATTTCTCAACATGTGATAATATTTCAAAGAATAGGAGCATTTCCGAAACCCAGCAACTTATGGAAACGAATGTATCTCTCAGGCTACTGTGATCAACTTACACTACTGTACACTATGATGTTCTCATATAAAACCCTGTGAATAAGGCTTCAGTAATATAATACCCGTGACCTGCAATCATCCTCAATTTCACAAAAGAGTCCATTAGGTCTGAGGGTTGAACTTAGGCTCTGATACCACTTGTCATATCCCTCTCATTTACTTCTAGTAATCAGATTTTTTTTCCCTCCCAGTCACAACTTTTACACCACAACGCACATCGTAACCACTGATTTTTTTTTTTGTTTTTAGCCACAACACCATCATCATCTTTTATGCTTTTATTTCTTCCTATAAGGATTTACTGTACCGATTAGAGAACATGTCATCCCTTCATAGTTTTTTTCTTAAGTGAACTAGCATATATATATCCTAACTCAATGTTAACCATCGAGTATATGCTTCTAGACTACCCTTAGGGATTCTTAGTATTTTCCCCATGTTTACCTTATGCATCATTTATATTTATATATATATATATATATATATATATATATATATATATACATATATATATATATATATATATATATATATATATATATATCACCCCATAAAATGTATATGCCTCAGTGATTTTTCCTACCGGATTTACCACAAGGAAAGTAACTCGAAATATAAGTTATGTGGGTCATCTTTCTATAGTTATATAGTCAATATTTTTTTTTCTTGTTTTATAATATCTCGACCATTTCCAGGTTAATGTCAGCAAGGCCAAATTCATCCTCCTCTCTGCAATATACGTTATGTAATTCCTTAATTATTAAATTCACCCTCCCCTTACATGTTAGCCATTACTTCTACGTTTTAATTTTTGTTAGTTTACATGTTAAATTGGCATTACTCCTACATACTACGGTCATATCAAGATGTATCAAATCGTACAACCACCTCCTATGCGACCTACCCTCTTTTGCCTTGGGAAAAATAAAGCTACAATCACCTCATGCCACACTCAACCTCTTCACATGGAGAACATGCGCTATTGATCCAATATATTTTAACTTCAAGGATGCATTCAAAATTTCATATAATAGAGCATATTAACCAAGTAACTTAAACAACATGAAAAGAAGCGGAAAAACATAAGAAAACATGAGATCAAAGAGACAACGATTTGATTACGGAGTTCACCCAATGTGGGCTATGTCTCTGGGCCCTTCTCAAAAGTGTGTAGGCCTTATTTCATTAAGTGGCATCAAATAAATCGGTTACAAGAAAATTTACAAAAAATTGACCCTTATACCTCCAATTTGGAAGATGGACTAAAAATGGAGAGCTCATTTGGAGAAACGAACGTCACCATTGGATTCATGTCACAAAATAATGAAAAATCGACTATAAACTTGTGCAATTATGACACCGACACCTATGGCCCTCTAAGGGAATATTTTAAGCATCTTAATGCTACCCTTTATCATGCTTCCATACCCCAAGGTCGCTCAGGGTTCCGCCGCTCCTTTACTGCTCTACCCCCGATCGAATGGAAAACTCGGTTCTTATATAATATGTTCGACGAAGTTTACAACATAGGGTCGTTTGGCCCATTGGAAAAAACGCTTACCCACTTGACCAACTTAGCATATGGTTTAACTTCATTCTATATTTTTGATTTGATATGGTTTTATTATAATGTTTTTGGTTGGTATTTGTTCCACCAGCGGACCATTCGACTGTCAAGCCGGGCAAGTTCGACACTCGACAAAACATCGACGGTTATAATAGTTGGTGTGTGGTGGCGGGGGGCCCACCTCCTACATTTTATTATATATATAATAAAATAATGTCATGGAGTGTGGCGAGGGTGGTGGCCTGCTACCCCAATTTTTTGACTTTTATATATTACATATAATAACAATGTGGCAGGGGTGGCAACTCGCCACTCTAATTATATATTTTTTTGTTTTTTATAAATACAATAATCATTTTTTATCTGTTGAAAAAAGGGATATTAGGAAAATTAAGTAGGCGACAAATTCGTCTATTCTAGTGGTAGGATTCCATGCACCGCGATGATTCCAAATTTGACCAAAACTTTGACCAACTATAACTTGAGCATATGAACTTGGATTTGAATGTCATTTGCACCATTGAAATTAGGGCAATGAGCACTACGATATGGTCCTAGTTTCACTTCCATTTCATTAATTTGAATTTTGAGCTATTTTCAAGGCCACTTGTATTCCTGGATCCTCCTGGATCATTCCTCCCCACTAAGGATATTTTGGTCCTCCAAAAGCATGAACACATCCTACACACTACATGTGTAATCTTCAAGCCACACTTTCAACATCTACATTGCATGCAAATATGGTACATTCTTTGCAATCACATACAAAACCACACATGACTCAAACAAACCCATACTTGCCAAGAGTTTATAATGCAAAATCTTTGGTCAATTTTACATTATAATAGAAACCAATACCCCAGCTATGAAAAAAGGGCAAAAACATCATCATTTCTTTAATAAGCGATGGAAAACACATCATCCCTTTTACAAGTATTCGCAACACATGATTTACAAAATGTGGCCATGACAAGCTACTAGTAAAACCATCTCTTACTCAATAAATTGGACCACCATGAATGTGGCAGATTCGTTTTTTGAACATCTTTGCCTTTTCTTCTTCTTCAATGATTTCTAGGCATGGAGCATCTGACACATGTCTCTTTGGTGTCCAACCTCGTAGCAGTGACTAAAATGATTATTTCTCCTCCAAGATTTATGGATTGTCTTGGAATGCTTATTTATGGCACGCCTTTGATACATGCCCATGGAAACCTCACTATTACTGGAATGTGATTAAGTGCTCTCATCATCCGTCCTTGGTTGGTCACTAGCTTTCTTAGAGCATTCCCCAACCTCTTTTTTGACATATCCAATTCCTGCATAACAAGGAAATTCCACCACTTTCATGGGATTCACAATGCCTTGGCCATTAATGTAGAGGTCCTTTCCTTGATACCCCATTTTATTCAATAATTTTGATCCAATTCTTGTAGTATGTCTCTAAAAAGAAACGAAATCATCATCATGAAAAGTGCATGAAATTGAAGAATCAATTTTTACCTCAGGCTTCTTATGTTGCAACTTTTTCAAGGCCTCCTCCTTGGATTGTAACTGATGTTTCAACCTTTGTTTCTCCCTCTCTGCTTCTTGTCGGAGTCTCCTTAGTTCAAAATTCTTCGCCTAAATGATTTGGTTAATTTATTCGAGTTCTTGGAGCCATGCCACATTTGGTGCCCTTTTCATATTTGGTACAACATCTGCTGAAATCTTTGTCTCATCGCCCGAATCAGAACCCAAGTTGATGGGTCCATTTGCTGCAATCCCAAGAGCTAGAATATTCATTTCGTCACCTGAATCTGATCCTAGGTCAATTGGTCCACTTCCGGAAAATACCGCAGTTGTGATATTCTCATCCTCCTCTGATTCAAATTCTTGGTCTTGTTGCATGGCTGCAACTATCTTCTGCTTCTCTTGGGTCTCAATTTTGGATGCCATTTCCAGCGATTCTCCTCATCATGCCCTTCTTTCTCATAATGAGTACAAGAGGGCTTTGATCCTCTTGTCTTTGCTCTTGCTTCCCTCTTTTTGCGGTCATCTTGTTCATGCTTCCCCCTGCTTCCAAGATGCACAACCTTCACACTAGCTTCATCAAGAGGTTTAGGTTCAAATAATAATAATTAATGATGCAAATAACTATGTAAAGAGCCGATATATTTCATCAATGTCTCAGGAGTGTCTAGTGGAACATTCATTGCTAGTGCTTGTTTCCTAAACTCCTTTGTAAAAATTATGAACATTTTGAGCTTCAATTTGTTTCAAATGTTGTCATTCCATAACAACTTTATTTCTATAATGCAATGGGTAAAACTTTCACCTTAAAGCATAAATGAACTCAGATCAAGATGAAAGAAGTTTATGACTATTATTACCACCTTACTGCAACTTTCCTTCCCACCAGACGAGAGCAGTGCCACTCAATCAAAGGGATTCTAGCTGGAACTTGGCTTCATCCTCTTTGATTTGTTGTATGAGATAATACACTTCAACATGTATTATCCAGTTATCTATATTTTTTGCATTAGATTCTCCAATAAATACAGGTAAATCAAACTTGACATCCATCTTGAAAAAGGGATTTTTAGATGCATTCCTCTAATTCCTATTAGAATGATGAGAAGAGGAAGAAGAAGAAATTTCACTTGAGTATGGAGAGGGAGGAGAATCTCCTCCTCCACCTTCATGGTGTAAAAATGTATGATCCTCAGGCTCTTTCTTCTCATGCTTGATTGTCTTCTCATATTCTGCAAATATCTTGTCAACTTTGGCTGTCATGAACTTGAAGAAGATATTGCAATAATTTTGCTATTCTTCATCTCATGCATCATTATTGGCCATGTTTTGTCTTCATGGTACACACCTCGCTTCGGGATCAAAGGATTTGAGTTTTCCTTCACCTCTTTGGAACCTGTTCCTGGTTAGCATTCACTCATGCAACTCACATCAAGAAGACCTTCTCTGATACCAAACTTGATCCAAGATCCTTTAAATTCAAGGATGCATTCATAATTGCATATAAAAGAGCTTATTAAACAACTAAATTAAACCACATGGAAAGAAGTGGAAAAACATAAGCAAGCATGAGATCAAAGACAACGATTTGATTATGGATTTCACCCAATGAGGGCTACGTCTCCAAGCCCTACTCAAAAGTGGGGAGGCCTTTAAATTTAGTTAAGTGGCATCAAAGAAATCCGTTACAAGAAAGTTTACAAAAAAATAACCCTTATACCTCTAATTTGGAAGATGGCCTGAAAATGGAGAGCTCGACTAGAGAAATAGGCATCACCACTGGATTCGTGTCATGAAATCATGCAAAATTGACTATAAACTTGTCCAATTATGACACCGACACCTCTAACCCTCTAAGGGAATATTTTCAGCATCTTAATGATACCCTTGCTCACGATTTCACACCCCAGGGTTTCTCAGGGTTTCGCCGCTCCTCCATCGCTCTACCCTCGGTCTAATGGAAAATTCGGTTCTTATATAATATGTTCGAAAAAGTTTACAACATAGGGTCGTTTGGCCCGTTGGAAAAAGCACTTAAGTTAGTGGGGTAGGTCTGTGGTTCCAACCCCTGCCCGACCAACTTAGCATATGGTTTAACACCGATTTATATTTTTGATTTGATATGGTTGCATGATAATGTTTTTGGTTGGTGTTTTTTCCACTGGTGGACCGATCAGATGTCAAGTCGGGCATGATGGACACTTGTCGGAACATATATATTGATAGTTGTAATAGTTGGTGTGTGGGGGCGGGTCAACCAGCGGGTGGCCTGCCCTCCACGTTTTATTATATGTATAATAAAACAATGCCATGGGGTGTTGCGAGGGTGGTGGCTTGCCACCTCGATTTTTCAACTTTTATATATTAAATATAACAACAATGTGGTGGGGATGGAAGCCTGCCACTCTAATTATATATATATATATATATATATATATATATATATATATATATATATATATATATATATATATTTTTATTTTTTGTGTTAATAATAGTCATTTTTTATTCACTGAAAAATAAGAGATATTAGGAAAATTAAGTAGGCGACAAATCTACCCATTTCAGTGGGCGGATTCCATGCGTCGGGATGCTACTAAATTGTTGCCTCGTTAAGGATGCCACTTGGCCAAGTTTGACCAAAAATTTGACCAGCTCTAACTTGAGCATAAAAAATCAAATTTGAGTGACGTTCCCATTGTTGGAATCAGGGTGACGAGAACTACAATGTGGTCCTAGTTTCAATTCTATATGCGTACTTTTATTTTTGAGCTATTTTCAAGGCCACTTATATTCCCGGATCAACTATCCAAAGCATCATATGGATGACAGAGATGAAAGGTGAGATTCAAGGGCTACAATTATCCATGGTAACCCTAATCTGTGTATGATATCCGATTGGTTTAGTCAATGTATCATTTCCCTACTCCTCTATGCGTTTGGTGGCAATTATTACTTTACCACAGTCATTTATCGACACTTGGCCTTCCACATACATGCAAAGGTCATATGACGGGTGGAATTCCATCAACTTTACCTACTTATTCATCTTAGCCCTTCTACAGGTAATTTTTCCCTCTTCCACTTCACCTCACCCTCAAGTTTATCACTACAATAAAGCCTCTTCCTCTTAGCTCCATTACTCAATCAGCCTCAATTTTGTTGGAATTTCAATTCTCTGACTTCCTCTTATGTATTACTATGCCTAATCCTCATGTTTGTCCCTGTTCTAGTGCAGGAGAAACAAAAGGACCCATTTTGGCCTCCTCCAGAAATCCCAAATCAAGGAAGGTTAGTTAATGTTTTTCGTTGTCAAGAATGTCTCTTGAATATTCCATAGGATAGGGTTTTCTGACCAAACACTCCCATTTTTCCTTTTCATCTTGAGATTTCTTCCATGGAGTACAACCCCCCTGGCTTCTTCGGCTACGTCAAGTGGTTAATCCCTCTTAAGGGTAGCGTTTGATTATTTTGTATTTTTTCTTTAAATGATTTTTCCTTGTCAGCTGTGATTGTGTAGATACTCAAACATATTTCTTCCTGTTGTGTAGGTGTGGGTTGGAGCGTGCCTCAACTCAGAAAAAACCAGGTAAAAGCTTACTTCCTTCTGTAAATACTTTACCTTATTAGTCTAATTTTCTTTATACAACAAATTTTTTTAGTTTCTTTTGTATTGCAGGTACTAGATAACCTTTCATTAATCTGTTTGCGCACAGGCCAAGAGACCCAAATGGTACTAGCCCTCAACTATTTTGAATTTCTAGGTCAGTTACCTCTCTTTACCTGAGTGTTTGGTTCGGTTACATGAATAGTTAGGATTATAGCGACTAGCTTATATGGCACGCCTTCTAGGATATTTTAACAGTTAAATTCCCTACTTTTAAGGGTTCTATTTTACGAATGCTATTTTCGGGTATAATTTCTAGCCAGGATCCAAATGAGACTCAAACTATTGTGCATTAGGTTCATACCCAAGGACCCTTGTCACCTATGCACAAATCCTTGTTTAATGTGTTGTATGGAATATAAAACTTGCATGGTCTAAATATTTTTATGCTCCTTGCGCTTTGAATCAAACTATTGTATTAACATATATACATATGTCTATTCTCCATCATGAGTACTTATAAATTTGATCTGTTCTAGTGGGATCTGATATTCCCTTTTTAGTATTATGAACATAATGTCTATTAGAGTAATTTGTATTCATACATTTTCTTAGATTTCCTTATTTCTCTATTGTACTAGTTGGATCATGGTTTCACACTCTACAACATAGCTGCTTTACGTGTATGCGAAAATTTCTCAATTTGATTTTTCTGTTTGTTCTACATGGTTGGATGAGAAAATGATATAAACATAATATCTATTTATAACATATAGTTCAGTTCCCTTTAATAGAGTTAATAAATTTTATAAAATAAAGCGTAAAAATACAGGCATTGTGGAAGACTCTTTTCTTCAAATTCTAATCCAACAAACTCACAAATAAACCCATTTATCTACCTAAATAGTATTAACATCTAATTTAGATTTGACTTCTTCTGTACTATATCATTAAGGGGTCTCATATGCATACTATATTAAATTTCCTCTTGTATTTCATGCATTCAAGCATTTACTTCTGTCAGTAGGCATTCTTTAATTATCTAATAGGAACTACATTGTTAGCTATGCGTTTGATTTGTTCATCTACCTTGCATGCAAACATTTACTTATGTCAGTAGTAATTCTATAATTATCTAACATGAACTACATGGTTAGCTATGATTTTTTTTTGTACATCTACCTTGCATGCAAGCATTTACTTTTGTTAATAGGCATTCTATTATTATCTAACATGCACTACATGGTTAGCTATGAGTTTGTTTTGTACATCTATATCTAATAATAAACATTAGTATTATATGTTTTAGTAGAACCATTTCATATCTTTATGCCTTTCCCTTAGTATAGTCCAGATGCATGCACATGAGGTCTTTATATGAAAATTAACTACATCCCCTTTAAACTACTACGAATTGTAGATCTAAATTCTCTTTCCTACGACTTACAAACAAAAAAGTTACTCTATTGTATACATACATACCTCTTCTCATATACAATAATAAACAAGAAAACAAGCATTCATTTATTCAACATAATTCCTCTATTGTACACACACAAATTTGCTCTCATATAATAAATAAGTAAATAAACATACATTTAGCCACCAAAATTCTAAACCCATAAGTTGCAGACAAAATGATTTGCATGTAAAATAATAAATCAACAAATGAAATTTCTAACCATAGACCAACTGGAACTACTTGGGATAAACCACTTGTTGGAAATACTGAGAGGGGGGTGAATCAATATTTTTTTTTCAATTGTTAATTTTACCAGTTAGATCACCTATATTTATAACACAAAATGAACAATAAGAATAAATGCTTTTATTAATTTCTTCTTTACAATAAATCAAGTACAAGATATGTAGGGCTCCAACCCTAGATGAAGACACCAATCTTCAATCTCCCAGGCTCCAACATGTATTTTCCAAGCACCGACTTCGACTTCCAAGGCTCCAACCTGTATTTTCCAAGCACCAACTTGGACTTCCAAGGCTCCAACCTTGTCAATTCTGAGGCACCAACCTCAAGGGCTCCAACCCTATATCTGGTACAGGCTCCAACCTGGTCTCTTGAGAACTCCTATCCTCTAGGGCTCTAACCCTATCTTCCAAGGCACCAACCTTATCAATTCTGAGGCACCAACCTCAAGGGTTCCAACCCTCAACTTCACTACGTCAAATTATATTTGGTTATTCTTCACGGATCCGAAAGTCTTATTCAACGAGCCCTGTCACACTTGGTCTCCACGTCACATCATCAATGACAACCTTTTCTTCTTAGAAGGTGTCACCACTGCTCTTCATCATACCCAAACAATTTCTCCAAGTCACATCATGATGACATCAATAATGCATCATGATCTTCAAAATTCTCCACAAGACTTCAACATGTCTTCAATGAACTGCACTAAAATTTGCACTTGCTCTATGTCTCTTCAAGGGCTTCTTCAAGAACTTCTTAAGGGAGTCTTCACAATGCTTGCCTAACAAGGTATTTCTTCACAAGACTTCAATCATTTCAAATTCTCTTCCAAGCTTCCTTCAAGGTTGCTTCAAGGTCTTCAATAAGGTGCTCCAAGACTTCTTCAAGGTAACTTCAATAACCTGCACCAAGCTTAAATTTCTTCACTATTCAACACTTGCTCCAAACAATGCTTGTAATTTTATTCAGAGATATCATTGGGCTGCTTCCAAATCTGCTTCTTAATACTTCACCACCTAATCCGAGCTCAAGACTGAACTTCTCAAGAGTGTCTTTAAATCAATTTCAAATAATGGTTTCAAGTGCATTCAATCCTTGAAGAGTGCCTTCAAAATTTCACACGAGTTTACTTCAAGATGCCCACAAATAGCAACAGGTCATTGTAATCCAAAATTTACACCCACAAAAAATTGTTCTTTTGAGCTCTCCAATACCGTGCCTTCAAAGTGACTGTCCAAGGGTACTTTTGATCACACGTTCAAAGTATCACAGGTTCGAGGAGGGGTTTCTTATGACTGTTAATCCCAGATTCAAGGCCAGCAATTCTTCCATGCATACTAGGTGCAGATCGAAGCCTCTTCTAATGCTTTTTTAAGTAATGCCTTCAACAATTTCAATGTTTTGAAATTACTTCCAAGGTTGGCTCCAAAAAAGTGCCCAAAATACTGCTACAGGTTGAACATTTGACGTCTGCCCATAAGCATGTCTAAGCTGCTACAAGTGTTGCTACTCCCTACCACAGATCCGAGAAGAATGCTATTATAGGTCACTGTTTGAAGTAGCAGCAGGTCTGAGCTCCTATAGTCCTGGTCCGAGCCTCCAAACAGGTCGGAGCTCTCTGTCAAATCCTCAAATTACAGTTCTGTACACTGCCACAAGGTCCAAGATTTTTTACTGCTGTAATGGAGTATATAAAATTCAATAGAATCAGCCCAAAACAATATTTTAATGACCTCCTCATCTTCCCTTCCTTTTATACTTCCTCTCTGAAATATTCACCGAAATTTTCTTGCTTGATCAATGAAAACAAACTTGTATTTATAGTGATTTTGCATCATAATGAACAATCATGTCTATTGGAGGAGAGGCCGACATGTACAGGAGGCTTAGGTCGGCTTCAAGGGCCAAATATATACCTTGAACTTGTAAAATTCACATCTCCCAAACTATTTGGAGTTTTGGGGCGTGTAAGGGCTCATTAGAAAGGAAAAATTATGCCCTAAAATATGGTACATGATTCAAATTGCGAAGCTGCCTCTAGGGTAGTGAAAAATAATTTTTTAGTGAGACTGTCCTTGAAATTTAGTGCAGACAAATATTTGGGACAAAATGAGGAGTGTTTGAGACATCGTGTGGTTATTAATGGCTTCTCCATATTTTGCACCAATAATATCCAACAAAGTCATCATGTAGTTTCCAACCATGTCATCAAGACCTTCATGGAATGACATCATCAAGTGTAGTCTTCTAGGTTACCAAACAAGGTACATGATTGACACTTGGCACCTTAAGAATATTTGCCATCTTGACATCATGTTGGTTCCAAGCTTCTTCATCAAGAGTAAGCACATCATCATTCATGGCATCCTTATTAACCAAGAGGGTCTTCTCATCATGATAGTATCCAACATCCATATCATCATGAAGGTATAGCATTATGTATTCAATAATAGTGCAGTAATATGTCATAGTGCAGCATCATTAGGAAATTTTCGAGGTAGTCTTCTAGCCATCAAATGAGATCTTCCACATCATCATCTAGTCTTCCAACCTTCATCAAGTGTGTGACTTCATCAAGTATCATCCAAGTGTATGACATCATCATATGACATCATTGGTTAAGATCTAGATCATCAAGTGAATGCAACATTAGATCAAGTACTTAGGGCTTCCTTCATTAGTGGTTTGACTTCTTCGTGATTTGACATCTTCATTGATAGTATCCTAGTCAACCAAGAGTCATGGCATCATCATCTGGAACTAGGCATCTCAAGAATATTGGCATCTCGGTCAATGCCACATTGACATCAATGACAACCTTGATTAACAATCTCCCCCTTTTTCATTGATGGCAATATTCTTGCCCTTCTAATTTCTCTCCCCCTTTGACATCAATGGCAAACGGGGTGCCCAAATACTCCCTCTGTCAAGTTGCTTCTTTTCTTCATGAATTGTAGTCCTTCATAGGTATGTTACTCCCCCTATCATGGTGCTCTTTCTTCTGGAAATATGTTCCATGATAGTTGTGTTTGTATTTCTTCATGTGATGTACCATCTCCCCTTGTCTGCATAAATTCCTTTAGCTCATGAAGGATTTCTCACCTTGTGTGATCAAGTAGAAGGCATCATCATAATATCATGTTTTTCTTCAATGGAGTTACTTCCTAGAGATGATTTATCAAGATTGTCCATGTGTAACTCATCAAGGATTTCATAGGTCCCACTCACGGATCACTTTCTGCAGGAATACTCAAGAATCACAAACTCCCCCTAACTGTATGCATGGTCTCTTTTTGGCAGGGTTTCACCATCAAATACTTGGAATATCAAGGATGACGTAATTTAGTCAACAACATGTGTTGTTCACTGGAGTATTCAAGAGACTTCCGGATTCAACTTGTTTACTTCTCCATACTTTTGTAACTTTCTTCTCTGGCATGGTTCTAGCTTGTGCAGGGGCCCAAGTCAAGTTACAATCACGTGCCATATGTCCAATGTTATGGCAATTGAATCACTCTATCTTGTTCATGAATAAGTAATCGTGACTTCTTCTTGCAAAATTTCTTCTAGGAGATTGACAGGGACCATTATATTGGTCTTTGTGATATGCCCTACAATCTTTTGCCATGTTCCCAAAGTTTGTACAAGAATAGCAATATCCAAGAAATATACTTTGGTACTTGGGAGATGAAGAGTTCCTTGAAGTACTTATGAATTATTTTTGCCTTGTGATTCTTTGATGATATTCATTACCTTTTGTATTCTTGACATCATCTGCAAGTCTCCTTGGAGTAGGATTTCTTCCATTTTTGTCTTGACTCTTCTCCTTGCCTTTGCTGGAATTGGGAGCATCAACATTTCTTCCTGGCTTCCTCACATCCTTATGTTTTGAAAAATTATCATTCTTGATTGAGGATTCGCCTATGTAGCCAAGCCCTGATTTATCAAGGGGAGATCTTTGATGACTTAGGATGCCACCTAGGGTTTGAGAACTTTTCAAGTTTTTATTTAGCACGTCAACTTCCTTTTTAAGAGTGACAATTTCTCCTTTCAATTTTTCACAATCTTGATCTTTCATAACTAGTTGCTTCTTCATTTCTTCCATCATCCTTGTTGCTTCCTGTGCTTCGATTTTAAGGGAGATGATACTTGATTTCATTATGAATATTTCTTCATTATCCTTTGCTAGACTGCTCTCCATTTCTTCTTTTATTCTTGTAGCTTCACATGTTTCGGCCTTGAGAAGATTGATGTCTGATTTTAGTTTGAATATTTCTTCATCCTTTTCTTCTAGTTTGCATATTATGGTGTTTCTATCCTTTTTTGCTTCATCAACTTGTCCTTCTACGAATGCCAAATTTTCCATCACCTTCTCGGCTCCTTGCACTTGTTTCCTTGCTTCTTCTAGTTGAGATCTAAGAGAGGAGACCTCTTCCTTGTATTGACCAGTCTTTGCTTCAAGATTGTTCAAGCTCTTAAGTCTTTGTTCAAGGTGGCTTGACAAAGTTTCTTCCCTTTTCTTTGCCTTATCTAATTGATTTGTCATAGATATGACTTCTTCATGATTCTTTCTTTTGTTTTGTTGAAATTCCTCCTTAAGTTTGGCGAGCTCCTTGTCTCTTTCTTGTACTTGAATCTTGACAAATTCAACTTCCTTCCTTGTCTTGTCTTGGTTACCATCTTGTGCTTTCTTCTTAAGTTCCTCATTTTCCTTTTTCAAACTGTTAATCTCTTCCATGGAAGCCATAATTTTATTCAGGAGATCTTCTTCAAAGTATTCTTGGTTCTCTTCATCTTCTAGATCTTCTTTAGCCTTGTTGTCATCTCTCATATCTTCAGCTTCCTTGATGGATTTTGGACTTCTTTCGTGTTTTCCATCATCTTCTTGACTAGAGATCATTTTCAATGCTCCTTTTGAGTGAAGATCATGAAGTTTGTCCCATATGACTTTTGTTGACGAACATTTTTCAAAATTGGCCTTCACAAAATTTGGTAACCCAGTCAAAATTGCCTTCCTTGCTCTTGTATTGTACTCCATGGATTCTTCGTCCATTGTGTCATTAGTAATCACTGACTTCCAAACTTCAATTCCTTGAGTCTTTAAGAAATTCCTCATTCTTGCCTCCCATATATCAAAATTTCCATTGAACAATGGAGCCTTCGCAAATTGATTTACTTCAATTTCAATGTTTGAGGAAGACACATCTTTAGGAGGATTGGAGACTTTCTTCCTTGGCTTTGCCATTTGTGTTCTAACGATCAACCTTCAAGCTGTTAGGCTTTGAGTGAAGGTACTGGCTCTGATACCAATTGTTGGAAATACTGAGAGGGGGGTGAATCAGTATTTCTTTTCAATTGTTAATTTTACCAGTTAGATCACTTATATTTAGAACATAAAATGAATAATAAGAATAAATTCTTTTATTAATTTCTTCTTTACAATAAATCAAGTACTATATATGTAGGGCTCCAACCCTAGATGAAGACACCAATCTTCAATCTCCCAGGCTCTAACCTGTATTTGCCAAGCACCGACTTGGACTTCCAAGGCTCCAACCTGTATATGCCAAGCACCGACTTGGACTTCCAAGGCTCCAACCTTGTCAATTCTGAGGCACCAACCTTAAGGGTTCCAACCCTATATTTGGTACAGGCTCCAACCTGGTCTCTTGAGGACTCCTATCCTCTAGGGCTCCAACCCTATCTTCCAAGGCACCAACCTTATCAATTCTGAGGCACCAACCTCAAGGGCTCCAACCCTCAACTTCACTTCGTCAAATTATGTTTGGTTATTCTTCACGGCTCCCAAAGTCTTCTTCAACGAGCCCTGTCACACTTGGTCTCCACGTCACATCATCAATGAAAACCTTTTCTTCTTAGAAGGTGTCACTACTGCTCTTCATCATACCCAAACAATTTCTCCAAGTCACATCATGATGACATCAATGATGCATCATGATCTTCAAAATTCTCCACAAGACTTCAACGTGTCTTCAATGAACTGCACTAAACTCTGCACCTGCTCTATGTCTCTTCAAGGGCTTCTTTAAGAACTTCTTAAGGGAGTCTTCATAATGCTTTCCTAACAAGGTATTTCTTCACAAGACTTCAATTGTTTCAAATTCTCTTCCAAGCTTCCTTTAAGGTTGCTTCAAGGTCTTCAATAAGGTGCTCCAAGACTTCTTCAAGGTAACTTCAATAACCTGCACCAAGCTTAAATTTCTTCACTGTTCAACACTTGCTCCAAATAATGTCTGTAATTTTCTTCAGAGATATCAATGGGTTGCTTCCAAATCTGTTTCTTAATACTTCACCACCTAATTCGAGCTCAAGATTGAACTTCTCAAGAGTGCCTTTAAATCAATTTCAAACAATGGTTTCAAGTGCATTCAATCCTTGAAGAGTGCCTTCAAAATGTCACACGAGTTTACTTCAAGATGCCCACAAATAGCAACAGGTCACTGTAATCCAAAATTTACACCCACAAAAAATTGTTCTTTTGAGCTCTCCAATACCATGCCTTCAAAGTGACTGTCCAAGGGTACTTCTGATCATAGGTTCAAAGTATCACAGGTTGGAGGAGGGGTTTCTTATGACTGTCAATCCCAGATTCAAGGCCAAAAATTCTTCCAGGCAGACTAGGTGCAGATCGGAGCCTCTTCAAATGCTTTTTTAAGTAATGCCTTCAACAATTTCAATGTTCTGAAATTACTTCCAAGATTGGCTCCAAAAAAGTGCCCAAAATACTGCTACAGGTTGAACATTTCAGGTCTGCACATAAGCAAGTCTAAGCTGCTATAGGTGTTGCTGCTCCCTACTACAGATCTGAGAAGAATGCTGTTATAGGTCACTGTTTCAAGCAGCAGCAGGCTCGAGCTCCTATAGTCCTGGTCCGAGCCTCTAAACAGGTTTGAGCTCTCTGTCAAATCCTCAAATTACAATTATGTCCACTGCCACAGGGTCCAAGCTTGTTTACTACTGTAATGGAGTATATAAAATTCAATAAAATTAGCCCAAAATAGTATTTTAATGACCTCCTCGTCTTCCCTTCCTTTTATACTTCCTCTCTGAAATATTCACCGAAAATTTCTTGCTTGATCAATGAAAACAGACTTGTATTTATAGTGATTTTGCATCATAATGAACAGTCATGTCTATTGGAGGATATGCCGACATGTACAGGAAGCTTAGGTCGGCTTCAAGGGCCAGATATATACCTTGAACTTGTAAAATTCATATCTCCCAAACTGTTTGGAGTTTTGGGGCGTGTAAGGGCTCATCAGAAAGGAAAAATTATGCCCTAAAAGATGGTACATGATTCAAATTGCGAAGCTGCCTCTAGGGTAGTGAAAAATAATTTTTTAGTGAGACTATCCTTGAAATTTAGTGCATAAAAATATTTGGGACAGAATGAGGAGTGTTTGAGACATCGTGTGGTTATTAATGGCTTCTCCATCTTTTGCACTATGACATATTACTGCACTATTATTGAATACATAATGCTATACCTTCATGATGATATGGATGCTGGATACTGTCATGATAACAAGTCCCTCTTGGTTAATAAGGATGCCATGAATGATGATGTGCTTACTCTTGATGAAGAAGCTTGGAACCAACATGATGTCAAGATGGAAAATATTCTTAAGGTGCCAAGTGTCAATCATGTACCTTGTTTGGTAACCTAGAAGACTACACTTGATGATGTCATTCCATGAAGGTCTTGATGACATGGTTGGAAACTACATGATGACTTTGTTGGATATTATTGGTGCAAAAGATGGAGAAGCCATTAATAACCACACGATGTCTCAAACACTCTTCATTCTGTCCACCCAACCATGAACCTTCAATATTGGTTCCCCCCGAGCTGAGATCTCCTCACCCCAGAATCAACAACCCTTCTGATTCTAGATCAAGTATTTTTATGCCTTTATTCCGTAGCAAATTTTTCCTTAGTCGTGTCCTGCATTCTATGGTCTGCTAACCTAATAGCCTAGGATTTTCCTTTATTTCGAAAAAAATATCCTCCCTTTTTTTTTTCCGTTAAAGCCCATCTTTTTCCTATGTGGCACTTTATTAACCCTTACTCGGTGTTTTTCTACACTAAGTGATTTAATAGATTTTTCTCTCCAATCATATTAAGTCTCATTGAGTAATCCCTAGGGATTTTTAGGGATGAATTTAGGGATTCTTGTCTTGATTTTATCCATCCACATCACTTTTCGGATCTGGGTAATGATCTCTTTAACTGAAGTGTTCCTTTCCTAAGTAGATCTCCAGTCTTGGCCTTTTAATTAATAGAATTTATCATTACATCATCATACTCTATTATTTGTTTGAGTCAAATCCACCATCTCTTCATAGCCAATCTAAAAATAGTTCAGTCTAGAAACATAATATATTTATATAAATACATAGGGGTATTCCATTATAAACCAAGGGAATTTATATTAAACCCAAAAATTAATATTATAAACCCTATGAATACTATTAAACCCTAGGAATAAGAACCCTTAGATTAATAAACATAAGGGATTGATATTATATTCCAAAGGGAATAAAAAATCAAAGGGATTAATACTAAAAACCCAAGGGATAAATATTATAAATCTAAGGTATATGAAACCTAAGATAAATATTATAAACCCTAAAATAAATATGGTTGACCATGGTTTACCATGCTTGATTTTCATATTGAAACAATCTTTGTCGCAAATGCGACATTGGGCCATGGTTGACCATGGTAGAGCATGATTGATTGTCATATTAAGACAATCTTTGTCACAGTGTGACATTGGACCATAGTTGATCATCGTTGACCATGATTATAAACCCAAGGGATTTATATTAAACCCTAGAATTAATATTATGAACCCTATGAATAATATTATATCCTAGGAATATGAACCCTTAGATCAATAAACCTAATAGATTGATATTATAAACCTAATGGAGTAATAAACCCAAGGGATTAATATTACAAACCAAATGAATTAATATTACAAACTTTTAGGATTAATAAAAGAAATAGATTATTAATTTTATAAGCTTGGGGATTAATATTATAAACGCTTAGAATTAATAAACTAAAGAGATTAAACCCTTGGATTTATAATCTTAATCCAATAAAAATGCCTTTACTAATATTCAATATTATAAAAATTAAATAAATTGGTTTAAACTATCAATATTATTAATAAAATGTTATTAGTATTAATGTTTAAATGCTATTAATAATTTTAATGATATTACATTAATAACATTAAATTTGATATTTTTAAAAATTATTATAATTAATAGAGTTATTAACATTATTTTTTTAGGCATTATTAAAATTGTGTTAATGATATTATTAATAACTTTATTATTAATAATATTAATCATAATATTATTTTGAATATTTATTTGAATTTTATTAATAATAATAATAATAATATATATATATATATATATATATATATATATATATATATATATATATATATATATATATATAAGAGAAATAATACTAATTTGTAATTATATTTATTAAAAAACTATTAACTATTTATAAATTATTTATAAACTAATTTAATGATCTAAAATACATAATTTAAAAAATATAAAGATAAATTAATAAATTATTTTAAATATACATTATTTATTTACTTATTTTAAATATAAATTAATCTATGCTTTATCTTTATGTTATGTTAATTTATGCTTTAGCCTTATATTAATTTATGCTTTTTCTTTATGTTACATTAAGCACACTAAAGCACAATGTAGTGCTAATTTTTAATAACAAAAGCTAGGCTCATTTTTGACAAAGGCACTGCCTCTTAATAATTGATATTCTTTTTTAATATGCTTATTTTAAAAAAGACATTAGATATAATTAATAATTAGATACACACGTGAACATAATTTTTGTTGGTTAATAATTAATATTAATTACGAAATCTTATTAAAACAAAAAAATCAATTTTAACGAATGAATGAATGAATTATTTTAAATATAAATTAATTTATGGGTTATCTTTATCTTATGTTATGTTAATTTTTTTTATTGATATATTAATTTTTACTACAGAAAATTGTTTAAGTGTTTTGTAATTTTATTTTTTTTCAAGGAAAAATCGTAATTTTTATTAAGATAAATAAGAGTTACATGTTGTATGCATGAGCATATGCAAATTAATTAGTTGCTACGAAATAGATAGTGCTGTAAGCATTTAGTAAAATAAATACATCCACTGTATGTGCTAGTGTTCACAAACTGATATAAAGGACATTCTCCATTAGAGCTATCAGCAGAAGACCTCACCGAGCTGAAATATTTAGATGGCGCCCTATATTTTTGGAAAATATAGCTTCTAATCGATGACGACCCCTCTCCCGGTGGTCATATGGTGAGGGACGGAGTCACTCACTATTCATATGGTGAGGGTGAGGTAACGAACTCTCGACAAAAGGGCCGCCATCGAGAGGAGGGTGAGAAAGCACCAACCAAGTGTCAATAGCAGGACTTTTTGTCAATCGTGGAAGGGACAACACCTGGAGATATCAAAAGTGAGAATGCTTACATGAGTAACGATGAATCATGTGAAAAACACGATCCCCTGCCAGTTCCAAGGTTTCTGCATAGATTGTCAGATCGATATATATACGTTCTGCGTAGATTGTCAGATCGATATATATACGAAGTATACTATAATAAGAAATGTGAATAAAGTTCTACTGTCCAATCTATCGGGGGTCGGCCCCCCACCCAGGTGCAGGTACAAATGGCTTGTGAAAGTACTGATAGTATGCATGATCGTTTTGTTCGTGTACCTCCATATGTGTAGTCAATAGGTGCATTGCCTCCTTGGAAAGGAGGTCAGAAATTGTGTTCCTCTCCCTGTAAATGTGCCGACATGAAATATGATCAAAATGAGCTTTGAGCATAAGAGTTTCAGCCAATATATTCTGAAGTGTATGTGTGTGACATTTCGATAGATCAGAAAACCAGTCAATGACAATCTAGGAGTCCCCAAAAAATTGTAGTGCATGTATTTCTTTAGTGATGGCGAACTGAAGTAGATATGGGAGACATGATAGTTCAGCAAAATTATTGGTACCACAACCAAGTGCAATTTTGACTTTATATGAATGACAAGTGGATAGATGAAGAATAAACCCACCACCACAACCATGAGTCTGTGCAGATCCATCAAAGTATGCCCAAGTGAGTAAGTTGTCAATGATCTCGGGGATGATAATGTGGGGACAAGGAGGAGGAGGGTTAGCAGGGATAAAGTGATAGATGGAAAGAATATGAGCAGCGGATGAGGGCCAATGGTGAGGGGTGTCATGGAAAATGGTCCGATTGCAGGCCATCCATATGTTCCAGTAGATAAGTATGGGAAGGTTCCGAAGTTTGAGGGGATTTACAATGTTCCACCATTGTTCCTAAGCCTCTGTAAGAGAGAGACCAGTGCAGCGCTGATTAATATGGATAGATGAGAGTACAATAGTCCAAAGTTCTAGTGCAACAATGCAGTTTAGGAATAAATGTTGTGTATCTTCTGCCTCATTCTTGCAAAGTGCACACCTGTGTGGTCCAGAAAAAGTTATTTTCTATAAGTTGGCACCAGTGGGGATTTTGTCGGTGAGAATGCACCACATGAGCAATCGAGCTCTGGTTGGGCCTTTAAGTTTCCAAAGGTAACTCCACCAAGGGGTGAGTAAATCTGGTCTGTTACCTCGATAGATATGGGAGTAACCTTCTTTAGGTGTATACCGTCCCCTTTTTGATATAGTCCAAATGATTTCATCTTCACAAGCCTTCAAATGAACATGGGTATCGTACAGAGCTTCTAGATATGCAGTCTAGTTTGTTGTCCACTGTGGTTGTATTCCTAAATCCCGATGATCCATCCACCCTTGTGAGAATAGTGTTTTTCGTTCCTCCAGGGCAATCTGATTAAGTGTTCTGTAGCCCGCTTGGTTGAGGAACACGATAAGTGCCTGCGGGAGAAGATGAGCATTCTCGCATCAAACCCATGAATCAAGTCCAATCTGGATCTTGCGGCCATGGCATGTTTTCCAGGTTAGATCATCCTTAATGTACCTGATAGCTGTAGTGATCGCTCACCAGATAGTAGAGGAATATGAGTGGGATTCTAGTGGAGTCTGAATCCATTCTGTGTGGGAGAGCAGATAAATGTATTTTTGTGTTGTCACCCTAGTCCATAGATTGTTTCCGGTTAGTAAAGTCCACCCAAGCTTGGCTGTTAATGCAAGTGCAAAGGTTGGTAGATCTTTGATACCCCAACCACCCCATCTCTTAGGTAATGCAATACGAGACTAATTAGTCTAGGAAAATGTATGTCCCTCTTTTGCACCCAACTAAAGAAAACGCCTACAGATTTTCTGAAGTTTGTGGAGAATGACTTTTGGGATCCAGGCTAATGACATCTAATAAACAGGAGTGGCCTCTAGGAATGATTTGATCAATGTTAGCCGGCCAGCTCTGGACAGCTAGTGATGACACCAGTTGTTCAACCTTTTTTCAATTTTAGAAATGAGCCAATACCAATCAACAATTTTATAGTTCACAGGTTTGAGATAAAATCCCAAATATTTCAAGCCATCCTCAAATCTGATAAGATTGAAGGGGAATATCTGTTGTGCATAATATGATTCATAAGGAGTGTAGCCATGATAGGTCATTATGGATTTATGGTTATTGCATTGCATACCTGTAGCAGAACAAAAAAGAATCAAAATTGCTTTGATCATTGTGGAGTCACTTAGGGTCCCATTAAGGAAGAGAATAATATCATCAACAAATAAGAGATGAGTAAGAACACAATTTTCCGATATTTTGATGCCTTTCAATCTGCCTCTAGAGGTTTCATCAATAATGCATCTGCTAAGCCCCTCCATAACCAATAGGAACAGAAGGGGAGATAGTGGGCATCCTTGACGAAGTCCCCACTCTGCATGAAAGGAATTGGTCACTGCCCCATTGATAAGAATGCTGTAAGATACAGTAGTGATGTTGCACATGATCCAATTGATAGTTTGTAAGGGAAAACCCAGATGGGTGAGTAACATGCGAATGTAGTGCAAGCTTACTTGGTCAAAAGCTTTTTCCAGATCTATCTTAAGAATCATGCCTTTGATACATTTAGTATGCATAGAGTGTAGACTTTCTTGAGCAATGCTAATGGCATCATGGATCTATCTATTTTCAAGAAAAGAAAATTGTTCATGAGATATGTAAGTTGATAAGATTGGTTTCAATTTATTAGCAAGAATCTTGGCCATGATCTTATATATGCAATTACATAAAGAAATGGGACGATAATCATTGAAAGATGTGGGGTGATCATTTTTGGGGATGAGAGAAATAAATGTGGCATTTAAAGCATCATATAAGCATCCAGATTGATGTGTTTCTTCCACAAATTCCAGGATATCATGACCCAATAAGTCAAAGAAAGAAAGATAAAATTCCACCGCCCAGCCATCAGGTCCTGGGCTCTTGTTCTCCTTGAACCACTTAAGAACATATTCAAGTTTAAGGCTAGATATAGGTTGCTGTAGATCATCCTTTACTGCTTCATCAACTTACCTGGGGAAAAGAGATGCCATCTTGATAATTTATGCCAAGGTTGGTTGGGGGGTGCCTTTTAGATCTCCCTGAAATGGTTGATGCCTTTTTGGGCTAGTTGAGAAAAAGTAGAGGCTTTTGTACCATCCTCATTATCAAGCTCCCAGATGGTGTTAATAGCCTTTCTACCATTGGCATACTGATGAAAAAATTTAATATTTTCGTCCCCAGCATTGATCCCGGTGGCACGATTTCTGAGTCTCCACTCCTCATTTCTGGTTTGCAGAAATTTTTAATCGAGAGGTTTCCAGTGAAGTGAATAGTGTCTTGTCTACTTCAATACCAAACCTGCCTCCAATTGATGATTCTAGTCCCTGTATTTGTTGTTCAATATCAAGTAAATCACTATCCTCTGATATTTTTTTTTCCTTTACCCAACTAATAGTGTCCTTCTTAATATTGAGAAGTCTGTGTGCAAAAATGGAGGATGGTGTGTTTAAATGTGGAGGCGGAGGGAGTCTCCAAAGATTATTCACCATATTGATATGGTTAGGATCTTGTAACCAAACAGAGCATAATTTGAAAGGAGATGCCGACTTTTTAAATGCTCCAATAATTTCCAGATAGATTGGAGAATGATTAGAGATGCTCCCAGATCCAATCCATTGTCTGAAAGAGCCAAAATTCTAAAGTAATCCTTCTTTGATGAGAAAATGATCAAGTATTCAAGCCACCATATCAGCCCCTGTACGCCTATTGCGCCAAGTTGGAGATTGGAGTTGGAGAAGTAATCAGATAGTGTGTCCGCACGCGCATTAGGCCCCAAAGATTCAGAGATCCCGAGAGAGAAATTCAAATCCCCAGCCAATATAATGTTCTCTGGGTGCATTACAGATGCGTTCAGTAAAGAGTCCCAAAAAGGTTGTCTACTGGAGCAGGGGCCATAAACATTAATAATGGATAAATACATACCAAGGGACTCTGAAAATACATCCATGCCGAGGGCATTTTCCTTGCCCCAGATATTAATAATATTGATGTTGCGGGGGTTGATACAAAGGGCCAAACCCCCCGAGTGCCCAGTGGCATCAACAACATGAATCTTCCATCTAGGCAATAAGGGTTTGAGAGCTCGGGTAACCATATCCATAGTGCCATGATTTTCATGTAAACAAATAATATCAGCAAGAGAAGAAATAAAGAGTTGATGAAGAGCAAGTCTCTTCGCAGGGCTAGCCAGCCCACGACAGTTAAAAGAAAGACAAATCATTAGGTAACCAGGATGGGGGATTGTCTTGCTCTAAGAATCCCATCGATAGAGAGTTAAGAGTCGGAATCAACTTCAAGTTCGTCAAGGTGTATAGCTTTGGAGATATGAGAGTGTCGACCCCCGGAGGGTTTGAGCGAGGGAGTAGGAGGACCAGTGAGAGTGGCCTAACCATTTGGTGGGTGGGAACGAGAACGAAGGTTATAGGTATGAGAGGAGGATGATTCAGAGGGTTCGAGAACAATAGGGGTACATGGAACATGGGATGAGGGAAGGGGGTTAGTTGGGAGGGGTATGGAGGGTGAGGATGTGATGATCGATAAGGAAGCAGGGAGAAGGATGGGTAATGAGGGGGGGGTGGGGGGAAAGTATAAGGGGGATGAGGAAGGTGGGCAACAGATAGAGGGAGCGACATAACCAGCCAGAGCAGTCTCTGAACACAAAACAGATGCTGCATAAAGAAAAGATAGGAAAGTAAAAGGAGAGGAGGAGGAGGAATTACCCGCAATCAGAGGGAGTCCAGTAGCAGTGGCAGTAGACATGGATCGAGTAATCATAGAGGGAGAATCCATAGCATCAGAGGGTTCCGCCATCGAGAGTGAATCAACTGAGTGAGGTAGTCCAGAGTGCGATGACCTTCTCTATAGTGAGACCAAGACTGGAGCAGTCGGATGTCTGCCATTTTTAGAGATGGAAGCCTGTGTCAACCCTGAAATAGGATAGTCCTTGAATACGTGACCTACTTTGTGGCATTAGTGACAACGAAATGGTACCGCTTCATAATCCAGGATCTGCTCCCTGGTTGAGTTGCAACATTGGATGTTGATGGCTTCCTCCAAACCTTCTCGAGTATCCAGATGAACTAGAATGCAGGCAAAAGCCATTTTTCCAAAGGTGATGAAAGAACGGTCATGGTCCAAGTAGGTGCCCAGAAGATTTCCAATGTCTTTGAAAATTTGTTCAGTCCATAAGTGATAAGGTAGACCTGGCATGCGAACCCAGATGGGGCCAGCTCCCAGCTGTTCCTGATCAGGATCGAAGAGGGGGTTCCATCTTTTGAGCAGAACTGGAGCCATCTCAATGTGCCAAAACTGTGATAGTATAATATCAGTAGGTTCTCTGGAGGAGAAACAGAGTGCAAACCAACCCTTGGTTAATGTGTGAATGATGGGAATCTGCTATATGATATCACCGCAAATCTCTTGTGCCCACAGATTCAGACGTTTGACCCCGTAGTTCCGACCTCAGACCCGACCAACAAGAACCCTATCAACAGTACCCATGACGTCGGCCATATGAACCCCAGCCCCGAGCGTGAGGAAATTTGCATGTCTGTTTGCTTTAACGCACTTCATGCGATGAGGGGCACGGAGGGTGTTGCCTGGAGGAATTAAGGCAGTAGCCGAATGCGAGGGGGGAGGCATTGAGATAGTGGGAGGAAAAGCGGAGACAGGGGGAGGGATAGTAAAGAAGCCAAAGGTGTGTCGAGTGGCAGGCGGATTGGAAATTGAAGGAGGAATGATGGAAGAGGAGGGGGAAAAGGAGTGGGCGGGGAGTGAGGTCCGTAGGGGCAAGGAAAGAGGAGGTAGAAGGGGAGCTGTGGTAAAAGAGGACGGAGGTGAGTAGGTAAAATAACGAGCAAGAAAAGCGAGGGATGCGGGGGAAGGAGGCCGAAGATCCGGTGAGCTGATAAGGTCCAGCTCAGCAGCTGATAGAATAGCCGGGGAGGATGTGGAGAGAGCCGGGACCATAAAGGAGTCCAAGTCAGGGTAAGCAATGGGGGAGGGCAACAAAGTAAGAGGGTCCATAGGAGAAAGATTACAATGAGGAGATGCTGAGTGAGAGACTTGCATACCCGAGGAGAAACGATTAGAGAGGGTACAAATGTCTAAACCCTCATACGGGTCCTCCGAATAGTCCAACAGCTGCTCATCCTGGGCCCCTTCCATACCAAATTCCAAGATAAATATCACCGAATAGGTCCAAAAGAACCACAACTGTCACCAGACAGAGGTGTGAACCCGATAAGAATAGTGTCAGCAACAATAGGCCTATTTGTTCCAGCATTTCGAACAGAGCAATGAGTGAAAGCGACGACAGTGTGGTTAAGCCTGTGTATAACCGTCAATAATCTTTGAAACATGTCCCAATGAAAGTGTTCAGGGTCGGTATTCAAAGACGCTTGGAGGTCACCACATGATGTGAGTCAAGCACCCAGAGACAGTAAACAATCCATGGCCGCGATGTGCAATAGATATATCAGAATGGACCTTAATAATAAATACCTTGAATACCTCGAACTCCATGGAAAACCACCATCGGTCGCTAGAGATGTGCTTTGGTATTCACCATGATGTGTGGTGAGGGAGTTTAGCGCAGGTGTCAGCGGAAGCCTAGTAGCCTCCATGAGAGTCCTGCCATTTTTCTCCAAATGAAACCATTAAACTTGAACTATCTCAATAATTCGTAATATGTTATATAGTTATTGTTGGTGATAACGTAGGTATTAGAATCAACTATATAGAATCATTTGAAATATTTATTTACAATCATTAATGACGAAAAGCACATCAAGGACAATGAAGTGCTAATTTTCAATAACAAGGCTACACTTATTTTTGAAAAAAACAATGCTTATATCCAATAGTTCGACATATTTTCTTTAAAAACATTGATGATGACTTAATTATATTCAAATTTATACATCCTCAGATTTACAATTAGCAGAAAATTTTCAATAACAAAAACTACACCTATATCCAATAGTTTGACATATTTGCTTTAAAACCATTAATGGCCACTTAATTATATTCAAAATAGTTCAACACCGGATTCACATTTAGATTTGAATTTAGCTGTTCAATAGTCATTGGCTTTATATTTATTTATTAATTTCACTTTGGCTTCTAAAATATAATATTAATAATACTAAAATGAATAAAGAAGTGATGCCATATTCTTTTTTTACATAGAAATAAAACATATTGAATTTTCTAGCTAGCTAATTCTAGTAGCCTGATTATGATGAATTGTGAAAGAGCCATAAAGATAATAAATTATCTCGATATTCAAAATATATAATTAAGATATATTATAACTATAAATTATATTTAGAGGTGTCAAGTAATGTCGAAAGGAGGAGTGGAGAATGTAGAAGGCAATAATCAAACGAAATATATGGACAATGAAATAGAATTGAAATTTGAGTTTCTATATATCTTCTAAAGGATGTAGGAGGAAGTTAAATTTACGAATAAATCTACACTAACATAAATGTCTCAAAATAATTACAATCCTTGTAGAGACAAGGTACATACAAGAGGAGTTCAATTTCTTTGGGTCTTTTTAAAATGACATGGAAAGGAAAAAAAGCTTAGCAAAGTAATGTCACCTTCTAGCTAGGTATTCCCTCTTAAGAGTAATTTAGGGGAAATATTTGTGTCTATTGTGGATGGTGTGTGTAATTTTTTTTTCTATTTTCTATTTCTCTCAATTAATGAAGTAGAAAATCAACCAACTAAAGAATATATAATCTAAGAAAAAATCAAAAGTAAGTATTTCAATAAAATTTTCAGATTTGTTATGACAAACTATTCCGATGAAATATCTAAGGCAATTTATATATCACATTCAACATTGCTCATGCAAAGACTCATACACAAAGATTGAGTTTTTAACTTTATGGATTTTTCTTCATTTTGCAAGTAAGTGGGGAGTATCCAAATTAGAGGTCATGAATGACTACAAATTGGTGATCAATTAGACGTATAAAATTGTTGTGTTGGATAATGTATATTCTTTCGATATATCTTTGCACCTAGAGGCAATTGCTAATTTATGATGTTCAAGATTATATTTTAACCAAATAAGCATTTCAAATTTCAAAATTTCTCTAAGTTAATCTCACATTACATCATTATCTTTATATCTATGTAACTCGTGCCTATTAAATAAAACATTTTTTAATTAAATTTTATGGAAAAGATGAACATAACTTAATAAAAAGATGTTTCAAAAATAAAATAAATAATATTTTCCAAATACCATACTTTTAATTCTACGATATTTATAATATCATACCAACATTTTTAACTTAAAAGAATTATATATATAAAACAAAAAAAATATCCTTGTTAATTTCCAAATCAAAATTAAATTTATATGAAAACTATTTTAATTTTTAAAACTAATTAAAAAATAAACTGTAAATAAAATAACATATTATGAGAAAAACATTTATGATTTTAAGTTAGTTATTGCAAGTTATGTGATTCATGATTTTGTTCGCCTCCAATCACAAATACAACTTTATTGATTTCTTAACGAAAATTGTAATCACCTTTGTTAAAAATCTATATTAATATAAAACTTTTTTAATTTCTTAATAAAAATTGTAATCACCTTGTTAAAAATCTATATTGATATAAAATCAAATATCTATATTAATATAAAATCAAATATATATTCGCTTTATAAAAAATCATGATTATTAAAATATAAAATCGAGTGAAAAGTATAGAAATATTCTTGCACTTTCCATGTATTTATTTAACACAAAAAATTATTTCAAATTCAATTTACTTAACAAAACTAAAGTGTAAATGATGTAGTATCATACAAAAACTTTTATTTGCAAGAAACAACTAACAACACACTAAATATACATGTGAGAAAGCAGCAGGTGATGAGATACCTTTACATTACTACGGTGACACTGGACTCCACTGGGATCCATTCTCGAATGAACGAATACTATAAAATTTTTATTATTAAAAAATAAAAAAAAACGTATCCTTCACCTTGAAAGATGGTATCTTTCTCAAAACTGTGGGATGCTTTCACTTTTTTCATTCCATTGCACTAGATCCAGCTATCACCCGCCTCTCTGTATCTCACTTGCCTCAAAAAATTTCTGGATTGGTGGCATACAGACGATTTGCCTCGTCAATTTTTTCATGTATGAATAAAAAATTTATGGAATTCTTCCATCTATAAATTCATTAACAAGTAGCCATTTTCATCCACATACAATCTCTCATTTTTATTTCAGTGGAAGTTGTAGCATTTATTCTTGTTCATCCACTAGGAGCGCCATTTTTATTGCCAAAGGGTTATGTTCTTTCCGACATCATGACCTTGCAACAACGGGCAATCATGGAAGGAACCTTTAGAGTAGCAGTGGATAATTAGGGAAAAACAATTGCAGACAAAAATTATGCCCTGGGATTTCTGGATCACAAAAACTTTAGAAAATTCACTTTGTCTATGGTCTTTAGTCCATTTTCCTCTTCCCCTAAGAAGGGCAACGAGTTTTGGAGCGCAAACCAAAACGGGCCTACCGGAGAAAATCCCAAGCTCCTGCGCAGTGATAAGGCCAGAATTTTGCTCATTGTAGACTCCGACGACAACCAAGTATGGTCCTCTAGTAATTTAGTAGAATCCATGGAATTATTTGAGAATGGTCGCTGGAATATTTACAATACGATGAATCTGAATCTGGATTCTTACATAGTCTGGTACAATTGGCAACATCCCACCAATACTCATTTATAACAATGTTGTGAAACTATAGGCCAACATTTAATTTGGTTACATATTTGCCCACCTTGTCGTGGAGTTATGGCAACACTCCACATGGAGGCACCACCCACTCACTTATCGTCAAATGTAGATAGACATGTGACATCTGGTGAGTTTTATATCCCATTCTATCGGCCCATAAATGCACCGAGAGACGAAATGGCCAGCGTAAGATCATTTATTGCCAATATTGATCTACGACCCTCGTTTTATTTCACAAACCTTAAGGCTTTAACCTCGTTTGTTCCTCCATTCACTGATGGCACTGTGTAAGTTTGAAAGAGGTGGCTGTGGCTCCCCTTCGAACCATCCAGGGTATGAGCCGCTCACCTGCCTTGGCTGGTTAGACCAACTGATTTCATGAGCTACTCTATTGCCCCTGCGCACATGTGGTACATTCTTCTGCCTTCTTGTGGCCAGAGTGACTTCGGTCCAGGTAAACCCTCTTCCTGTCCCGACACAACTTTGATATCCCATTTTGAATTATGTGTTTGGTTGATTAGGAAATATAGTTTTACTGATGGAGGGTTTTGTTATATTGTAGGTGCGCTCTAATAGACAGGGGCGTCTTGGCCTTCCTGCAATTTCTCAGAGGTTCTAGCCATGGGTTTGCTGGTCTCGAGCCCCCAATTTGGGATTACAGTTTGCCCAGGTAAGGGTTTCTCCACTGGCCCTTTTAGTTTCTGTTTTTTCTTGATTGAACATATTTCTTACCACTAATTCTCGTTTTAAATTGCAGGTTGGAAATTTTGTGTTAAAACCCCAAGGTGAGGGTTTACGCCGTTCATAGGAATTCCTCCTCTGTGGCTTGGGTAACACGTCATTCGACAGAACTTCTGCAACATTTAATGGCGGTTTCTCTTTATATACTGGTTTTTAGTTTTTCTTGCCAAGTTCCTCTTATTTTCCCATTATGAGTGACTGTTACACTCGCTCTTATAGGAATTTTCGGCGGAGATGACCCGAGAGGTGGTCGATAGCGCCCAGGCTTGCCATGCCTGTCCCACCAGGTAACTCATATGTTTCCTTTGCTTCTTGGGTTGATTTTATTGTATCTTTTAGCTCTCAATTTTTATAGCGCATAGAAATTGTTCACTGTTTCTCTCATACATTCTTAAAGAGTCTTTCTCTGTGCGTGCAGGGGTGGGAAAGGGTTCGACTCGATGAGGGATTTAGCCAGGTAAGCACCCTTCGTTTCGGTTTTTTTTTCTCATTCTATTTGCATTACTCTCGTTCCTTCGTTCAATGGAGGTTATTGTTTCTTTGTACAGGTACCTACCTCACCTTATTCTCCATTTGCGCCAATATTTGAGGACTTTCGTACGTCGATTAATTTCTGGATCCTTCTGTCCAGGTTGGTGTTCCGTTGACGACCCTAGACTTAGCAGTTCCTACTGGTGATTGTGCTAATTTGTTTGAGCATCAAACAATTTGGTTCGATGGTTCTCCATTATGTTTCCAGAATTATAAATGACTCTAATTATTGAGGCCGAGGCCTGAGGACTGTGAACCCTTGCGAGGAAGATTTACGCAAGGGAAGATGTAACTCAATGTGTTCACAATTTTAATTTTCAATATATATATATATATACAGTGATAGCACATTTCTCTTATTTCAATTCCATTGTTCGATTTTGTCCAGTATGAACATGGTGTGTTATTTTTACTGTCAATTCAGTGATAATACTCCAGTTCTATCTATAAAAGAGAATTTGCCCCTTATAGTTTACTTGCGATTTCTTATTTCCAATTCCTCTGTCCATATACTTGTTCGTTCTTCTATATATGGGCTGTAAATTACTTCCATTCCTATGTTTATTTAATTGAAATTTACTGTTAATGACTAATCGAATCAATGGTAAATGCAACAGTGCTGATCCTAGTTAGGAGTAGTAATACATTTTCCTCTCTATCTGTTTTGGTCAAAGCATATATTGTAGTGTTAGGTAATTGATCGGTTACCCACCCAGGGTGCGTAACTCGATTCTATCGTTTAAAATATATGCCTGCACAGATATGTTGTATTCTTGATTTAGCTTTAAGTTTCATACGCAACTTACTTATAGGATATCCTTGTACAATGAATGCGTTGGTTTCTTCTTTTATTGCTCTACACTGTGTATTTATACTCGACTTCTGCAATGGTTGTATATATGATCTGATCCATTATCTACTGTACTACTGTGTTTAATTCCACAGTAATTTACCTGAAGCAGCCTCATCTAGGCTCTTGCCCCAAAGTTTATCCTATAGGTTCTGAACCTATTTATTTATTTTTAATTTCTTGCATGAAATGTTCTCTTAGGATGTCTGGCATGCTATCTCACCGCATGCCTATAACACGTATTGTGACTTCACTTCTTTACTCCTGCTAAGTAACCCTCTTTTTTTCAGAAGAAAAAAACCGCAGTCTATTATCAGGATAAACAGTACATATTCCAAATGCATATCCCAAGCATCCGATCAAGACCAACAATACAGTTAGTCATAGCACATATACATAATTACTGATATCAACAGACATCAGTCCCAAATTTTCAAATGTCCCAAAGTACATCGTTCCATATACTGCATCCATAATATCAAAGATAATAGCAATAAAAGCATCCGATCAAGACCAACAATACAGTTAGTCATAGCACATATACATAATTACTGATATCAACAGACATCAGTCCCAAATTTTCAAATGTCCCAAAATACATCATTCCATATACTGCATCCATAATATCAAAGATAACAGCAATAAAAGCATAACATAATTAGCAGGCAGATATCCAAACACTGCACATCCCTAGTCGGACTGGGATCGAGCGATATTTCTGCACGGGGATGGCCATATTGCCGGCTCGCTTGCAGACGCCCCCACCCACAGATCTCCTGTCAATAAGATAACAGCGGGCAATATATCTGCACAGGGATGGCTTTTTTATACCGGCTCGCTTGCAGTCGTTGCCCCCACAAAAAACTTGCATAATAAATCAAAAACAAGTAGGCATATGCGATGAAGCCTACCATATCCAAAAAGAAAGCCGGCTCACTTGCAGTCCCTATCATTTGACCATATACATTGGCCGTCCCTGTACTATTTGACTTGCATAATACCAAAATTCATACCAATTCCATTTTTTGATAAGCCATCAGCTCTAGTATTTATTTCTCTGTAGATGTGGGTTATAGATGGCTTATTCATCTTCGCCCATCTCTGTAGATGTGGGTTATAGATGGCTTATTCATCTTCGCCCATAACAGCTGTGTTTTCAACAACCATCCCTGAGCACCAGGAAGGACGAGAACAGTCTTTCCAATAACAGCTGTGTTTTCAACAACCATCCCTGAGCACCAGAAAGGACCAGAACAGTCTTCCCAACTGCATCAATGATGATACGAGAATCACCATAAAGGAAGGACGACGATAACAGTCTTCCTAAACACTGCATCAATGATGATACGAGAACCACCATAAAGGAAGGACGAGAACAGTCTTCCCAACCACTGCATCAATGATGATACGAGAATCACCATAAATGCAGGCATCCGTAATGCCCAAATTATGACCCGCAAGTAGACCACTCCAAAGGGACGCAAGTAGACCACTCCAAAGGGACATAAGTTCCACCAGAATGTTAGTGCCTTGGCCTCTATTCCAGCAGGCATGGATTCGCTCAGCGTTCGAAATCTTAATCCATGCCCCACATCCCATCAGCCCCCGGGCGGCAAGCTCCATCAAAGAAAATCGAAGAAAATCGCAATAGGACAGTAAGCCTCTATTCCTCAGTAAGCCTCTATTCCTAGTTTCATAAATGAAATCGGAATAGAGCTCTGCTAATACAAAGCATAGACTCCATGGGGTAATTCTCCTACCAATTAACTACCTCCAGAATACTATAAGTGAATTCATAAATACAATAGGACAGTAAGCCTCTATTCCTCAGTAAGCCTCTATTCCTAGTTTCATAAATGAAATCGGAATACAGCTCTGCTAATACAAAGCATAGACTCCATGGAGGTAATTCTCCTACCAATTAACTACCTCCAGAATACTATAAGTGAATTCATAAATACTGAATTTATCTGGTAGTTGGATTAGCAGACTCATTTTTATGATGATAGAATTTTGGCATAATACTTTATCATAATAAAATCTACATTTGGCCAAATAACACTTATTATAAATAACACTTATTATCATTATACTTTTCAAATGTGGCCAAATAACACTTACTATCATTAGACTTTTCATATGTGGGTCATCTTCTCTTCTTTTCTTAGATCTAAAGAGACAAGTAAAACATAGTCTACCCCACTAAATCTTAATATACCACTGCACCACAATAAGGCTCCCCCTCACCTATGTTTTGGGTCATTAACCTGGGTAATACTATTCACTTGGATTAAAATAAAACAACATGATCAATAACACGTAATGTGTGGGTAATACTATTCACTATTCACTTGGATTAAAATGTTATAAAGGGATTAAAATAAAATAACATGATCAATAACATGTAATGTGTACGAGAGTACAATTCTACCAGGTTCTCCACCATTTATAACTGTACATAGTTATAACTCTTCACAAACTCAGTAATTTCATGGAAATTCACTCCACTATAATGTACGTAGTTATAACTCTTCACAAACTCAGTAATTTCATGGAAATTCACTACGAAAGTACAATTCTACCAGGTTCTCCACGAGTTATAACTGTACATAGTTATAACTCTTCACAAACTCATAGTAATTTCATGGAAATTCACTCCACTACTTGCTGTACATGGTTATAACTCTTCACAAGCTCAGTAATTTCATGGAAATTTACTCCACTACTTGCTGTTAATAAAATACATCGTACTAATTTATCTATCATCAATATGACAGAGAATGAATAATGAAAATTTATGGAAGCATCATATTAACTAGAAAAAACAATTTTTCTTCCCATCCACGTCGAGCTTCTGCGTACACGCTCTTCCCCGAGCAGAGACCTCCATACCCTCAGAATTGACAACCCCTTGCCATCCTGCTGAACGCACTTTTATGCTTACTTTCCTAGCATAGTTTCCATAACGGCACCGTTATTCTAGGCTGTTGTTTTCCATAGCCTGTACGCTGTTGTGTCTCGTTATTCTAGGCTGTTGGTTTTTTTTGTTTTTTCACGTAAGAATAATTTTTCTTCTTTAAAGCTCGCCTTTTCCACAACATTGCTTTTCCTAGCCTTTCATAGTTCAATTCCTCTCACGGGGTTCTATTAGATACCTTTATCCAATTTAATTTTAATTTTAATAATTTTATTACCCCCAAAGATTTTTTCCAAGAGATTTGAGAAAGTTTAAAAATTCTATCTTATCCACATGGATTAGAATTTATGATATCTTATACTCCGTTTTTTTTAAATTAGTATGCATTTTTCTCAATATTATTAATATGAAATAATTTACAACATTATGAATGTTTCTTAATTCCAAATAATATTTGTCTTTTCCAAAATAATTAAAATCTAAAACATAGTGGATTTATAATTAAAATCTAAAAGATAGTGAATTGAAAATTTGGAATATTACGAGAAAATAAAAAATTATAATGATGAGTATTTTTTATTTTTATTTTTATTTATTTATTTAAAAAAAAACAATATTAAATAAAAAATATACTCTAATAATTAAAACATTAAGAAAAAAACCAAAAATCACCTATGCACATCTTTTTACATAAATCACTAGATTTTAGGAACGATTAAAACCTGAAAACACTTGGAATTGGCGATTTTCACATCTCATATCTATGTACATGGAAATGAATTGAAATCCCATATTAGCAAATGCGTTGAAATTTTTTCAACACTGTTGATTTCATTTTTTTTTTATCCTCTTTGAGATCTAAACAACCAGCAGTTTCAATTTAACACATTGTGAAATATAACCGAAATATCGACGACAGCATGGTTCGCATAAATACAAATGTAAATGCTATAGTTCCTATGGACATTCATTATTTTTTAAATAAGAAAATTACATTTATTAATTCCTTGAGACAATTACAATGTCTTACAATTAAAATTGTAATTATAGATATTCAAAATTATTTATTAATTCCTTAAGACAATTACAATGTCTTACAATCCAAATTGTAATTATAGATATACAAAATATTAGTTTTGTTATTGAGACAACCACAAGGACATTAGATTCTTTATATTAATATTATTATGTTATAGTTAGATTTATAGGCTTCTTTTATTGAAATAGGTTACTTTAATTTTTTTCTAATTGTTTTTTTCTTTTTAAATTAATTATTTTGATAATTGGTTTTTTTTTTTAATTAATTATTTTGATAAGATGGTTTAAATTGAAATTTTTTTTAGTCTCATGTAATTATCAATTATAATTTTTTTTATATCTAAATTAAATATTTAAACCTTATTTAAAATATTTTTTACCAAAATATTATTAAAAATTTACTGTACCTATTATTTATCTCCACATATGAAAACTAGAGAAAATACAATTAAAAATAAATATCTTGCCTACATGTTAACATTTGTCATGTTTCTCTTAAAATTCTCAACATATGGGTTACATTTCAAATAGTGTTATGCCTTTTCCTAGGTACAAATGTAGCTAATGCGCAGAATATGGGGCCAAGAGTGGTTACGAGTGTAAGTTTATTGATACTTTTTATGATTACAAGTGTAAGTTTAAAGTTAGCTCCACCCTTCAAATGCCTTTCGACACCCGTTTTTGTTGCTTTAAAATTTTGGCCACATCCTAAATTCTTGTTTAGACCTTAAAAATTTGGACTAGTTTTTGGGTTTGCAAGAAACAATGAAAATAAAATTTTTTTGTTGATAGTTGGATGAGTCTAGAGCAAGTGCAATTATTGATTTAGTTGCAGTATCGTTCTTATTAGTTGAAGTGTCCATGTTTTTGTATATTGTATCACGCTCAATGTCACAAGGTTTTTGTATATCGTACCAGATACTTGATTGGATTGATAGTTTACATAGTTTTTATGTGTAGCTTTATATTAACCTAAGTTTTCTATTACTTTTATTAGCAACATCTAGAACTTGATATTAACTTTTCTATTAACAAAAAAATTGACTTAGAAATTGTAAAGAGATTTAGTCACTTTAATCTCAAAACATTAAAACTATGTTAGTGAATTTTGAATCTATTACTTGTAATTTATCTATTTTCTAAGACAATGTGTGAGATATTTTTAAATATTAATACTTTACTATCTATTTATTTTAGTTTTCTTGACAATATTTGTTAATTGCAATAATTCTTGGTTTTTAGAGATACATTTTTTTTTTTTTATAAAAACACTCCAAAGTGGCTTAACTTTTTTGCAAATTTCTTGTGGGATTTGAGTTTGTGGGAGGATAATTAGTCTAGTTCCTCTCTTATATTCCAATAACTCACTTAAAATCTGTTTTTAATAAATAAAACATATTAATATTAGAGTAAGTATTTATTCATTTTTTAATTAATAAAGTGGTTTAATATTAAGTTTCAAATACAAATACATATAGTATCAAAACCTGTAAATATGTATGGTCATTATTATCAAGAAACCCTTTGTTTTGATCTAATTATATATTAGTGTATGGTCATTATTATGATGAAGCCTTTTGTTTTGATCTAAGTATATATTAGTGAGAGAAAAACGTATTTTTTTAATAATTAATAATAATAATATAAATTATAAATTAATAATAATAATATTTATATTTTAATAATTAGGTTTAAATATTATTATTATTTTTATTGTTATATATTTATCAATATGAATATTAATTTAATGTTTAATAATAAATTTATACCATTAATAATTATGAGTGTTTTTCAACCCATTTGCTAATATGGTTGGGTTAACAATTCCTAGGGCTTATTAATTTCTTAGGTTTATAATATTAATAATTATGTAGACTTATCATTCCCTTGGGTTTAAAATATCAATCCCTTGTATTTAAAATATTAAAATGTATAATTTCTTTGGTTTATAATTTAATATGTTGGGCTTAAAATATTACTTCGAATGAGTTATTAATATCATGGGATCAATATTCAAAACACAAGGGATTAATATACTACTATATTATTATATTACTATTATATTATTATATTATATTAAATTGTTATAAATATTATATATTTTGTTTTCAACTAATAGTATAATATATATAGTTGAAAATGTCTTTCGGATTTATCACATCATTGGAAACTAGTTAATGTGGTTCATCATCAGTACAAGGTGGAGAAACAAATCAATCTTGATGAATAAATAGTGGAGATGCATCATTGCCTAAAAATAGCCATTAATAACTAGTTGTTAAGAACTAGCCATTAAAAATAGTTTTGTTAATGTGGTTCATGGGAGAAACAAATCAATCTCGATGAATAAATAGTGGAGATGCATCATTGCGAAAATACTAGTTTTGTTAATGTGGTTCATGGGAGAAACAAATCAATCTTGATGAATAAATAGTGGAGATGTATCATTGCCCGGAAATAGCTGTTAAGAAATAGCTCTTTCCGTTAAGAACTAGTTGTTAAGAACTAGCACTTAAGGCTAGTTGTTAAGAACCACTGTTAGTTAATTAAAAACAATAAATTAATTTAATTAATTACAAATTTTATTAAAAGAGGGTTAAGAATTTATAAAAAATAATAAGGAATAAAGAGGGTAAATTTTTAAAAACAACTAGTCCTTAGTTAGTTAAGAATTAAATTTTTTAATAATAAATTAATTAATTAAAAAAGGGTTAATATATAAAGAAAAAAAGAGAGTTAAAATATTAAATAAAAATGAGGAAAAGAGAATAAAGAAAGTCAATAAAGTAAAAAAGAAATAAAGAAATTAGATATAAATAAATAAATAAATAAATTAACTAGCAAATAGAATATATATGTAAAAATATACCAAAATACATAAATATATAAAAATATATACCCAAATCATAATTGGTTAGAATAAAGGGTTTTTTTTTTTTTTCTAAGTAAAATTAGTCTATTAACAGAGGAAATATAGTACAACGGGCCTTGGCCAGGTCACTTCCCAGAGATTGGACATTTTAAACAAAAAAAAACTAGCTTTGCAGACTGCCCTGCAAGAGAGAAACTAGTCTGAAACAGAGTAAGAGAGTTTCCCACGCAGGGGTACCAAATTTTTAGAGTGTTGGTGACCAAAATTATCCAAAACAAGAAACATGTTCAACAACAGTGTGGAAGACAAAACTTGCCCATGTATAGGGGTGTCACGTCTCCCATACCCAGCTTCTTATCCACATAACATTAACTCAGATATACTCTACATTATGCACCAGATAACATCCAAATTTTTTTCTGTTGAATCAATTACAAGTTCATAATTTTATCCGGTATTTTAATTTCTCTTTAGTAATTATAGGCAGTAGTGCGAAGATAAGAATTCCCATGAGAAATTTCGTCAATTTTAATCAGTGAATCTAGTCGACTTACATATATATGTATATATATTTCTCAGGTCAGTTCTTCAGAGTTTTGTCCAACTCTAACTGACCAATAGGCCCTTCCTCAGACTTTCCAGTTTGCAACCTTATAGACTTTCCAGCATCTATAATTATAAAGTTTTAGCATCTTTGTATAGATGTATACATCCACATATACATCTATCTATATTATTTAACCTTCGTTGCTTCAACTACTTTTTCAGCAGTTTATATTGAAGGTGGGTAGATGCTCTTTTCCCAGTGTTTCAATATGCTTACAATCTTCCCTCACACATACTTTTATCACACAAGTAGATTTTCAATAGGACTCTTCCCTTATTTTATTGTTACAAATATTCAACATATTTGAAACTCTGGTGCATATTAAACTTTTCCATTGGAAAACTAGGATATAGATCATCTTGCTTCAATCAAATGGAAGTAATGAAACCGAAATTGATATTTTAGACTCCCTAATTTCAGATCCTCGTACTTAGTTAGGATTTAACTTCTGGTTTCATATATTTAAACTTCCATGTAATAGAACAATTTAAATTCTTAAGTCTACAATTCTTGCCATTGCAGTACAGCTGTTATACTGAAATAAATACCTCTATCACAGGTTTAGTTGTTTTCCTACTTGCTGTTCTTGACTACAGTTTTATTAAATTGTTTTGTTTAGACAACACAGCAACTAAGTTGTCATTTAAAGACAGCAAGCTACCCTTGAAATTTTTTCTATTTGTTTTAACATTAAGATGATTTATCATCTCTAACGGTATTACTGCAAGGTACTTATCCCTAGAAACAAACCATTGGTCCCTACTATTAACATACTAGATTTTCAGCTATTAGATCTAGATTGTAATTGCATAAGGTACTGAACAACCATTCAATCTAAAATTTGCATAAGAATTTATAACATAACAATTCATAAACCTGGATATATTTAATACACACTTAAATAAATCTCCAAATTTATGCATGCATACCGATACTATGACCAGTCCTCCCAACCTTAGAGTTCGTCTATCTCCAGAACTCACCCCCGAGCTGAGATCCTCCAAGAGCAGACTAACCTCAATCTGTTCTGGAGCAGCTTATTTAAGCTATGCTCTCCCCAAAGCCTGTTTCCAATTCTGCGTCCAGAATTTCAGGATGCTTTATTCCTGTTTGCCTAGGCTTCCCTTATTTAGGGACTTTAAAGCTGCTTTCTTCTTTTCCAGCTTTTTCCAGCTTTTTACCTCTTCCCAACTACTTTCCTCATCATTGGGGAATTTAGATTTTTCCTCAAAAATTTAAATTAGAAATAATTTCTTTCAAGGATTTTTGAAAGATTTTGGGGAAAGTCTTTACCTTTTCCATAACCTCATGGATTAGGCATGTGATCTCAATTTCTCATTTGGTCATAGTGCATACACAATATTTTATTTATTTTTCATAAATAAATAATTAACCACATCCACACAAATAATTATCCATTGGGGTCCACTCCCCTTTGGATGTATGTTCAAATGTCTAATTTGAAAAGCATAGAACTTGGGGGTGTTACAAGGGGCCGAAACAAAACAAAAAAACCAAGAAGAGGAGGATGAATTACTCATCCGGAGGTTCTTCATCAACTTTGCACCAGAGGTACAGATCATACTTGTACAGGTCATCAATGGAAGTTATCACATGCCTTGTGGGAGAGGGATGGATCGGCGTTGCACTTGCTTTCCCCATGTCGATTTGCATCTTTCCCATCTGCTCACAAGGCTGCCCTGAAACATCCTGTCTCGCCTGGTCCTGAGTGGCTTTGCCGTCTATCTCCTGCATGTCCATGCTTACCGTGTGCCTTATTCCACCATGCATCTCCGCAGACTGAGCCTCCGAAATGTCCTGATTAGCCTGATCAGAGCCAAGCGCAGTTGCCTGAGGTTCTTCCTGAAATACTACAGTAATGGATGCCGTCACCCTGGGATGAATAAGAGAGCTGTTATAGGAAAAAGAAGCAGTTTGAGAATGGGCAGGCGGAGGCAGAGGATTGGTGGAGTGGATGCAACGTCCAGAGCGGAGAATGCGGTCACTGTGAGGACTGTGATGGCTGTCAGAGTGGGAAGGAGGATCCGAAGAGGTGCTGGGCGTGGAAGGTGGACGCCGAGACTGATTCCGAGAGGAACCTCTCCTACATCGCATCCTATGCCTGAGACGTGGCATACTCTCTGACGAAGCAGCAAACTGGGAGGGCGGAAGAAGGAGTAAGGGCAGGGGCGAATGAGGGCACAGGTCGAAAGAGGCGAGCAAGCAAGAGCCTGTGAGGGATAAGTGCAGGTCTTCGCCGAAGTCCAAGCAACAATAGAGGCTGCTCCTCTTGCCAGTCACTGTGCGGGCTGAAGGAAGACGAGCACTCTGGGCGCAACACCTAGACACCGGAAGGGGAGTTCTGCTGGTATCAAAGCCTCTCTCCATATTATCATTCCAATTTACCATCCAACCAGGCGTCCTGTGCAAGGAACCGACATTAAAATGAACCAAATACCAAATCGTGCTTCTGCGTGTGAAGTGATATCAGGAAACGGAGAGCATGTTGTGAATTGCACCAAGAATTAATCTCATTAACCACCGATTAATATCATTTATGAGCCGAGTGACAGCAGTAGGTTTGGTATGCAAGTGGCCTCCCATCCAGCTCCCCTCCTGTCCCATCTTCTTAACACATTGCATTGGCACCCGCATCCGGGATAATTGGTTAGAATAAAGGGTTAATATAAAGATAAATAAGTAAAATATTATAATTTAATAAATAAAATGAGGAAAATAAATAAATAAATAGAATAAAGACAATAAATAAAATAGTGAAATAAATAAATAAATAAATTAGATTAGATTAAATAAAAATTAATTAATTAATTAGAAAATAGAAATTATACCAAAATACATAAATATATAAATTCAAAACAAATTTACCAAGCTAGAGCTAGATAAAAAGGGGTAATATATAAAGAAATAGGGAGGGATAAATTTTTTTATAATATAATAAAAAGAGGAAAATAAATAAACAAAGTAAGTAAATAAAATAAGGTTAAAAGGAATAAATTAATTAATAATTAATTACATTAAAAAAAATAAAATAACTAATTAGAAAATTGAATATATAACAAAAACTTAATTTTTAAAAGCCTTAGATAGAACAATATAATATATAGTTTATATATAATTAATATTATTAATATATTCAAATAAATATATAAAATATATTGACATTTTTTAGAATTCTTTCAGTAATAATCTTATGCAATAGAACATTGTCATTATATTAATAAATATATAATAATAATTGAGTGATAACATAATGGTGAGAGATAAATACATATTATTATTAATAATTAAATGTTATTATTATTGGAGTTGTTTTTAATGCGATTTTTTGGACGGAAACCGACAGAAAAATGTGAGGTGAAATCTTGATTTGTGTTATTTAAACTGATTTTTTAACATCATATATAGTTTCAACAAATTAGATCGGAAAATTTTTAAAAAAGTCTCATTAAAGACAACTCAATTATTATTATGTTATATGTGAATTATGTTATAGTTTTAAATATAACTATTAATATATTAACAATATTTTATGTGATACTTAATATTATATTAATATACAATATAATGTTAGATCTAAGATAAAACTTTAAACTTTTTTATTTTTTGAGATTATTAAAATAAGATTAAAATGTTTTGGAACATTTTGAATAATATTTATTTTAAAGAAGAATGAGAATATTTGGATTAATGAAAGCTTTAGTTGAGTTGTAGAAGTTACATCATAAGGGGTTATTTATAGTAATTAGTTTATTATTTAATTTATAATAGGTGAAAATGTGAAGTTGGGTTACACTTTTTGCCCTTTTTTGAGAAAAAACTTCCTCTTTTTTTTTTTTAAATCAGTTCTTCAACTTTTTGCAAGCTAAAACAATTTTTTTGTTTAGAATTTCATTTTGCAATTAAAAAAAAAAAAAGTTGTCAGAAATTTTGTTAGTTTTTATTACTTATTTTTTGGAATTTTTTTATACACATTTGTTATGTCAACTTAGCGTTTCTTTGAGAGTGTGTTTTTTAACAATCAACGGATTCATAAGAAGTCATGTTAATACGCAATGTTGTATTCTTTGAAAATTTGTGTTTTTGAGAAACAAAATGTGTTACAACAATCTAGACAGAGTCTACTTCGATTTAGTCATATTTACAAAGCCAATGGATGCATATCATAATTATTAGAATTTTTTGAACTGGTCCAATATGAAAAACTGCATATTTTGAATATGTTTTGCGACGCAAGAAATTTCTTAACATATATGTTATAAACTAAAAATCTAAAAGCTACCCATTAGAGACAACGGACCAATGTAATGTACGATAATTTTTTCAATTTTTTTTACAATGTATTTTGGAAGATACAGAATTTTGATTTCACTGAATCACAATGACCTTCAAAAATTGTTTACATCCGTTTTATTACAAAATTAATTAAAATTAGTAAATATTTATGAAATTCCATGAAAGTTATATTTCCTAAAAGTAGATTCAATTCTGAAAATGATTGTCTTGATTCCGACACTTAATTCAGAATGTTTCATGGAGTTTAGTCAGTCCAAAGTTGCAGAAACGTATTCAGGGCTTGGTTCTGTGTCACTGGTGACTCGTTAGTTCAGCCAAAATCTTAAACAAAGTTCGACCGAACTATTTTTTGTGCCGACGACACGTTAAATTAGACGACAAAGTAGTTCAGCCGAACTATTTATTAAAATTTCGGCTGAACTTTTACTTAACTTTCCGTCAGCCGGAAAGTACCTCCGAGCCCCTCCAAAAAAACATTTCGCGGCAATATAAATTGCCGCGAAACCATTCATTATTTTCGCATATTTCGCACTTTTGGTCTAATTTTACAACATATTTCACACTTTTGGTCTGATTTTACAGCATATTTCGCACTTTTGGTCTGATTTTACAAAAGTCTTGATCTAATTTTGCAAGGAATTTTTTTGGGTTTAAAGAATTTTCTTGGAGGTATGTGATACAGATTTTGGGTTTTTTTTTTTTTTTTGTAAGTATGGATTCAGGATTAGTTTCTAAAGGACATTTTTTGGTTTTGGGTTGAAGTAAATATTTTATAATGATTTTTTTAAATGAGTTTTTGTGTAATTTTTTAAATGAAATTTTTTTGTAGGACCTGGAAGGAAATATTTTGAACTTCATTTCATTTTTATAAGACATTTTTTTCTTGAATTTTTTAAAATAAGTGTTTTGGATCGGAGTATGTATTTTTTGCAAAAAAATTAAAATGAGTTTTTTTAAAATTAAATCTTTTGTGATGTTTTTTTTTTAATTGAGTTTTTGTCTAAATTTTTGAAGGAAATTTTTTGAACTTCATACTTTATTATCATGGGAAATCGAATAAATTGTACGAGAAAATATGATCGAAAAAGAGACCCTTAGGAACGTAGAGAAGAGACGAGACAATCTCGCAAAAGAAAGATAGAAGCACTCTCAAATATTGAAGGGGAAAATCAACCTCAACTAGAAGTTGAAACATGTATGTAAATGTAAATATTATGATTTAGATATATTTAAAATTTTCCAAATGTGAAGCTTAATTTTTATTTGATGAACTAATTTGAAAAATATTTTGTAATGTAAACAGAAAGAGATATTCCTCAAAACATTGATGATGAGATACAAAATTTTGAAAGAGAAAGTGAAAGAGATATTGAACCAATGATTGAAGATGGTGAAAATGATGAAAGAAATTCAAGTGAAGAAATTGAATCACAAGGTGTATATATATATATATATATATATATATATATATATATAGATATATGTTGAACACATGCACGTATTATTGAAATTATACATATATTTATTAATTTAGTTATTTATTGAATATGTAAACTTATTATGTACTATTCATTCGAATATGTACAAATGAAATCAATGTCGATGACAAGATGTTAGAAAATGTTGACACTCACACATATGGAGACAAAAAAGCTGACCATTATATACGATATTGTGTTAACCACATTTTTGAGAAGTATTTCATAAAGGAAAATGTGACAGTTCAAGCCCCAATGTTGAAAGGTCTCCTATCATTAAGGAAATTAAAAGAAGCTATGAATTTATTAGGTGTTCGAAAATCAACCAAAGATAAAAAAAATGAAGGAAAATGTGATACAAAATATAAATAATGTTATAAATTCAATGAAAAGATCTAGATAGAAAAATGTTTCAGTTGTACGTAGAGCGATACATATGGCAGTGGTTTCATCAAGTACTAAAGAGAATCGCTTGGTAAAATCGATGGCACAAGCATTAGGAACCTTGCGAAAAACTTTGCACAAACATCGAAAATTTCGGTTGCAAATAGATGTAAATGATGAACTTGCTTGTTGGAGAGCTATTTGTAGGCAACCATATAAATATAGAATTGGAGAAAATGTTAAAAAAATAATATATGAATATTGGAAGAACAATTCGTGTGTTTCGCCAACTGCAAGGCATGTGATGCGAAGAAGAATAGCACGAAATCAGTACGAAGAACATGAAAAACATTTCTTGGAAACCACTTAGAGTTGTTTAACAAGTTCAAAGAAGAGAATCGTGAAATTCATGTTTCGATTAGTGCTTTTGTTCAACAAAAACCATGGTATGTAAAACCTATCACCGTACGCGACACTTGTTGTTGCCGTTATCATGTGGAATTTGAGTTATATTATGACACATTCCTTGATTTTGGTAGAACATTTTGGAAGGATTCACCTCCTCCTTCCACTATCCGTGATTTCATATCTCAAATTCTATATGAAAGAGAAAGCGATGAACTATTTTACGAAAATAAATGTGTTGGTTGTGAAAAATGCGCTGATTGTGGAAATTTGTCTAAATTTCAAAAAAAATATCGTACTGATATAAATGATTAATCATTTTCCAACATGAAAGTGTAATGGAAGAGATATGAATATATCCATACATCGATTCAAGGTGCAAATAGTGTTAAAAGAATTGAATTATGAGAAGAAGAAATTTTTGTGATAAATTTTTTGAGAAAATTTGAGGCAGAAATTTACAAATACACCAAGCATTCCCATAGAGCTCGATGGCAAGACTTTCAATTCAAAAAATCTCGTGAAGTTTTTCCACCAAGGACCATTTTGTCAGTAATTGATTTTGCAGAAAACTACACATTTGTTCCACAAAAAGAAATTCAGAGTGAATACTATCATTTTGACTAAGTCTCCATTCTCGTCCATATTCTATATAGACATGCTGAACAAAACGTCGATCATATAGAAAGCACCAGTGAAAATCGACATATTATTAAAGAATATCACTTTTTATATCAATGACGATCGTACACATGATACATATTTTGTACAACATTGTTTTGGAAAAATTTATGATTCCTTGAAAAATCGTGGAATAACATTCAATGAAAATTGGATATGGTCAGACGGATGCACAGGACAATTCAAATATGCACGATCATTCTTTTGGTTGTGTTGTCTTCATAAGAAAACCTGCATTAAACATTGTTGGAGTTTATTTGAGACTGGCCATGGAAAAGGAGAACATGATGGTGTAGGGGCATGCATAAAACGAGCACTTCGAAGATATCAAATGAACCCCTCTGCAAGCCGACTTGTGGACGCGAAAGAAGTTGTTCAATGGTGCATCGCTGCTCTAAGCCATGATACTAACCGATCAAGAGAAGTGCGAATGTACATTCAATTTAATTTTTATTGAATATCTAATTAAATAAACAGTGTACATTTATCACAATGATTATCTTTGATTGTATTTTGATATCATATTTACATTCTTCTTTAAATTTTCCATATAAAGGTTTTTTTGGCATATTGGGATCGAAGACATAGATAGATCAATTGGAAACAACGTTGAAACAATAAAAGAGATTCGAAAATTGCATTCAATTAAAACAAAGTCGTCTAAAAATGTGTTTGCATTGGATAAAAAAAAATATTCTTGTTTTTGTCCTGTTTGCATAGACAACACAAATTCCAATGACGTTTGTGAAAACAAAATGTATGTAAAAGATTGGAAACATACAGAGCTAAATACAAAGGGAAAAATGTCCGTTGCAATGTTTGAAGAAATGCAATCAGAGGAGACTACAATATCATCTGATGGTGATCAAGTTTCTGATCTTGTTAGAGAAGGTAAAATTTGAATTGCTTTCTAATGATAAAGATCTAGAAATAAATTTGAATATGTATAATTTTGTGAAGTTTGTTTTATTGTACAGGAGATGTTTTTGCTGTAATTGCACTTACTGACAACGATGCAAATGTGAAGTATTATTTGATGCATTGCACTGAACGAAAAACGAAATTATTAGAAGACTATAATGATCACGGATTTCCATATGAAAGAGGATCTATTATACTGAAAGGTTATTTTTTCAAACAAACTAATCAAAGTGGGAATTTTGTTTACTTTGAAGACTATGAAACTGATTTCATAAGCTATCAATATAGTCACTTGGTGTGTGTAACATGCATAAAGTTGATCGAGGTTCAATAAAAGAAAAAAAGGAATATTAAGAAATGGAAAATGTCAAAATCCGATCATGAACAGATTATTGAAGATGGCATTCCATTGGAATTGTCTTGATTGAACTGCCCAACAATTTATTCTCTTTGGATTATATGTTCTAGAACTTCCAGTACTCAATTAAAAATTGAGCTGCCTTGTTATGTTATTTGTGCAAGTGTTTGCACATGTACAAATTGTTTTGGTACATGCACACTCTAGAGTATCAACTGAAAGTAGCTTTTTTATACATGCATTGATGAAAACTGTTGCATACATATATTGGATATATATGTATATGTTCTCGAATGCAATTCACTGTTCAAGTAGTTTTACTGTACGCATTGATGAAAAATGTTTCACGTACTCAATATATATGTTATAGAACGCAATTAACTAAAAGTAGTTTTTCTATGTGCATTGATGAAAAATGTTGCATGTACTGCATGTACTGGATATATACACGAACTCAATGCACACAGTTTTTCTTGTGTGATTTTTTGATAAAAAGTATCCACAATGTAAATAAATTTTCCGCAGTATAATTTTGTACGAAGATTCCTTTCAGACAAGAGACTCAGAGCACTTCTTCGACTTTTGGTGGGATTTGACCCACATCTCTATTCCCGATTGAAAATATAGTACAAAATTTGTCTGTCCAATGGTCGAATATGTTCTATGTGCATTAATGAAAAATTTACATACTACATACTATTGTTTGAGTGAATTTTTTTTTAAAAACTTACCAAATGTACTTCAACCATGTCTAAAACTTGAATTTTAAAAACTTTTTGATTATATCAAAACAAATTACTTCACATGTCATGCTGATGCCCGGGCTACCTCACTCTTTCCACATTCACACTCTATGTATATAATTGCAATGCATTCTCCAATGTTCTACCCAAATAAATTTAAATCTGGGCAGTTTCAACACATTCGGACACTTCTTTTGATCAAGGTTATGAACCTCCTAAAGTATACAATATGCCCTTCTAATGAAACCCATCAATCGTTTTAACTCAACTCGGGATTATGGTGCAACCCACAATACATATAGAACTCACTATAGTTAACAGTTGAGCCCATAACATATCGTTCTTCTGAATCAACGTTTGGCTTTTAGACACCAATCCAACCTACAGATGTGAAATCAATCTTTAATGACCCGATAACCCTAAGGTTCTCAGCTTGACGGAGTTCTACTCAATCCAGCAAGTGCCTATATAAAATTTATACGCACACCCTTGTCACCTATTATAATGGAGCCTGCCTTTTAACTACGCGCTTAAATCACAATACCATACCTTGGTTAAACCCGCAAACCTTAGCAATGATCAACACATACGCATGCATGGGCCCCAACGCTGACAAGCCTTCCACATCCAACGACGGACAACACGTCGCACTGGCCTTGACGATCCAACGGTCCAACTGGATATCGCGCGAGTTACTTGCACGACCGTTAACTCGTGATGAGGGTGGTTTTCCAAAATCGCTCAGGGACACGCGTCACCCAGTGTATGGGATCGCACTGATTTCATAAATACCGCTTTCTACCTTTACATCTTGCGATATACCGCCGGTTTAGCTCTAAACCACATTCACTATTCATACTTCCCGGTTCCGGTTCTTGCCTTCAAGGTTCCTTTTTGACCAAGGACCGCTTCTAGTTTCGATCCGAAGTGTAACTCTCTGCACATTCAATTCAATTCTCATGATTTCTTCAGAGTTCTCAACCTCAACAGGTCACTTCTCATCGTTGATTAACGAATTCACTAATTTCCAACTCAGAACATCGATTCAAGGGATTTCGCTCATTCAATAAACATCAGAACATCGACATGAATGTCGATTTCAACAATGGACGCAGAATACAAATTGAATCCCAATTACAGAGCATATATATCGCACATTGTCATACACTCTCTTTCTGAATACACAAGCAGACTCATAACTCAACTACAGAGACTATTTACACAGAGATTCAGTGCATTCTACAGTCACCATTAATTATAAAATATTATGCAACAATTACACACATGATGGAATTCAAATTGAATACAACTCAGAAATGGATTCTTTATATTTACATAAACAAAAATTTCTCGACAGGCCAGATATTCAGTTCGATGGCCATTATCCTCCTACCCTCTTCCTGGAGAGGGCTCTCTTCTACTCTACAGGAGTTTACATTTAGACAACCACAAATGAGTCGATTCGACTTCTTTACAACTTGATAGGACCTCTTGAAATTCTCTAGTTCCTAATTTTAGACTTCAAACTGAAACAACTGAAACTGATCCTAAATCTACTCATACCCTTGGCTATCTCTTCATATTCCTATCTTAGCTAATTTCTCATGTTCTCAAAATGACTTGAGAACAATTACAATTCTCTACCAAATTTATTCAAAATATTAATATTTACAAGAAATGTTAAGAACATGGGACCCCCTATGTCTACTGAGATACAAAGTGTTTAATTGTGCCTAATTCCTCTGCATCAGACTCCCAAGCTTCAAATTGTTCATGATCTCCTGATCATGTGTCTTTGATCTCTCCCTCTCGGATCCCATACTTGGTTTTGCTGCTGTTCATCAGCTGCATCATCCTTCAACTGATCTTCTCCAGGCTTCCAGACTTTGTTCTGTAAATCACCTCCAGCTATACTTTCACAATATGCTTCCAACCTTCCTGTACAAGAATCCTTCTGCTTCCTGGTTGCTGTATGCTGCATCGGTCTTCTGATGTCTTTAGTTTCTTTGTCCAGCCTAGCTTCTAGCTGGAAATTCCTCTGTCTACTGCTGCTGTTATCAATTTCTGCTAATTTCAATACTGCTGCCCTTGCTGTCTCACATGCTATTAACATGTTTAATACTCCTGCAGGTGTCATCCCCCATGTTGCGTTAGCTACCACCATGGGTGCTGCTGATGCCAATGTTGCCTCCGCCCAAACATCCTGAATATCCTTTAAGATATCTCCCTCTGCAACATTCTTCTTTCGTTCATCATTTGCAAATTTTCTTTTAGAAGATAAATCATCAATCACTTGTCTTCCTGCAGTAACATACCCATCCAGTATACTAGTAAACATAATTAGATTCTGCAAGCCAGTGTCTGCTCCTCTCGTCTTCACAGCTTCAGTTATCTTCATTCCAGTGTCTGCAAATTCTTCCTCTTCTCCAACTGCTTCCAGAAAACATTTCAGTCCTCTCTTCTGTGTTTGTTTTACATCTTCAGCATGTTGTAAATTAAACTCAACATTTTCTCCTTCTTCATGGGCAATTTTCAGCAATTGCCTCTCCTCCTCTTGATGGATTCTGGAGATCCCATCAAGTTCTTTAAGCTCTACAATTTCATCTTCTGTCAGCATAGAATGCTGTTTCTTCTTTACTTCAGCAACTTCTAAAAATTGCTCTTCAGGCTGGCTTTGGCCTATCCAACTAGCCAACGCTTTTCTGTCAATGGCAGTGAAAAATTCCCGCATATGAGACATGGTTGTCTCATCTTCCTTCAGCAACGGGTCTTCTTCTCTCAAGACAATTTCAAAGGATGAATTGTCTTCTGCATCACCTGTACACATAAACAAACTGTCAGTGTTAAAACCATGAAACCCAATGGTCCCAATCGATGACCTAGTCACCAATTCTTCTCCCGGCAATTCTAAGTCTGGTTCAAGGCTCAGAAGTTCTTCATCATCTTTCTCTTCAGTTGTCAAAGTCATCTCCACTGCTCCAATCATCATGCCCAAATGCTGATCCTTCACTGTGTTTTCAGCCAACACAGTTCCCTTCTTATTCATCTCTCTTACAACTTCCAACTGCTGTTCTTCCTCTTTCCCTGCATGATTAACACATGAATCATCAACAGTAAAATTCCAAGGTCTCAATATATTATTCTTCTCTGACAACACATCAGTATGTTGTTCAAAACTTCTTTCCAAATCTTCTGTCAGCACCCCAGCATGTTGATCTGCATCCTTCATGAGACTATCAGCTAGTCTCACTTTTCTTCCATCATCTCATCCATGAACACTATCCATGAAGATCTTCCTGCCTTGCTTCCCCAGCAACTTATCCAGTACACAGGTCCTCTGCTTCTCCAATTCTCTCCTTTGAAAATCCAACCTCCTATATAACTCAACAACTTCAATAGGAGTAGATTTCGGGAACCTTACATAACCCTTTATGCCTCTGCTTGTTCTTGAACAATCTTCTGCTGGCCCTTCTCTCTCAGCTTCAACATTCTGCTGGATATCTTCATTTGACCCTTCTGTCTTCATCTCTCCCTGAGATTTCACTATCTCAGCATTGATCTGAACAGATTTCAGATTCAATGTCTTCTTCTCATCAACAAACTCTGAAGCTTGTTCATCTTCTAGCGGTGTACTTGCAAACACACACAACTTTTTAATTTTCAAATCACAAGACCTTTCAGCCTTGGATGCTTCCTCAAGAACTTCTTCTTGAACAAGTCTGCACATGGAATCTTCAAGTTCCATCCTTGCCTCAAGAACTCGGGGTTCTTCTTCCTCTGTGGAGTCTGTCATTACCTCACACTTGTCAGACTCAAGGACACAAGCCCTTACATCATCTGGACTTGTCCAATAATTCAGGAAATCCTCAATGATCTCTTCCTCAGCAAGACAAAATTCTTGCCGCCTCAAGTCTTCATCATGACTCACAAGATATCTTGTAGATCTCCACTCTTCATCTGTGCTCTGTTCTGCTTCACAGGAAGAAATTTTTTCTTTCAACTCAGCTGCTCTAAGTTCTTCTCTCAATAAGGCAGTCTTCTTTTGCTTCAGTCTCAACTGTAATGGTTGCCAATTCACTCTCTTTTTCATGAGCCAACCAACTCTCTGGCTTTCTTCTATCCTTCTCTTCAGTTTGTTAAACTGTTCTCTGATCTCAGCTACCTCTTTCCAATATTCTGCATCGGTGAGTCTCTTCCTCATTCCAACTGCTTTGGCATCTTCCATCATTCCTCTACTGCGGCCTCTTTCAAAACCTCTGCAATCCTTGTAGTCTCTGCTATGGATCTCAGTAGCCATTTTCTTCTCTAGGAGTTCTTCACTCACAAGCTGCACTAAGCCTCTGCAACAGCAAGCTCTCTTGCTGCAACTCACCTCACCAATCCTTCCTCTGGATCCGGCTTTTGGCAAGTACTGGTCCCCTCTCTGCTGGAACCTTCTAGGCTTCACTATGCAACTTTCTCAAGAACACCTCTTTTCTTCTGTCATCCAACCTCTGTTGGGAATCTTCCAGGTTCTACCACACTTTTCTTCTTCATTCAGAGTCCCTTGCTGAACTTTTCTATCACTGCTTTCAAAGCTGTGATCTGCTCCTGCTGAGATGTCTTCAATTGTCTGTACTCTAACTTCTGCAAACAATCCTTCAACCGGAGTTAAACACTGCTCACCTTCTCTGAAGAACACTGCAATTGTCTTCTTTATCCAGCCTCTAGCTAAATACCAGGCTCACTGCCTTCACTATCAAGCTCGGTTTGTACTTTCAGCAACCACAATTTTTGCAAATCCTGTTCACTGTGCTCTGTGTACTTTGCTTGTCAGATCTTAGAATCTGAACTCCTTTCCTCAAATCAGCAGTCTTCAAAATACTTTTCCTCTAATTGGACTCTGTAATTCTACAATCACCTCCACTGTATCCCTGTAGGCTGCAATCTTATCAGTTTCCACAAGTCTGGTTTCTTTGCATTCACCAAACTAGGACTTTTTCAGAAAGAGCTATTCTAGCTCTGATACCACTTGATGCCCGGGCTACCTCACTCTTTCCACATTCACACTCTATGGATATACTTGCAATGCATTCTCCAATATTTTACCCAAATAAATTTAAATTTGGGCAGTTTCAACACATTCAAACACTTCTTGTAATCAAGGTTATGAACCTCCTAAAGTATATAATATGCCCTTCTAATGAAACCCAACAATTGTTTTAACTCAACTCGAGATTATGGTGCAACCCACAATACATATAGAACTCACTATAGTTAACAGTTGAGCCCACAACATATCGTTCTTCCGAATCAACGTTTGGCTTTTAGACACCAACCCAACCTACAGATATGAAATCAATCTTTAATGACCCGATAACCCTAAGGTTCTCAGCCTGACGGAGTTTGACTCAATCCAGCAAGTGCCTATATAAAATTTATACGCACACCCTTGTCACCTATTATAACGGAGCCTGCCTTTTAACTACGTGCTTAAATCACAATACCACACCTTGGTTAAACCCGCAAACATTAGCAATGATCAACACATACGTATGCATGGGCCCCAATGCTGACAAGCCTTGCACATCCAATGGCAGACAACACGTCGCACCGGCCTTGACGATCCAACGTTCCAACTAGATATCGCACGAGTTACTTTCATGACCGTTAACTCGCGATGAGGGTGGTTTTCCAAAATCTCTCAGGGACACGTGTCACCCAGTGTATGGGATCGCGCTGATTTCATAAATACCGCTTTCTGCCTTTACACCTCGCGATATACTTCTGGTTTAGCTCTAAGCCATGTTCACTATTCATACTTCCCGGTTCCGGTTCTCGCCTTCAAGGTTCCTTTTTGACCAAGGACCGCTTCTAGTTTCGACCTGAAGTGTAACTCTCTGCACATTCAATTCAATTCTCATGATTTCTTCAGAGTTCTCAACCTCAACAGGTCACTTCTCATTGTTGATCAACGAATTTATTGATTTCCAACTCAGAACATCGATTCAAGGGATTTCGCTCATTCAATAAACATCGAGACATCGACACGAATGTCGATTTCAACAATGGACGCAGAATAAAAATTGAATCCCAATTACAGAGCATATATATCGCACATTTTCATACACTCTCTTTCTGAATACACAGGCAGACTCATAACTCAACTACAGAGACTATTTACACAGAGATTCAGGGCATTCTACAGTCACCATTAATTATACAATCTTATGCAAAAATTACACACACGATGGAATTCAAATTGAATACAACTCAGAAATGGATTCTTTATATTTACATAGACAACAATTTCTCGACAGGCCAGATATTTAGTTCGATGGCCATTATCCTCCTACCCTATTCCTGGAGAGGGCTCTCCTCTACTCTACAGGAGTTTACATTTATACAACCACAAATGAGTCGATTCGACTTCTTTACAACTTGACAGGACCTCTTGAAATTCTCTAGTTCCTAATTTTAGACATCAAACTGAAACAACTGAAACTGATCCTAAATCTACGCATACCCTTGGCTGTCTCTTCATATTCCTATCTTAGCCAATTTCTCATGTTCTCAAAATGACTTGAGAACAATTACAATTCTCTACCAAATTTATTCAAAAAATTAATATTTACAAGAAATGTTAAGAACATGGGACCCCCTATGTCTACTGAGATACAAAGTGTTCAATTGTGCCTAATGCCCCTGCATCACATGCTAATTGTAGTTCAACTATCCAATAAAAACATTAACCATTTAACATTATATCACACGCCAAATGTAGATTAAAATGGTATCCAAAACTTAGTTTTAATCACAACATTACTTCAAAACTTAGTTTTAAAAACTTTTTGATTATATCACAACATTACTTGACATGCCATCCAATTGTAGTTCAAATATCCAATAAAAACATTTAACATTATATCACATCTGCCAAATGTAGATTGAAGCCATCCAAAAATTAAGTTTTAAAATTTTTTGATTATATATCGTGCAAAATTACTTCACATGCCATGCCAATTATAGTTCAACTATCCAATAAAAACATTTAACATTATATCACATGTCAAATGTAGATTGAAACCATCCAAAATTATAGATCGTGCAACATTACTTCACATGCACGTATTACTTCACATGCCATGCCAATTGTAGTTCTTGACTACCCAATAAAAACATTAAACATTTAACATTAAATATCACATGCCAAATGTATATTGAAACCATCCAAAACTTGAGTTTTAAAGACTTTTTGATATATATCATGTAACATTACTTCACATGCCATGCCAATTATAGTTCAACTATCCAATAAAAACATTAAACATTTAACATTAAATATCACATGCCAAAGGTAGATTGAAACCATCCAAAACTCGAGTTTTAAAAACTTTTTGATTATATCATGTAACATTACTTCACATGCCATGCCAATTATAGTTCAACTATCCAATAAAAACATTTAACATTATATCACATGCCAAATGTAGATTGAAACCATCCAAAACTTAACTTTTAATTTAACAAAGAATTATAGATCACAACATTACTTCACATGCCAAATGTACTTCAAGCATCCAAAACTTAAATTTTAAAAACAAAACAAATTATAACACATCATTACATAACATGCCAAATGTAGTTCAGAAGCAAAACATTAATTTATAGATGACAACATTACTAGTAGTTCAATTAAATCCAAAACTTAAAAGTTTTAAAAACCAAACAAATTACATAACAACATTACTTCACATTCACATGCCAAAAGTACTAAAACCATCCAAAACTTAACTTTTTGGAACAAAACAAATTATATTAACATTGTAATAAAATATGTCCAAAAATTGTAGATCTCACAAGTATCAAACTGTATCAAGTTATATATATATGACAGTGCATCTAGATAATATATAAAAAAGTAAATTTAAGACTATCTAAATCTTGAAATCAAATCTACAAATCATGTCCATCAAATAGAGATGGATGTAGCATCTTTCCTATCAGGGTCTCAATCCGCACACTATCATGTGAAGCATGGGAAACCTGTACACAATGCACATGTACAAACATTAAAATTTGATGTTTTAAAAATGAGTGAGAATATATATAGAACTTCATGTAAAAAACAAAATATAAAAAAAAATCATGCAATACCTCAGGAGGTTCCCTCTCCATTTGTTCACGTGCTACAAGTTCCCCCCCCCCATGGGAACATATGCAATGGTAAACTGTACAATATACATGTACAGTTATATATATATATATATATATATATATTAAAAAATTTCAGATGAAAATGCACGTGTACATATATAAACTTATTTTCAATAATATTAAAAAAAAAAGTTAGACAACTTGTTCAAATGGTTGAAATGGTGTGGATGTTCCTATCTCCGTCGCTAGAGTCCGTGGATTAAAGAAATCTTCTATAGGAACCTAAAATTCAAAATTTTAAAAGTATAAAATAACTCAAGATCAAGATCTCAATTTATAATAAAACTTAAATAAACTTCAATTTATAAATTATAACTAAATTAAAAAAACACACACACATATATATATATATATATATATATATAACTTAAACATAAATTTCAAAAGTGAAAAATTGTCCATACTTGTTGTGGATGTGGCACATCTCCTAAGGAAGTAGAAGGTACATCTCCCAAGGAAGAAGAAGGTAATGTTGAGATTTCTTTTAATTAAAATTGGAGAAAATCTCATGAATATGACAACAATAGGATTTGTTGTTAAATTGACTCCATCTAATCCTGATGTGGAGTTATTGCATCCTATTTTGTTGTGAGTGAATTTATGATTCAGTTTCCACTCCCAGCTATAAAATGTAAGCTCGTAGAGGCAAATGGGCATGATGAGGAATGTGAGGTGAGTGGAAGAGAAGTGAAGATGAGAAACTCTGCTGTTGTAATTCTCCTTTTGCTGAATGAGACTGTTGATGCCTCTGTTTGGTGGGCGTAGCCCAGATTGGTTGGGTGAACCACGTTAAATCTCTGTGTCTTTATGTCTTTCTGCTGTGTGTCTGTGTGTTTTATTTAAGTTTCTGTTGTGTTTTTCTCAACAGGTACCGCCATCCCAAAAACATCGGACGGAATCGGAATCTGTTAAAACATTTTATCATTATATATATACATACATGTACATGTGTGCACAATTATTTATTTTAAAAATATCACTTAAAAAACACCAACATTTTCCAACATATCTTGATGGTGAGACCCATCTGCATTGTTTGAACCAGAGGTCCTGAACGTGATATTGACATTTTCGTCATTCGTCATGCATGACAACTGAAAATGGTGTTTTAACATATAATGATACATTTTTGTTAGATTAATGTACATACAAATAAATGTATACATGTACATATACATGTATTTATTACAAATTGTACACATGTATGTGTTAAAATAATTGAACCCTAAGGTCATTAACACATACTGTTCCCGTGCCCTCTTCCTCATGAAGAATTAAGTCTTGCCAACCATTGTGACAATTCTTTGCATATATTCGAAGATCTTTAACATTCATGTTGTCAATCTCTTCATCTGTACAATACACAAAATTGTCACATGCATTTTCACGTGCTCTTTGTCGATTTAGACAAACATCGACTCCACCCAATCCACTGTAAACATTGTCGATCATGACATCCCTTGCTTCTCGACTTATTTGAGAAGTCGCATCCATCTTTGACCGCAGAGTTTCGACCTGAAAAGGTCGACTCACCAATGGCGGCTTAGGGCGAGGCAACTCCACATCTCGCTTAGCGCCCTTACGGTCATACAATCGACCTTTCCCCGAACCAAAATTTTATGATGGAAGGTCATTGTAACTGGGTTTCATGTCCAAAAAAAATTATGCATAAAATAATTGTGCAAAATAAATAGGAACCTCGTCGTTCCATGGGAGTCTTTCATAGGCCGCAAGGTGCCTATCATACAAATAGTGAGCTATATCGGGGTGCTTAAAATATTGCACCTTCAACCTTTTTCTTTTTGGCCCTTGCTTGAAATTAAACATTGACTTGGCCATATCTTTTGTAACTCTTTGTTTTACATCCTCCCATTTATCAGGACCCATTACTGTTTCCTTTCTCTTTCTCATGAGTTCTACAAATGTATCAGTCGTTGGCCCAAGATTTTTGTACACATTTACTATTTCGCCCAATGAATGTGTAACTATTTCGAGGCTTTGTCGACTCTCAGCAGGTAGAGTCAAAGCCACTACATCTCTCTGCAATTTTGCATGAAGTTGTTGACACCTTTGTAAGGTGCATTGCCCCATGTTTCTTTCCCATGGTATATCAGTAATGTCGGCCGGATAAGTTGTGGTGGGTAGACAACCTTCTTCTTGAATGTAGTGTTCTGCCTTGCGTCTATTTTGACCAATATTTGGAACATTTTCAGCCTCTGCATCAATATATATATATATATATAATTTTGTATATTAGAAAAAACACATTAAACAAATTTGTACAAATTCAATGAAAAAAATATTGAAATTGATGACAACCTCGACGTGATTGATTAGCATCTTCTCCACCCTGAAACTGTTGAGACCCAGAATGACCCTGCTGAGAACCATACCCAGAACAACCCTACTAAGAACCAGCACCACCAGCCATTGATTGGCCTTCGGGAGAATAAATATCACCCCCTTCACGCAACCTGCTACCACTTATTGATGGCCCTCTAAGGGGATTTGAACCACCACCAACCTCTCAAGAGGAGAGAGAAGCTTCATAAACAAATACGAATTTATAATCAATTGAAAAATACATTCATGTACATATAAATACACACATACATATTCATTGATTAAATTGCGTTCAAACCATACCACGACTGGGTGAACCTTGGGCATCCATGGTTGGAGTAGACACCCTTCTCCTCTTGGCTCCTAAAAAATAAAAAATGAAACTTATTAACAACTAATTTAACTCACAAAGTTGATAAAAAATCAATTCCATATGTACACACATGTATGGAGATTTAAGATTATATTTAAATTTACCATGAACAACTCTTGATCCTGATCCTTGATCCTCCCCTCTCGTAGAGATATGGGATTTTGTTGATCTTCGTCGTTCCTCCTCCATGATATATATATCTACGGTGGACATTTACAATTAATTTTTTAAATAACTAATTTAAATTAAGTTCAAGATAAAGTTCAGAAAATTAATGTTTAATTTAAAGTGTAAACAAATTATGTCGATGAATAAATTTTGAAGGAGAGCGTCTCAACATTAATTCATCTTTAAGAGATGAATCTTGAATTTTTGAAGAAAAACATCTTAAAATTAATTCATCTTTGAGAGATGAATCTTACATTGGCATTGGCATTGCCCCATATAATTCTAATTCATCTATTAATTCATCTCTCATCTATGTTACCTTTCATAAAAGATGAGATTAGAGGCTACCTGGCCCTTTACAGACTCTGCCTATAGAACTACCATGGATATGAAAATGAAAAACTTATAATTAGAGATTCTAGATATTCTAAAGATTGAATGGAGGGGCATTTACTAGATTAGGTTTTAAAACCTATATGTTTCGTATCAAATCACTTTTGGTTTCAATGGGAAAATTTTATGGCTAATTTTTGTTTTACATGTTGAATATAAAAGGTTTCTTCTCTCTCATTGTTTGAGACCATGGATATGAAAATGAAAAACTATATACTTGGTTAAAACCTATGTTTTGTATCAAATTAATTTTTGTTTCTAAATACTATATACATGTTGACTGTAGGGGCATTTAGATCTATTCCAGAGATTGACTGTAGGGGAATTTACTAGATATGTCACCTTTCATAAAAGATGAGATCCAGAGGCTACCTGGCCCTTTACAGACTCTGCCTATAGAACTACCATGGATATGAAAATGAAAAACTTATAATTAGAGATTCTAGATATTCTAAAGATTGAATGTAGGGGCATTTACTAGATTAGCTTTTGGAAACCTATACGTTTCGTATCAAATCACTTTTGGTTTCAATGGGAAACTTTTATGGCTAATTTGTGTTTTACATGTTGAATATAAAAGGTTTTTTCTCTCTCATTGTTTGAGACCATGGATATGAAAATGAAAAACTATATACTTGGTTAAAACCTATATTTTGTATCAAATTACTTTTTGTTTCTAAATACTATATACATGTTGACTGTAGGGGCATTTAGATCTATTCCAGAGATTGACTGTAGGGGCATTTACTAGATATGTCACCTTTCATAAAAGATGAGATCCAAAGGCTACACAGCCTTCTAGGACTCTGCTTATAGAACTACCATGGATATGAAAATGAAAAACTTATAATTAGAGATTCTAGATATTCTAAAGATTGAATGTAGGGGCATTTACTAGATTAGCTTTTGAAGCCTATATGTTTCTTATCAAATCACTTTTGGTTTCAATGGGAAACTTTTATGGCTAATTTGTGTTTTACATGTTGAATATAAAAGGTTTTTCTCTCTCATTGTTTGAGACCATGGATATGAAAATGAAAAATACTTAGTTAAGCCTATGTTTTGTATCAAATTAATTTTTGTTTCTAAATACTATATACATGTTGGTTGTAGGGGCATTCTTTTGTGGGTGCAGTTCCATCTATTCCGGAAGATTGTTAAAGGGGCATTTACTAGATATGTCACTTTTCATAAAAGATGAATCAAAGGCTACATGGCCCTTTACGGACTCTTGGCCCTTTACAGACTCTGCCCATATAACTACCATGGATATCAAAAAGAAAAACTTATAATTAGAGATTCTAGATATTCTAAAGATTGAATGTAGGGGCATTTACTAGATTAGCTTTTTGAAACCTATATGTTTCGTATCAAATCACTTTTGGTTTCAATGGGAAAATTTTATGGCTAATTTGTGTTTTACATGTTGAATATAAAAGTTTTTTTCTCTCTCATTGTTTGATACCATGGATATGAAAATGAAAAACTATATACTTGGTTAAAACCTATGTTTTGTATCAAATTAATTTTTGTTTTTAAATACTATATACATGTTGACTGTAGGGGCATTTACTGTAGGTGCATTTAGATCTATTCCAGAGATTGACTGTAGGAACATTTACTAGATATGTCACCTTTCATAAAAGATGAGATCCAGAGGCTACCTGGCTCTTTACAAACTCTGCCTATAGAACTACCATGGATATGAAAATGAAAAACTTATAATTAGAGATTCTATATATTCTAAAGATTAAATGTAGGGGCATTTACTAGATTAGCTTTTTGAAACCTATATGTTTCGTATCAAATCACTTTTGGTTTCAATGGGAAATTTTTATGGCTAATTTGTTTTTTACATGTTGAATATAAAAGGTTTTTTCTCTCTCATTGTTTGAGACCATGGATATGAAAATGAAAAACTATATACTTGGTTAAAACCTATGTTTTGTATCAAATTAATTTTTGTTTCTAAATACTATATACATGTTGACTGTAGGGGCATTTACTGTAGGTGCAGTTAGATCTATTCCAGAAATTGACTGTAGGAGCATTTACTAGATATGTCACCTTTCATAAAAGATGAGATCCAGAGGCTACCTGGCCCTTTACAGACTCTGCCTATAGAACTACCATGGATATGAAAATGAAAAAAATATAATTAGAGATTCTAGATATTCTAAAGATTGAATGTAGGGGAATTTACTAGATTAGCATTTTGAAACCTATATGTTTCGTATCAAATCACTTTTGGTTTCAATGGGAAACTTTTATGGCTAATTTGTGTTTTACATGTTGAATATAAAAGGTTTTTTCTCTCTCATTGTTTGAGACATGGATATGAAAATGAAAAACTATATACTTGGTTAAAAACTATGTTTTGTATCAAATTAATTTTTGTTTCTAAATACTATATACATGTGTTGACTGTAGGGGCATTTACTGTAGGTGCATTTAGATCTATTCCAGAGAATGACTGTAGGGGCATCTACTAGATATGTCACCTTTCATAAAAGATGAGATCCAAAGGCTACCTGGCCCTTTACAGACTCTGCCTATAGAACTACCATGGATATGAAAATGAAAAACTAATAATTAGAGATTCTAGATATTCTAAAGAATGAATGTAGGGGCATTTACTAGATTAGCTTTTCGAAACCTATATGTTTCGTATAAAATCACTTTTGGTTTCAATGGGAAACTTTTATGGCTAATTTGTGTTTTACATGTTGAATATAAAATGTTTTTTCTCTCTCATTATTTGAGACCATGGATATGAAAATGAAAAACTATATACTTGGTTAAAACATGTTTTGTATCAAATTAATTTTTGTTTCTAAATACTATATACATGTTGACTGTAGGGGCATTTACTATAGGCGCATTTAGATCTATTCCAGAGATTGAATGTAGGGGAATTTAATAGATATGTCACCTTTCATAAAAGATGAGATCCACAGGCTACCTGGCCCTTTGAAGACTCTGCCTATAGAACTACCATGAATATGAAAATGAAAAACTTATAATTAGAGATTCTAGATATTCTAAAGATTGAATGTAGGGGCATTTACTAGATTAGCTTTTTGAAACCTATATGTTTCGTATCAAATCACTTTTGGTTTCAATGGGAAACTTTTATGGCTAATTTGTATTTTACATGTTGAATATAAAAAGGTTTTTTCTCTCTCATTGTTTGAGACCATGGATATGAAAATGAAAAACTATATACTTGGTTAAAACCTATGTTTTGTATCAAATTAATTTTTGTTTCTAAATACTATATACATGTTGACTGTAGGGGCATTTACTATAGGTGCATTTAGATCTATTCCAGAGATTGATTGTAGGGGCATTTACTAGATATGTCACCTTTCATAAAAGACAAGATCCAGAGGCTACCTGGCCCTTTACAGACTCTGCCTATAGAACTACCACGGATATAAAAATAAAAAACTTATAATTAGAGATTCTAGATATTCTAAAGATTGAATGTAGGGGCATTTACTAGATTAGATTTTTGAAACCTATATGTTTCGTATCAAATCACTTTTGGTTTCAATGGGAAACTTTTATGGCTAATTTTTGTTTTACATGTTGAATATAAAAGGTTTTTTCTCTCTATAGAAAAAACTACCATGGATATGAAAATTAAAAACTTATAATTAGAGATTCTAGATATTCTAAAGATTGAATGTAGGGGCATCTACTAGATTAGCTTTTTGAAACCTATATATTTCGTATCAAAACACTTTTGGTTTCAATGGGAAAATTTTATGGCTAATTTGTGTTTTACATGTTGAATATAAAAGGTTTTTTCTCTCATTGTTTGAGACCATGGATATGAAAATGAAAAGCTATATACTTGGTTAAAACCTATGTTTTGTATCAAATTAATTTTTGTTTCTAAATACTATATACATGTTGACTGTAGGGACATTTACTGTAGGTGCATTTAGATCTATTCCAGAGATTGGCTGTAGGTGAATTTACTAGATATGCCACCTTTCATAAAAGATGAGATCCATAGGCTACCTGGCCCTTTACAAACTTTGCCTATAGAACTACCATGGATATGAAAATGAAAAACCTCTAATTCTAGATCTATTCTAAAGATTGAATGTAGGGGCATTCGCTAGATTAGGTTAAAACCTATATGTTTTGTATCAAATCACTTTTGGTTTCAATGGAAATTTTTTATGGCTAATTTGTGTTTTATATGTTGAATATAAAAGGTTTTTTCTCTTTCATTGTTTGAGACCATGGATATGCAAATGAAAAACTATATACTTGGTTAAAAACTATGTTTTGTATCAAATTAATTTTTGTTTCTAAATACTATATACATGTTGACTGTAGGTTTTTCTCTCTCTTGTTGTTTGAGACCATAGATATGAAAATGAAAAACTTCTATTTAGATCTATTCTCTAGAGCTATGGCTAATTTGTGTTTTACATACATTGACTCTTAGGTTAAAACCTATGTTTTGTATCAAATCACTTATGGTTTCAATGGGAGACTTCTATGGCTAATATAATGTCAAAAAGAAAAAATCATGGAAGTTTCCTTTTTCTTTTTTAATTATTTACTTAAAAAAAATCCATCAACAAATTTTGTCTTTTTTCAAACATGTGTTTAATAGAAGAAATTATACCATTTTTTTTCCAATCATTTGGTAATGATTTGAGAATTAGAATGTATTTACCCTAGATTAGAATGTATCGACCTTATAAACAATCAAAAACTATAATATAGAAAACATTGAACATCATAATGCACACGTTATTGAGTAGAGACAGAATGAAAAATTGAAATTAACTTTACTTACAATTTATCATTATTTTCACAAGAGGCAAATAAAAAAGAACAATTATTTTATCACTTAATTTGTTCAGACGAAATGATACTTGTGTTGGAAAATGAATGAAAAGTATATATATATTCTAGCCATTTAAACGTGAGTAATTGACACAATAATGGACACATTGAGAATGTAATCTCCCTTTGTTGGAATTTCTCTTGGAATGAAATTATGAGTTAGGGTTTCAATAATCATACAATATAATTATATTTAATAACAGTTTTTCAATATTCACCAATCTATAAGAAAGTAATGACTTTTTTTTTAATGCATAAATAGGGTTGTAATATACTTAAGAAACCATTGATTCTCCAATCAAAGATTATAAATTGGGGCTAATATAACATGTAGAAGGTAGACCTATTATGCAATACAAAGATCCATAGAATCCTAGTAAGGCTAACAACTTAAACTTTTTTATTCATGGTTTTGTTACTCAATACTTGGTCACACAAAAATACTAACCTTAGGTCAAATTATTATTCAAGTGCTCTTGATGAGCTAAAGAAAGAAAGAAAAAATAATAAGCTGCTAAAGGAATAGTTCCACCGTGGTGAAGAAGGGATATATAACTCAGAAAATGAGGAACTTGTATATCAAAAGGAAAAAATTGAAGAAGCTATAAAATTTAAGAATAGCATGGTTCTTAGTCGCAAAGAAAAACAAGCATGTGATCAATTGGAAGAAGAGAACAAGTAGCTAAGAGAAGAACTCCTCAAAGAAAAAGAATAAACAATATTTATAACACGCATAAGCGAGATCGTGTCGTTGAAAGTTTAACTAGAAGAAGCAAAGATAAAGGAAGAAGCAACATAATATCTAATTCATGAATGAACTTCCAAAGTCTTGAGGAAGAAATTATTTCTCTAAGAATGGATGGAGAGGAAAGGAATATCGAGAAAGGCCTAAAGGAGATGTTCGTTGAAGGAATGAGAAAACTAGATCAGATCCTAAATAGTAAAATTTCCTCCGGATTCATAACAAGTCTAGTTTATTCCGAAGAACAAGATTCTTCCATAAGGAACATGAAATTTAGGTCCGCGGGTTTTGAACCTTCACAAGGAAATGAAAATATGCAACAAGAGAAATTCAACAAAAACAAGAAGGCATAACGACAAAAAGGGGATCATCAATGGAATTTAAATAAATCAACAAGATGTCCACGGTACCTTTATGCACAAACACATAAATATTTTAACAACAGAAATGTGTACTTATTTTATGGTTATTGATCCAGGTGGATATCGGGGGCCACCCACCTATTCCATTTGGACCGGCACCATCAATTCTTGCATCTTTTCACATTTAGCACAACTTACTATTTTTAGCAGGTTTTCAGGTCCTGCACTCCGAGAGCCGTTTTGGGGCCTTAATGATCCATGTGGATATTGGTGGCCACCCACCTATTCCATTTGAACCCCCACCATATGTTCGTCCAGTTTTTAAGTTGCACCACAACTTTCTATTTTTAGCAATTTTTCAGGTCCTGAACTTTCGGAGCCATTTTGAGGCCCTAAACGACGTTTTTTGGGCATCATTTGTTCAACTAATATGATTCCATTCCAAAATTGATATTTGTGGCAATAGTTGTAGTCATCAGATAGATATTTCTAACGATGTATCATGTGCATCAAATGGAGATAGTATGCCGAAGTTACGTCCCCGGGAAGTTGAAACACCAATTTACCCAAACAGGGCCCATAGTTTTGGCGCTTCATCTCCTAGGGTTAGGTTTTTGGACGTTTAGAGTTCTCCATAATAAATAGGCCCTCGAGCCTCATTGTAACACAGTTCAGAGGTCTGTAGCCGCCACATCTCTTCTCAAATATTCGCTACCAGCACCCTAGATATTTTATTTCCATTATGTTTGTAAGCATATTTCCGTTATTTGATATTAATGAAATGAAGCCTTATTTCCGCTGCATCTCTATGTTTATGGGTATTTCTGTATTCTGTTGCGTTCCTGCATAAATCCGGATCAGTGGTATCAGAGGTGGTCTTCTCTTTCTTTGTTTTTCTTTGCATGTCCCCATTGCAGTCAGGGTATAAGGAGTTAGGGCTTGATCTGGTTGAACCCTTGCAAGATCAGCCTCGCAAACCCCGACGACCTCCCATGGCGGAAGAAAAGAAAGACGAGGGAGCAGGAGATCCTATCAAAATATTGCTTGAGGAGGCCCTTGAGAAACAAAGGAATGCGATGATGGATAACTTTTCTCAGATCCTTCAACAACTGCCCACCTACAACGCATCGGCATGCAACAGCCACTCTGGAGGCGCCACTCCCTTCAAGGTACAAGTAAACTTTGATATTCTTGTATTTGAAGGCCAAATAGATGCAGACGCTGTAGATAGATGGTTGAATTTGCTGGAAGGGTATTTATCGGTCCATGATTTCTCTGACCGAGAAAAGATTATTTTTGCACTCCTCAAAGCCGCCCCCCATGTCAAAGACTGGTGGGAAACCTACTGTGAGCAAGAGGACGAAGGGGAACCCTCTCTGTTCTCGGCCACACCCACTTGGAATTCGTTCCGAGACGACATCAAGGAACAATATTACCTTGTGGGGAGCTATGAGGAAAAATAAATCCAATGGACCATGTTGCGACAGCAAAGGGATCAAGATGTGCACGAACTGACGAATCTGTTCCATACCCTATGCACAAAGTTGGGTATTAAAGATTCAGAGAGACATTTGGTGCTAAAGTACCGTGGCTGTCTACACAAACACATTCAAGATGAAATGGAGTTTCTCGACATTACATCGCTTGGCATGGCATATTGCTATGCCGCTAAGATTGAGCATAAATTTAAGTAGAAGAAGTGAGACTTTGGATCTGCGAATCCGAAAGGTGCCCCCGAACCAGAGAACAAGGGGCAAGGCCAAAGCGGTGCGACTCAGAAAAACACCACAAATCAAAAGAAGGACATAGGGAAGTAGTGTGAATTTCATAACATCCCCACTCACATCACAAATGAGTGTTGAGCCAAACAGTCATTGGTGGTCGAATTAAAGGCACCCCAATCAGATGCATTTTTTGATCCTGAGTCAGAACCAGACAAAGGAAATGACAAAGGGAAGCAGATCATTGATGCAGATCCCAGTGCCATTGTTACCACCACCAAGATCCAGAGGGAGGACCCAGAGGATCCAGAGGTGGGGGAGTGCCTCTTCCATTCGAAAATGTGGGTGAAGGGTTCTCTGCTGCAATTTCTTGTCGATAGTGGAAGCCAAAAGAACCTCATTTCAGCAGAGGTCATGAAGCGGCTCGACATACCAACCATAGCACAACCGCAACCATATACCATCGGGTGGCTTCACCCAGGGAGAGATATCCGCATCCGCCAACAGTGCTGCCTTCCGCACAACATCAAGCCATTCACGGATGAGGTATTATGTGATGTTGCTCCTCTTGATGTAGCTGATGTACTATTGGACCAACCATACTTGTAAAGGCTACATGCTGTGTATGAGTCTAGGCCTCGTGCTGTTATTATTACTTTGGGAAATAACTTGTACAGGATACCAAAGGTAGTACTGCCTCCTGTCATCTCTTTGACTACTGCAAAACAATGCAATAAGATTATTTCCTAAACCAAGAAATTCATTTTCCTTACAACTCGCTCACAGGGAAAGAAGAATATTGTGACCACAACCTCGAAACAGGGCTCCCCTGCATGGCTGCAGCAAATGGACAAATTCATGGAGGAATACGAGGACACTTTGTCCTCATTGACAGAGGTTCCTCTACACTGTCAGGACAAGCACTACATTGATCTGACCCCCAACGCACCGCCGCCTGAGGTTGCCATACCTCCTGCAAATACACATACAGAATCCACACATGTATTGTCTAAGGCTGATAAAGAAACGAAATTTACTAAATGCATCCAGCATGTCTACCCACAGGTCCATGACATCTTCAACAAATCTAATACCCAGTTCAACAGAGTTTGCTTCATCTCAGGGAGGATCTCAACGAAATGGGGACCATTGCTTATTAAGGAGGGAGGAATGATATAGGTGGATATTTGGGGCCACCCACCTATTCCATTTGGACTGGCACCATCAATTCTTGCATCTTTTCACATTCAACACAACTTACTATTTTTAGCAAGTTTTCAGGTCCTGCACTCCCGGAGCCGTTTTGGGGCCTTAATGATCCAGGTGGATATTGGTGGCCACCCACCTATTCCATTTGAACCCCCACCATCTGTTCGTCCAGTTTTTAAGTTGCTGCACAACTTTCTATTTTTAGCAGTTTTTCGGGTCTTGAACTTCCGGAGCCATTTTGAGGCCCTAAACGACGTTTTTTGGGCATCGTTTTTCCAGAAAATATGATTTTGTTTCGGAATTGATATTCGTGGCGACAGTTTTAGTCCTCGTATAGATCTTTCTAACGATGTATCATGTGCGTCAAATGGAGATAGTATGCCGAAGTTACGTCCCTGGGAAGTTGAAACACCAATTTACCCAAACGGGGCCCATAGTTTTGGCGCTTCGTCTCCTAGGGTTAGGTTTTTGGATGTTTAGATTTTTCCATAATAAATAGGCCCTCGAGCCTCATTGTAACACAGTTCAGAGGTCTGTAGCCGCCACATCTCTTCTCAGAGATTCGCTACCAACACCCTAGCTATTTTATTTCCATTATGTTTGTAAGCATATTTATGTTATTTGATATTAATGAAATGAAGCCTTATTTCCACTGCATCTCTATGTTTATGGGTATTTCTGTATTCTGTTGCATTCCTGCATAAATCCGGATCAATTATTGTTATAAGTTTCATATATTTGGAAGAAAAGTTTAGGGCATATTAATTTTTATAGTTTGGTAAAACTCAACAAGCTAGGAGCTCTGAAAGGACTACCAAGACTTTCAAATCCCAATAACTCCATCTGTAATTCATGTATGTTTGGAAAACAGACTAGGACCCATTTCAAGACTAAAGAGTTCGGTTCATCCACACCTTTGGAGCTCATTCACACAGACATATGTGGCCCAACTATGACAAAGAACTTTAAAGAAGAAAGGTATTTTATGCTGCTTATTTATGATTTTAACAGAGCCACTTGGATTTTGGTTCTAAAAAAAATCGGAAGCATTCAAGCAATTCAAGAAGTTTAAGACTCAAGTAGAAAAAAAGGAATACTTAAAGATAAAATGCTTACATAGGAGCATAATACACGTCTTGAGAATAAACAGAGATGCTGAAGACACTGAAACGTACCTGGATGTTGAAGACGATAAAGACGCTGAATTTGTTGCAGAGGATGCTGAACTCACTGCAGAGGATGTTGAAGACGTCGCCGAAGACCTCTGCAACAAAAAAATCAACAGAAGTTAAAAAATCAAACAAAAATTAAAACCAAACTATAAAATCAACACAGATTAAAACAAAATAAAAAACAACAAATACAAAAAACTTGCAGAAATTAAAAATCTTACCTCCTTGAGCTGGACTGCGACAGATAAGAGCGCGCACGGGAATGCGACGAACCTGAGCATAGATAAGAGCGCGCGAGAGAGAAACAGATAAGAGCGCGTGCCAAAATGACCGACAGAGAAGAGCACGCGAATGTGAATAGAAACCCGTAAATGGTTGCAGGCGATATATTTATAAAAATAATAGTTCGGCCGAACTTCAAGTTCGGCCAAAATTTTATTTCCGGTTTTCCAAACTCAGGCGAAAAATCTGTTCGCTATTGCTGTCAGTACGCTGTCACTGTAAACGGCAAACGAAGTTCAACCGAACTAAATTCAATAGTTCAGTAGAACTCCTGAATTGTTTGGCCAAACTATGATAAGAGTTCGACTGAACTATGGAGGAAAAAAAATTTCCGCCCCGATTTGTCATAAAAGTGTTACCCATCTTCGCATTTTCACCCTTATATTAAGAATTCCTACTAGGTAATAATCTTTAAGTTCTTTATGATAAAAGATAATACTTCTATAGGCATATATATGACAAAAAAAGAGAGAAATTTGATGGCATTTACAAAATAACCTAATCAGTATAGGCGGGATGACATCACCACGCCCGAATCCGCTCATTTTAGGTGACATAGTTACATAAATATAAGGAAATATTTGTCCTCCATTGTTGATGAAATTTTTCGAGGAAGAGGGTTTTGATCAGTGATTTTTTAGAGTAAAATGAAGCTCTTCTAGTGGCATATGAAGACTATAGATCTCACATTCATTTATACACATCAAGGTTTGGTGCCCAACCAACAAATTTATAATTGTGCTCACACTAGGGACTAATTGACTATTTCGTAGGTATATGGAGATAATTTATTCTTGACGATGTGTGATATGCACCATTGTCTACTTATATTCCTCGATTGAGAACGTATGCATGGTTCTGTTTTTCCACTTGTTCACCTATATCCTCTAATTATATTGAGTGGGAATATGAGAGATTGTATAGTCAAAATATAATTTCTCGCCAATATTTGAGTGTGTGTCTTATGTATTTTATGTTGCTAGTCACCTGGAGCCTTTTATATCAATGATTTTTATAGGGTGATAGTCATGAATGTCAATCATTAATTGAGTATTGTAGTTCCTATAACAATATCATCCCATCAATGAAGGTTCCAATTCATCAACACTAAGAATTCCACTCCTATGGTTTTTACCCTAGAAAAGGAAGCATAAGTGTGGGGATAGACTATGCAATACTAAGCATGATTTTGGGGGTAAAACATCACAATTGAAACATATATCAATGAATCCAAACTCCAAAACCCATGAATTAGATAATGTCTAAAAGAGATAGAAATTACCACGACTTTCTTGTTTACAAATGCTATCTTGCTTTGATGGATAAAGACTATGTACATACTATGGGATTTCTTCCTAGAGAATCAAAATACCTTAAGAGTAAACCAGCTATTGTAGTTAGAATGAGAAGGATTTAAGGGTGGTCATTTATTTTTTATGAGTTTTTCCCCCAACTAATGTGTCATGTGATGTAAGAGCATAGATGGGGCACAAAATTCGAGGAATAATAGATTGAGGCTTGCCAATATGATGGGAGGTCACATGGTGATGTTGGGATATAGTTTACATGCTTTTATAGATATTTTCATTAAGATGTGAGAGGAAATATTTCCTAATGTAAATGTAATTAATGTAGCTTCAGTTTCCCATATTTGTGAGAAGGGGAAATGAGCCATCACTTGTGACTCTTGGTTACCCATGTTAGTTTTCCTTATAAAGAAATGAGTGTTGAGAAGAGAATAGGAAGGTGTGTGCAGAGGAGGCAGAAGTGCAATAGTAGATAGGAGAAGCTCTTTCATTAGGAGGAGAGGCAGAGAATGAGGGGCTTTGGTTTCACATGACCAGATTGTAAAATATGGTCAGATTAATGTATGCAGAATTTGATTAATGAGAAATTGTGTTTATGTGCCTTTGTGTGTGTATTTTCCTTTTTTTGTCTATTATTGATGAAGTTGTTAATCTGCACTTGTCAATCATGTGGAGTGTGTTGAGAAATATAATATGGATGTATGATTTTATGTCCAATCGATATGTGTTAGTTTAAAAGTATTTTGGGGCTGAGAATATGTATTTACCTGTGTGTATGTGTCATAGGTCATGTGAGGAAGCCTTGTAGCCATTGCACTGTCTGCTTGTGAATTGCCTTGAACCATAGTTAGATTCTTGTGTGTTGTTATCTCTAGAAACCTGCAGTGAGAGAATTAATTTTAATTAATGAACCTGGGCATGGGAGCCCCATCACGTTTTTTTTCATTCAGGTTCAATTCCTGTAGAAAATTCTATGGAAGAGTGTTTGACTGTGGGTCCATGGACAAGTATGGCCATTAGTGGCATATGGTAGTGTGCATGAGAGCCTGTGAGTAGGCTGAAAATTTGGTTTTCGGTCTAGGGTTGGTCTCTGCATTGTAGTTGGTTATTCTTACTTCGTTATGGTAAGAACATGTGCGACTAAAGCCTTCATCGTGGTTTGGTGTCCCTTTGCATATTGGTTCTTGTCATGTTAGCTTAAGGCCACAGAAGGGAAGTGTCTATGCATTATAGATAGTGTGTTTATGTGTTGTGGGAATGATCGAGTGCGTGTGTCTTGTGATGTGAAGCCCATGATGGAGTGGTTGCTAATCAAATGTGTACGAGTGAGTGTTGTGATAGAAAAATAGAGTGCATGTGTTAGAGTGCACTCACGCCCTTTATGTCACGTTCCAAAACCACGAGGATTGTTCCTTGTGTGTGATTGTTCATGTGGGATGGAGTATATACTGTGTATAATGCACAACAATTAGAGTGGTTTCATAGGGAACACGAGCTCCCTGTCACGTGAATGTTGTTAAGAAACCTTTTGTGATTGTTTCGAAGGGAAACCATGTTAATGTTTCAATTCCGGTTAAGAAGAACATAATAACTTGAGGATTATCTTAGGGAGTAAGAAAAGACAGTGGGGAATCAACCTTGCAAAGGAGAAAGTCGATTCAGCTTCCTGGAAATGCGAAAAGATGATTTTGGGGCGATACAAAAATATTTCACAGCGCGCTACGAAAATATTTCGCAGCGCCTACAACGAGACAATTTTAGGTTGTGTGTGAAGTTTTGAGTGTTTTTTTTTTTTATCTGCTGTTGTGTCATTGATAAGTTGAAGCCCATGTGAGTTGGCTGAGGCGTGAAAAGAGAAGAGTAGGGAGGTATGACAGAGACCTATCATACCATTTATGAAGGAAGTATCCACATTCTCTTTTGACTATTATGCTTAATTAGTACGTAGAGTTTCCAGGATTGGATTCTACATCACCAAGTTATTCGTAAGGGTAATGTTTTGGGTATTGATAGACCACTAGGGAAACACAACACAACTACCAATTCCCAAAGGCAAGGCTTATACTAAAAATATTTGTCGACTGAATACATATCCATATGTGCAAAGAAGGAGAAAATTCCCAAAAGTGATGTCTAACATAACATCACTTACGCAATAAAAATAAAAGTAAGTTTCTTTTTCTTGCTCAAACCCTATGATAAGTCAAACTTATTTCCTCCTTATATTGGATATCATCATGATCAAGAATTCAATGCCATGATGTAAGCAATGCTCCCTTATACTCACAATCACTAATTCCATACGTCGCCATCTCTCCAAATATTGTCCCGCATTCATAATTGGCACATAATTGTGCCAAGGAGCCAATTTGTGCTAAATTTATTCCATATGATTGACATCCACCCAAGTATGACCTCATAGTTTCCATTGGAGGAAAAATTTATCCTTTAGAATAGAATTATTAAAGGGTGATTGTGATTGAAGCTTTTGAGATAAACTTCTATACATCTATTTTGCATCTCTAGAATATGATTAAAATGTTTAGTTATTTTAAAATTTTTATGTTTAGTTATTTTAAAATTTTTAAAAATAAAATTAAAAATTGACAACTTGTTTTTTAACATCAAATCTAACCAAAATTCATGTGAACTTCCAATATACCAAACATCAATTGATCAAATCTGGAAAAATACAAATTTTTGATTAAATACAATTAATTTAAATAAACATAGAATTAAAAATACATTTATAGTAATATTTCGTAAATTTAAAATTACAAATTAAATTTTCATAACAAATTTTATTTTTTTAATGTAATATATGAATATTATATAAATAAATAAATAATATATTTAATGTAATATATAAATATGATATAAATAAATAAATATATTTAACCATTACAATAATAAAAAAATATAAATATATTTTATCATTACCATAACAAAAAATATAACTTAAAATAATCAACAATTAATATATATATATATATATATATATATATATATATATATATATATATATATGTGGGGAAAAACACAAAATTAATGATTCTTCACTATATTACTAAAAATAAAATTTTTGATGTGCATTATCCTATATTATTTGGATATAATAAACATAAACATATTTTAACTAAGAGACTTTCTTTCCCACGAGTGATGAAAACCGAATACTAAGATAAACTGCTATTAACTTAAATAAAACAAAGCAAATTATCTAATAAATTCTTAAACTGAAACCCTGTTAATAATCATTAGCATTGGTTCGCTTTTATCCTTTGAGTGCAAAGCGCTTCTATCCCATTCTTTATATTAGTTTGGATTTTCGAAGTTCTATATCATGTTTTAATTTTGTCGGTCGAATGTTGCACAGTGGTTTTATCCGTTGACTGAAAAATGCAGTGCACAACATAAGACCGAAACGAACACTTTGATCTCTGCCCTGGATTGAACTGGAAATGTGCCAAAGAGCTCAGGAGGGAGGTTTTTTTAAACTAACGAAGCACCCACTACAATTTTTCAACGGAGATTTATGGATATCCCATTATTTGGGTGTAAACTCAGAGTTAAATAACCAAAGGAAGTAGTCATATTTTCCCAGAAAAGTTCAATCCAATCCAAGTGTTTAATTTGTATTCAAGAGAGGCCAGGGCTCAAGGTCGTCTATGGGCAAAATTGCTAGTCCCGATTCTCCTCCCCCACATAACTTAGGGTGCAAACATTATTACGCGACCTATCAGTGAATACGCGAATTATCATAAGATACAGGAGTTATCAGCGGATAGGCTGGTTATCACGAAATATATGCAGATCATTGCGCGGATTTTCTCGGATTTTACAGAAATTACTATATATATTTGAATTGACAACGTCCTAATTTACCCAAGTTCGATTCTCATCGAGTTCTGGTACCTTAAAATCATTTTGCGAAATCGCTGAAGCTCCATGTACCAGGAGATCGACCCATTCCACGCTATAAAAAGAAATGGGGAGTGTCGCTTTGGCCTGTAGCGAAATAACAATTACTGTGACTGCGAACCATGCAAGACGGAATTTACATCAAATCTCTGTGTTACTGCGACTGCGAACCATTCAAGATTTTGATTTGGTATTTTTCCAGAGACATCTCATAGAGTTTTTCTTTTTCCAGTTTCATATGTCTTTTAATATGATTGTTAAAAAACAGAGTTTCTTTGTCAAGCTTCATATATCTTTTAATAGGATTGTTTAAAAAAGAAGAAGAGCGCTTTCGATTTTTTTGAAAAATTGAAATAAATTCACTTTAACAACATATTTCGTCCAATCACGAAGTATGTATTTTTTAATATAATTATTTTGGAAAAAAGGAAAATTCGTTATTTTAAATAAAAAACATTAAAGTGTTTAAATGAAATTAATAGAATACAATTGTATTAATGAGATTTTTTTTTTTTTTTTACCTAACGTATATATTTTTTAATTAATAAATAAATTTTAAAAATAAACAAATTTTTAAAACTAAATAAATAGGGCTTTTGACCGGCTCTCATAAAACACAAACTCAACAACCAACACAACCATAGGGCTTTCGACCGGCTCAGCAGATCCCTAATACGCCATGAAATCCATAAAACTAGATTCTAGTTGGATCATCTGTCTACAAAATCTTTTAGATTGCATCTCAAATTGGCACAAGTCATCCGTCAAGATTTGTGATCCATCATCGATGCTGCAGCAGCACTCAAAGCTCAAAAAGAAGGCAATCAAACACGGGCAAAACAAAACAGAAAGCTGGATAAATTGAGAGACAAATCTGGACGTTGGCACCCACAGAGCATCCAAACATCTGATTACTCCACTCCACGGATACGGTCGAACCTAGTCTGGATGACCTGTGGACTGAGCAGAAGCAGACTTTAGCTTGCACCGTACATGAGCTGCAAAACACATTAGCAAAACACATTGGATCTAAGCTCCGAACGTGACAATCTGGCACAGACCTACCATAGCGTGGATGAAACAACCGTGAACGCAGAACCGTACGCAGACTGCAGAACCGTGTCAATGGGTTTGACTGAATTGCTAGGCTCTGAAGTGCATAAGAACCCTAACGCTGACAAAACAATGATGACTACAGACCCAACACAAAAAGGAGGGGAGACGAGTCTGTTGGTAACAAAGCTCTCCACGTTGCAGAAAGCCATCGAAAAGTCTGAACAAGGGTGCCAAGGTTCGGTTAATAAACATGATCTGTGGACCAAGCAGAAACATACACTACTACACCAAGGGCATTTTAAGACATTTGTTTAAGACAAAAGAAATCTTTTGTCTTAAAAAGTCACTTTTCATTTTAGTTATTTTATATTAAAATTTAATATCAATTGAATTGTCTTAAATATAAAATTTAAGACAAAAATAGTGTGAGACAAAAATAATTTGAGACAAAATTTTATATTTAAGACAAAAACAATTTGAGACAAAAATATTTAAGACAAAAACAATTTGAGACAAAAAATTTAAGACAAAAAAATTTAAGACAAAAGTATTTTAAGACAAAATTTTATATTTAAGACAAAACGAATTTGAGACAAAAATATTTTAAGACAAAACTTTATATTTAAGACAAAAGCAGACAAATATATTTTAAGACAAAAGCAATTTGAGACAAAAATATTTTAAGACAAAATTTTAGATTTAAGACAAAAGCACTTTGAGACAAAAATATTTAAGACAGAACTTTATATTTACGACAATGGCGACTTAAGACAATGACAATTAAGACGAAACCCATTTAGGATAGTTAGCAATTAAGACAAAATCATTATCATTGGGAAGTTTGCATTGAAATATCCATGAGTGGATGGTGGATAAAATTACATTTTCTTATTTTTGAAAATCGATATTCAAACCACATGAAATTTAATCATGTCATATTTATTTCTTTTATATTATATTTTTCTTTTTTCATCAAACCACATTCTAAAAATTTAATAAATAAATAGATAAAAAAATATTATTTTTTGGTTGGCAACTCAAGGGGATTTGAACTTTGAATCTCGTGTTTTAACCATAACTGCTCCAACACTAATATTCTTGGGAATATTATGTTTTTTCCTGCTAACCGCTCCAAATACAACCTCTAAGAACTAGTAGGGTCCAAGGAAAAGAGCTACAAGTTCCCCAAATCTGATCTGCATTTCATGGACAATCACATTTCCCCCAAATGTCCTCCACATATTTTCCTTGGTGTATTGGAGTTTGAAAAATACATAGGATGCCACAAGTAATCCTAATCATAAGACTCAACTTTCCTAATGATTAGGAGGCCTTAAAAATAAAATAAAAAAACATCTTAATGTATGCCCAAAATTACTAAAATTTCCTATCCCAAATATGAAATTAGAAATTCTACAAAATTATAGGGCAACAAGGAAACCAACTTCCTCTTCCAAAAATCTCTAAGACCTTATGGAGGAAAAATACAAATTTTGAAATAAATTGTTGAAATTATGCTCTTGCATCAATAGTTACCAATGTATCCTTGTAGGCCACCCCCTTTAACAATAGTAATACCAATGTCCTTTACCAGCTAGAAGGAACTCCTTACATAATTCTCTCTTAGATCCCCTTAACCCATTGCAATGATTGTCTTTGATGCCTACCTAGTTGCAAGCACATTAAGAAGCAATGTAGCATATTGATGGTTGAGGATTTCAATAAGTATGTGATTTTGTTGACATCTTGTGACTGTCCCGTATGTGAATATATAAAATCTTGGATGCATGTCGCCCTGAAACTATAACATGACTTAGTATTACCTATCATACCGTGTCACTTCCTCCTCGAGACACCTAGAACTCGCTAACACTTCCTGTCACACACTCTTATTCATTCATTTATGAATTTTGACCTAGTGCGCCTCTGTTATGTTTTCCTGGCACTCCCTAACACTCCTTAGCACACATTGGCACACCTAGGCACTTGCAACAACTTTGTATGCTTCCCTAGCACTCTAACATGCCTTGGCACTTCCTAGAATACCATGTCACTCCCTTCTTAACACACCTGGAACTGGCTTATACTTCATTTCCATGCATTTTAAACTAGTGCCCCCTTGTGTTTCCCTGACACTTGGCCCTCACACTCCCTAGCATGTGTTCATGCCACACCTTGGCACCTGCCACATCTTGGCATGCCTATCATGCCTTGGAATGGCCTAACATGTCTTAGTACTTCTAGGAATTCCCTGACACACCTTGGTATTCCTTAGCTTTCAAGTTGTCATAAATAACCTTGATTTTTTTGTGACTTGGGAACCCAACCAAGTCATTGGAAAATCGATGTTGTGCCTAGCCCAAAGTTTCCCTTTGTCTGAAACTACTTTGTCCAACCCTTTATGTAACCATAGGCTTACCTCCTACAAGTCTTATTCTGACCTTCTCCTAACACACTTTATCCTTGAGAGACTTGGAATTCGTTGACACTACTTGGCACACACTCTTATTCGTTCATTTCCATGCATTTGGACCTATTTCTCCCTTGCAATGTCCTGGCACTCCCTGATAGTCCTCAACATCCATTGACACTTTCTGGCATGTGTTAGCATGCCTTTTCATTCCTTGGCACACATTGACAATCCTTAGTTATCATGCCCTCACAATTACCCTTACTTTTTTGGAACTTGGGAACCCAACCAAGTCTTGCCTTGAATATAACAACTTGACCAAGTTACGGTTACTACAACTAGATTGTGCCTTGTTCACCTAAGAAATGACTATAACCCCTCACCCATTTAACCCCCTAAACGCTAAACCCCTAACCCATTTAACCCCCTAAACACTAAACCCCTAACCCATTTAACCCCTTAAACCCTTAACCCCTAACCCCTTAAACCCTAATTCACGACCCCTAACCCATTTAACCCCCTAAACCCCTAAAACCCTAACCCATTTAACCCCCAAACCCTAACCCCTAACCCCTAAAATACTTAACTACTAAATCCCCTAACCCCCTAAACCTCTAAACCCCTAACCCATTTAACCCCCTAAACCTCTAACCTCTTAACCTCTAACCCCTTAACCCCTTAACCCCTAACCCCTAATCCCTAAAATCCTTAACTGCTAAATCCCCTAACCCCCTAAACCTCTAAACCCCTAAACCCATTTAACCCTGTAAACCCTAAATGACTAACCCTTAACCCCTAACCCCTTAAGCCCTAATTCCCAACCCCTAACCCATTTAACCCCTAAAACCCTAACCCATTTAACCCCTAAACCCTAAACCTCTAAACCCTTAAACCCCTAAACCACTAACACCTAAACTCCTAATCCCTTAACCCCTAAACCCCTAAACCGTTAACGCTTAACCATTAACCCATTAACCCCTTAACCCTAACCCCTAAAATCATTAACTGCTAAATCCACTAAGCCCTAAGCCCCTAATCCCTTAACCACTAGCTCATTATTCACCTAACCCCTAACTGCGCCTAAATCCCCTAACACCTAAGCCCCCAATCCCTAATCCCTTAACCAATAACTCATTATTCCTCTAACCCCTAAATGCGCCTAAATCCCATAACCCCTAAACCCCCAATCCATAACCCCTTAACCACTAACTCATTATTCCCCTAACCCCAATCCCTAATCCCTTAAATACTAATGCATTATGCCCCTAACCCTTAATCCCCCAATCCCTAACCCCTTAACCACTAACGAGAATATACCATAGTGGGCATGCACAAGAAGAAGAACCAAAGAAATCAAATTCAATAAAGGAAGCACAACCACCACTCCAAACTCGCTTCTCTAAAACACATACAACTACAATAAATCCCATTGAAGCTTACAAATTTATCAAGCCCTAATTAAATTACTAATAAATTCAACAAGCCAACATGCTACAATTTGTTGAGTCAACCCCAAATCAATTAGTAATTATTGCATGAATGTACATTTGTTTGTAGTTTTATTTAAAAGGCTGAAATTCTCTCAAGAGCGTATAGAATATATCCAAAAGTTTAAAAATTGGAAATTTTGCTTACCTCCACAAGGTATCATCACACCCGGATAGGTGAAAACATACAAGTCTAAATCTTCTACCTCTAAGTCTCAATGGCACTTCAACATGTCAATAACATACTTGCAACAATGCTTAATGAGTTTTGTCTATTGGCTAAAGATATGTACATCCATCCATCCAAAAATAAACATCTCAATCAATCCAACACCATAAATTGTGCTAAATAGTTCATCATGTTATTTCAAATATTACAATATTTTCTTATATAATTAGCTCACATATTCCTTGAATATTTGAAAGCCAAACTACCTTAGCACAATATACCAGAAATATTTGTACTCTAAAAGACAAAAAAAGACAACAAACTAAAATAGTAACTTTAACTCTAATCCAGACACTTCATTCTTAGCAACATGATATCTAATGAAGATGATATGTGGAAAAAAAGGCTTCATATATTGTCTATCACATGTCAAACCGAGTGAACAAACACATGCATAGAAAACATTAGAAATAGGGTTCATAGATTGACTTGTATTATATGGTTTAAAATCCTTCTTGTCTCCTTCAAGGGGGTTTCTGGAGGTCTTAAAAAAGACTTCCTTTTGCTAACTAAATGGATTTTTTCTTTCACACATGTATGGAAACATACTTTCCAAATCATATTGTAATAGATTCATAAGGTGATATTATTGGTATTAACTACACCTTATTTGGAGACATCATCTTTATTGTAGGGGTTGGTATCTTTCTATTGGATGTAGTTGGTGATGTGAAGACTACTCAATCTCTAGTAAAGATTCATACTAACTCTAACAAGCTTATGGATGCTTTTTTACAAAGGGAGACCCCTATAAGCTTAACTCATTGGATTCTTTGTTTGTTCATGCTAATTATTGTTCTCAACTTTCCTTCTCCAAGGGGTTGAGACTATTTGCTTCATTTATTTTATATGGCCCGGTGAAAGAAGAAGAATGGAGATTGTCTCCACATCTTTTCCATTTCGCTAAGTTACAAAAAAAGAGTCAAATTATATAGCCAATAGACTAATAGTTTCTTGATACATCTTTAGTGAGCTATGCATAGCTCTCACCTATCACTGTAGCTCAATGAAATGACATCTAATAGCTCCAAGACACCATTATAAATGGAGTAGTTGTGAAGTTGTTGTTAAATGATCGCCTCCAAATGTTCAATTCTCATGAATTTTGGGGGAAGGGGGTCTTTTGGTGTATTGAGCGGGGCAAGGGGACATAAGGGTAGCATGGATGGGTAGAAGTGAGAGGTTCGAGCATGGTTTACTAAGATCTATAATCCTAACATTAGAGAATGAGAAGGAGCCTTAGGGCCTTATGGCATAGGGGCTATGGGACCTATAGGTAAGGCAATGAGAGAAATTGATAGGGGAACTCCCAATAGTTGTGAGAAGGGGATTAGGGGCCACATTATCACAACCCATACGCACTTAACCCATAACCACTAAAGTCCCTATCCCTTCAACCCCAAAGCCACAATCCCTTAATCCCTACACCCATAACTCATAACAAATTAACCCCTTGATCCCTTAAACCCAAAGCCATTAACCCCTTAACCCCTAACCACTAACTTATAATCCTTGAACCCCATAAAACCTAATCCCATATCCTCTTAAACCTTGACCCTTAACCCATAATCCCTAACCCCTAAACTCATTAACCCCTAACCCCTTAACCTTCTGACACCTAAATAACATAACCCTTAGGCACTTAACCCCTAAATCCCCTAACATGTAAGCCCTTGATGGTTGAGATTAACCCCTAAATCCCTTAGCCACTAAGCCATTAACCTCTAACCCTTAAACCCCCTAACCTCTAAATCCCATAAGCCCTAACCCTTTACCCTTTACCCTTTACCCTTTACCCTTAACCCCTTGCTCCTAAACCCTTAAACCCATTAACTCCTAGAACCCCTTATCCTTTATCCCAAACCATAGGTGCTCCAACGCTAATATTCTTGGGCATATTATGCTTTTTCCTGCTAACCGCTCCAAATACAACCTCTAAGAACTAGTAGGGTCCAAGGAAAAGAGCTACAAGTTCCCCAAATCTGATCTACATTTGATGGACAATCACATTTCCCCCAAATGTCCTCCACATATTTGCCTTGGTGTATTGGAGTTTGAAAAATACATAGGATGCCACAAGTAATCCTAATCATAAGACTCAACTTTCCTAATGACTACGAGGCCTTAAAAATAAAAATAAAAACATCTTAACTTATGCCTAAAATTACTAAAATTTCCTATCCCAAATATGAAGTTAGAAATTCTACAAAATCATAGGGCAACAAGGAAACCAACTTCCTCTTCTATAAATCTCTAAGACCTTATGGAGGACAAATACAAATTTTGAAATAAATTGTTGAAATTGTGCTCTTGCATCAATAGCTACCAATGTATCCTTGTAGGCCACCCCCTTTAACAATAGTAATACCAATGGCCTTTACCTAGAAGGAACTCCTTACATAATTCTCTCTTAGATCCCCCTAACCCATTGTAATGATTGTCATTGATGCCTACCTAGTTGAAAGCACATTAAGAAGCAATGTAGCATATTCCTGGTTGAGGATTTCGATAAGTATGTGATTTTGTTGACATCTTGTGACTGTCCCGTATGTGAATATATAAAATCATTTTTTTAAATACCAGTTTAAGGATTGACACCATCAAGTGTGTGCCCTAACATGGATGGAACACTAACTGCATGTTGTATATATTGTAATGTAAATGAATAATCTCTTCTGGAAAAGGCTCCACTCATAATGCTATTTCGCAAATTCTTGCACTCAGTAATCGTGGTCAGATTTTAAGGTGCCATGTTCTTGTAAGGGTAAACCTACCTATCCATCTCTTTAAACGCACACATCACACATGTTGGCTTGATCTTGTGCTTGTTGTGGGGAAAATGTTGTTGCAGTGGAACCCCCAAATTAGATTTATTTGGGTTGACCCTGATTTGAATAGCTCTGAATGACTTCAAATTACCCTTGCCTTGACTACGCAATCCTCATTGGCATCTCCAATGGATGTGTGATGCATTGGATGCATCAACATAGTCACAACTGATAGTCACACTACCCTTTCACCTATCTCTCCACTGAGTCTCCACTGGAACTCCCATGCAAGTAGTTAACTGTTGTCTCTGTTCAGTTGATTAATGAGTTATTATTTGTGAATTAATTTAACTAATTAATTCACTACACTCCCACTAATGTATCAATCAGTTAGAAATAGACACAATTAGTTCAATTGAGTTTAACTCCAAGGATGTAGTTAAACTGAAACAAACTCCATGAACTACTTCACCAACTCCATCATAACTCTGCCACTTGAGTCCTGACTTGAGTCCTCCATGCATGAACACCATTAAACCCTAGGAATTGTGTAATTCCTTCAGCTAGCTAATCTACCACACCTGTTAACTGAAATTAAGTGCTCCAAGAGAATAAGTTGTTATTTAGGGTCTAATTATTAGTAAGAGCTAATAATAATCGACACTTCTATTTTTATATCAGCGATCTATAAATAGACTTCACCCAATATGTCTAAAAATAGAAATCCATCTATTTTTCCAACTTGACCAACCATCCACAAATAGCATCCTGCAACTTCTGAAATATGGTCTCCATGTATAAAAATAGACATAGTCTAAAAATAGACTTGCGCCAAAAATAGCCTATGAGCCCACTTAGTGAAGGCGAATCTTTTCACTAAGCTCATCATCTTGTTGAATCTCAACACCTAGAACTCGCTAACACTCCCTGTCACACACTCTTATTCATTCATGTATTAATTTTGACCTAGTGCTATGTTATGTTTTCTTGGCACTCCCTAACACTCCTTAGCACGCATTGGCACACCTTGGCACTTGGAACATCTTTGTATGCTTCCTAGCACTCTAACATGCCTTGGCAATTCCTAGAATACTGTGTCACTCGCTTCTTAGCACACCTGGAACTGGCTGATACTTCATTTCCATGAATTTTAAACTAGTGCTCCCTTGTGTTTCCTTGACACTTGGCCCTCACACTCCCTAGCATGTATTCATGCCACACCCTGGCACCTGCCACATCTTGGCATGCCTATCATGCCTTGGAACTACCTACCATGTGTTAGTACTTCTAGGAATTCCCTGACACACCTTGGTATTCCTTAGCTTTCATGCCGTCATAGATAACCTTACTTTTTTTGCGACTTGGGAACCCAACCAAGTCAATGGAAAATAAATGTTGTGCCCAACCCAAAGTTTCCCTTTGTCTGAAACTACTTTGCGCAACCCTTTATGTAACCATATGCTTACCTCCTACAAGTCTTATTTCGGCCTTCCCCTAACACACTTTATCCTTGAGACACTTGGATTTCATTGACACTACTTGGCACACACTCTTATTCGTTCATTTCCATGCATTTTGACCTAGTTCTCCCTTGCAATGTCCTGGCACTCCCTAACACTCCTCAACATCCATTGACATTTTCTAGCATGTGTTAGCATGCCTTTTAATTCCTTGGCACACATTGACACTCCTTAGTTCTCATGCCCTCACAATTACCCTTACTTTTTTGGAACTTGGGAACCCAACCAAGTCTTGCCTTGACTATAACAACTTGACCAAGTTATGGTTACTACAACTAGATTATGCCTTGTTCACCTAATAAATGGCTATAACCCCTCACCCATTTAACCCCCTAAACCCTAAACCCCTAACCCATTTAACCCCCTAAACCCTAAACCTCTAAACCTTTAACCCCTAACCCCTTAAACCCTAATTCCTGACCCTAACCCATTTAAACCCCTAAACCCCTAAAAACCTAACCCATTTAACCCCCAAAACCTAACCCCTAACCCCTTTAACCCCTAACTGCTAAAATCCTTAACTGCTAAATCCCCTAACCCCCTAAACCTCTAAACCCCTAACCCATTTAACCCCCTAAACATCTAGCCCCTTAACCCTTTAACCCCTAACCCTAAAATCCTTAACTACTAAATCCCTTAACCCCCTAAACCTCTAAACCCCTAAACCCATTTAACCCCGTAAACCCTAAACGTCTAACCCTTAACCCCTTAAGCTCTAATTCCCAACCCCTAACCCATTTAACCCCCTAAACCCCTAAAACCCTAACCCATTTAACCCCGAAAACCTAAACCTCTAAACCCTTAAACCCCTAAACCACTAACACCTAAACCCCTAACCCCTTAACCCCCTAACCCCTAAACTGTTAACGCTTAACCATTAACCCATTAACCCCTCACCCCTAACCCCTAAAATCCTTAACTTCTAAATCCCCTAAGTTCCTAATCCCTAATCCCTTAACCACTAGCTCATTATTCACGTAACCCCTAACTGCGCCTAAATCCCCCAACCCCTAAGCCCCCAATCCCTAATTTCTTAACCACTAACTCATTATTCCCCTAACCCCTAAATGCCCCTAAATCCGCTAACCCCTAACCCCCCAATCCATAACCCCTTAACCACTAACTCATTATTCCCCTAACCCGAATCCCTAATCCCTTAAATACTAACTCATTATGCCCCTAACCCCTAAATGTGCCTAAATCCCCTAACCCTTAAGCCCCCAATCCCTAACCCCTTAACCACTAACACATTATTCCCCTAAACCCTAAACCTCTAACCCTTAAGCCCTTATTCCCCTAACCCCTTATTCTACCAGGCTCGTGGTGCTTTCTTGAGGCCATACAAGGATTTCACCGCTTGCATGCTTTATGTTCCTAACCCTTCACAAAAAATCCTTCTGGTTGGGACACAAAAACATTCTCTTTCATATCTCCATTCAAGAAAGCAATTTTTACATCCATTTGATTGAATTTCCAACTTTTTGAGTTTCTAGGGCAAAGAATGTCCATATGGTATCCCATTTTGCTATGGGGGAAAATTTATTCTCATAATAGACCCCTTCTTTTTGTGTAAAACCTTTTGCCACAAGCCTCGATTTATTCTTTTCAAGTGATCCATTTGCTTTATACTTGTTTTTGAAAAATGTTAGCGCTTAATTTAGCAAGGGTCCTAGGAGGGGTTCCAAAGGGACTACTACTAGATCAAGTGGAAACAATGGGACAGGGACCCATTGTCACCTCATTCAATTTCCCTTGCTCTTTATGAACTTTCACTGATGGGAGTAGTCTCGATATAGGGAAATTACTAGAATGATGAGACCAATAATGATGCACAATGTGATTTCCAATGCCCATTCAAAGAAGAGGATTAGATAATAGGTTCCCTACTTTAGAAGCAAAAGAAGGACTCTCCAAGAAAGGCCTGAGGGAAAGATGACCTCGGGTTTAGGAATATTAAAAAATGATGAATGCCTAAGATCAAAACTTCCAAAATCCCTCTCTTTTGATTGACGTGTTTATACTAGGCTTCAAAGTGAGGCAAGTAAAAATTCAATTAAAGTATGAGCTTTGGGAGAATCTGGGGTGACTTTCCATGAATTGTTTTTTGAGAGAAATACTATAAGAGACTAAGGTTTGGGAGATATACCGTGGTAAAGGCTCATCCAATGATCATTTATAGTTAAGATAATAAGTTTTGAATGATGAACTACAAAGTGAAAACCTTCAAGAAATCCTCAAGTCAAAGGAGCATCAAGGGTTCCCTCCCGGTGTGATAGTTAGGGCATCAATTTATTTGAAATTCCACCATCGTATTTTGTTCAAAATTGGAGGATGCCTAGAGCTCTAATCTAGCCTAGGAAGCGATGCCTTGCTTGAGGGCCTTTTTCTATTTTTATACACCTTATCCTTTTTTATTTTAGCCTCTCTATGCATCATACTATTTTAGAGAAAATAAACCTTTATTCCCACACCTTGCATGTGAGCCTCTTCTTGGAAACTCCACATGATGCAATTCAACCTAGCCATATATGCATGGTTTATTTTCTTCATGAAGTCAAATTAGACCTATTTTAATCCACACATGTTAATTATTACAATGAGAAAGGTAAATATTGAGAGGTGATATAGTCAAAAGGGATTATTATTGGCATATTTCGTGTTTCAACCATGCAAACGGTGAACAGTCTTGGAGAAGGTGTGCTCAAGGAGGATCATTCTAGGAAATGTTTGTATTTCATCCCTACAAACAAAAATCAATAGATATATATGGTTACTAAAGGAAAAGAACAAGTTATTACAAAGGGGACACGATACTGAACTATTTCTAGTAGGTTGGAACTTCATAATAAGAAAAAAATAGATATCATGGAGAAGTAGTGCCACGGTGTTGTGTTGACTTGTTGCTCATACATTTAATGCACTATTCTGAGTATTACGTGCTAAAATAACACATATTTTAGAAGACATGTGCCTCACTAAAGATACATTAAACACAATTCTCAATTAAAGGGAAAACATTAGCTACAAAGTGTTTTGAGGAGATGTGTGCTTTCAACAAACCTAGTTTTGAAAGAGAGAAAATTCACTAGAGAGATCGATGCTATTTAATGAAAATTCACTAGACTGGAAATTTAGTACCGATTTCAAGGTAGATCGATGCTATTTAATGAAAGTGCCCTAGATTTTGATTGAGGTATAAAGCGCCTGAGTATATTGTGAAAATGGAATGTTGGAGAGGTTTTAATTATGCATTTTATTGTGTAATTACAGTAAAATAATATGAGCAATGGTTTTACATATCCGCGACTTGTAGCTGACCATTTATGGTTTTATTGGATAAAAACCACAGAAGCTTAGAAGTAGAAGTCCATTCCTACGTTGATGAATGAACAGGGGGGTTTTGATGCATGTTCGAAACATTAAAATGTATCACGGTGGAAGACCAAGCAAAGGCACAACACCATTGAAATATTGTAGTGAAGAATTAAAGGCAAAATACGCACAACAAAAACGCTGTCTAAAGGAGAAGTGACTGGTCAAGCAATGACACGGTGGAACTTTGGTCACAACGCAATGAACCAAGAGGTGGCATTAGATATAAGCCAATAGCTGTGTGGTGGATTTTTTTGATAGAACCGGACTGTTCAAATGGTCGAACGAAGGAGTAGCAGTGAATTTATGAGAATGGAATGGAATCCATTTTCCGCGTAATGGTGGTTTAAGCTTGTGGACCTGAGGCGTTAGTAATTGCATTATGGATCAAAGTATAGTGTCGAAGGATTGGATGGGAACCTGGCCCTATTTGGTCGACTGCGTAGAGAGTGAAGGTTTAATGAACCAATAAGTCAAGCAATGGACCGAATGAGGAATCAATGAACAAAAAGCGAGGACGCAGTGAAGTATGAGTCAAGACTCATTCAATGGCAGAGAATTGAACCGTGCAAATCGAAGGTGTAGAATTGAAGGCGAAATTTTGAAGTGAAGCAGTTTGGGAAAACCACATATGGTTTTTACGTGGCTTCCAAATGGTAAGCTGTTTCTTTGAAATAGAACGCGATATCACTCGTTGCTCGACACGTGGTGATAGGCGGTTTTAGAATCCCACTTATGTCACGTAATTTTGGGAAAACAAAGGACGTTCACGTTAGTCGCGCGATTTCCGTCCGATCTTAACCATCAGAGATCAACGATGTTCGCGTTGTCAAGTTACACAAGGGTTAACAAAGGGTCCAAATGCATGGTTGAGGCGTGAACGAAGTGTACATTTATGAATATTGGTGCGTGGTTAATTAACCAAGGTCAAAGACTCGGGTAATTGAAATGTTACGTGAGCACATTGAATAAAGAGCATATTTGGATTTCAAACATAAGAGTTTGCATCAATTAAAGTGATATTGTTGTGGGAACTGGGTATAATCCTGTTGGTCAGTTTAATGTATGTTTTGACTTGCTGGTGATTTGGTCTCCTTTTAAAACCAAAGCTAAATGTTCCCATATGATGCGAAGGTTCAATTGAGGATTGAATATGGACCAAAGTGAAGAGCGCGCTGAGTAAATACTTTGATTACATGGTGCTTGTCTTCCCCACAAATAAACTTTGATTACATGGTGCTTTGTCAAATAAAATTTGATTAACTATAAAGGGAATAAGTTTTTTTGCATAATACACATGAAGCTCCAAGCTTATTTATTAAAACATATTTTTATGTATAAGTAATAGATTTGATTTGTACAATTTTTATATGTGTGGTTGCATGTTTTGGGCACATTGTTGGAGGTTTTATCTCTAGAATTGTGGATGACAAAGGAAACAAGGGGGTATATAAAGGTACAATTTCCTTATTGGAGAAGATTAAAGTTGCAAGTTCCTTCCCTACATTAGATACTACATCATTGTGGGTTGAGAGATCTGGGGTCAAACCCAAGGGTTATCGGCTATATTTGTAAGGCAATATTTCGCAACTATTTTACAACTCAAAACTATAGGCCTGCTAGCCTATTAACACATTATGTTAAATTGTAGCGTCTTTGTTATGCGCTGGCGCCCGCAAGGTCGCCCACAGATCAACCCCTGCGGCCTCCGGGCGGTTACCCGGTGGTGTTCTCAGAAGTGGGCGCCTGGAAAGGGCCGCCTCTGCCCGCCCTTTTCTGTTGAACTGTGCTGTCGACTACGTGACCGGCGCCGCGGCGGCCGCCCCTGCGCAGCCTCCTGGTTCCGTTGTTGGCCCAAAAAGCGCTGGCCTCTCTGGAAATGTGACTGATGAGTTCACCGGTGTTGGAGCCGTCGGCCATGTCTCGCAGGTCATCGGTGCCGTCGTTGATGTCCGTTTTCCGACAGGGTTGCCGCCGACCCTCACAGCGCTGGAGGTCCTTGACAATCCCATTCGTCTTGTGCTCGAGGTCGCCCAGCATTTGGGAGAGAACACTGTCAGGACCATTGCCATGGATGAAACTGAGGGGCTTGTCCGTGGTCAGAAGGTTTTGAACACGGGATCGCCCATCACGGTAAGGGCTCTATTTTGTTGCCCCTTTTTGGCTTTCCAAGAGGGGTATAAGTCTTTTTACGAGAGAAAATTTATTCACGTTGGTCCACGCGGCATATCATATGTTCATGAATTTGTGAACAGATGCATTGGTTAAAATGCATCTCATATTTTGATCGATTTCTTTTGCAGGCTTGAAAATGGATTTACTGATCGAAATGTATTTTAGGGTTTTAGCTTCTGTTTCTCCCATCTTCCCTTAAGTGAATTTATCGTTTTAATTGGTCGGATTTCGAATTTTTTTACAACGATTTCAATGAATATGTAATGCATTACAAATATGGTTTTTAGGTGAAACATGGTTGTCAGTCTTTCCGCTCCTTAAGGGACCTTATCGCTTAATAATCTGATAAATAAAATATGCTGATACGACTATATTCTGATAAATGGAATCTGTTCATTGTGCTACGAGTAATCTATTACGAAAACTAAGCGAAAATCTACAAAACTTCTTCTGAGTTAAAAATGTGTTTCTTATCAAGTTACTCAAAATCTGTTGACAATCACGGCATTGGCCTATTCAATTTTTGTGAATAATGTATTTTTTTGGAATCTGTTATTTGCATTACCCTGAAGATTATATAATCCAAGAGTTGTACATGGTCTCTTCTTGCTGTGTTACTTTGGAATCTGTTACTTGCATGCTTGTAAAGATTCTAAAACCCTCTAGTCGTGCATGATCTGCTTGCTGTGTTCTTAGACCATATTACAGTGAACACAGCCCCAGTTAGCCCCCAGACGACATCATCAACCATTTTACAATGGTCAACACCCCTGCCTCGGCCATCAAGACTAGCAGGCCCTGACATCCTCTCTCTCTCTATCAACACTAATATCTCTAGTCTCTGGCCTCCCCACTGTATTAGTGCTCTTAAATTTTGTATTCTAGATAGACTGCTAGTATATACCTTAGCTAGACATTTAGTTATGCTTATTTCTTTTTCTACCTTTCGTGGTTTTCAATATTGTTATAGGACTTGTTTTAGTACTTCGACATTGTATTCACTCTTTTTTATCTCATGCAAGGCTACAAAGCCAAAGAACTGCCACAGTGACTGCTCCTTATGTATGCAAATATGTCCAATAGAATAACATAAACTCAACACCCTCATCTGCTAGTTTAAATAATGTATTTAGGCTTCATATGCAGTGTATATCATACTCAAACCAATCCTCCAAACAGGGGATCCTTGCTGCTGAGAATACGCTACAGGACCATAAATCAATCTCTAATGAGGACAACATCCTCATTACATGAATAGGTGCCCTGCACATTAGCAGTATGCCATAGAAATAGCATTTAATCTCATGCAAATGAAATTCCAAAAGGCTACAGTATGGAAATAAGATACATGGACAGCCTAGAACTGATAGCATCTCCCTTCAACTACAATATGAGAACATCCATAACACTTCATTTGTCGACTATCAATCTGATTAGTCTGGCAAGATTTTTATACATATTGCCTTCCATAGCAACGATCTTCCAGGCATACTAGTGACAGACAGTTGAGTTAAACTGCAGTACAAGGATCCATTCTAGATTCACCAATTGCATAAGATCTTAATCTCAGATCCTTGCAAACATCAACAGAAAATGCTTTTAGCTTTGTTGAAAGCTTTAGTCTGAAACAAAAATGATGATCTTTGTACATGCTTCAAATCAAATTCTGCTAATGCAAGACAACATGCATTAATTTCTATCTAAATGCCCTGTACAGTCTTCGTGGCTGCTAATGCTGCCAAGGTATTGATCTACATTGATGTATGGTTCAGTTATGCTGTTCAATTTTTTGTTCATGTCATTGTAGTTTTTTCTCTCTGATTCTTTTATAAGGTCTTAACAATGAATTTATTCATCTGGGAACAAGGAAAATTGATTAGGTTCTCCCTTTTTCTTTATTAGTAGTTTTATTTCTGCACTTTTTCTTCTTCCTTTGATGAACTAAGTTGCAGATTTGGAAACATATTACAGCCATGAAACAACACTTTTATAATTTGATTAAAACAAGAAATGTTTTTGGGAAAGTGAGTCAAATTCTTGCTTTCATAAGCAACGTTAAGTAATAGGTGGTTTGGAGGAGCAGCATGAGCGTCAGAAGCTTTTGTGGGGGTCTTACAGGTTTCAGTGGTGTGCCTGATGTACATTAGCTATTGATATTAACTTCATATTGGGCATTGCGTGTTTTTGAACTTGTAATTATGAATGGCTAGATGTTTTATGGGATGTAGATTTATAGGTTATATGCATCAATAGTAGTGAACAATGTGAGAGCTGGTTCGGAATGAAAAGGGCAGAGCTGTATTGGAGAGAAAGGATTTGAATTCTGGGGACATAGATACTTGTAAGTGATGCCCAACAAGGAGAAATAAATTCAATCTAAATTCCAGCCACGATGACTGTACAGGGCATTTAGATACAGTCTTTGTGGCTGCCATTTGCTAATACATCTCCTCGTGGCAGCATTGGATTTAATTTCATTATGAAATTTCACTCTTAAAATTAGCAGCATATACATGCAGGATCTGATCAAAATCACCTTTTGTTCTTAGAATAAAAAACAGTGTCATTTTAAGCACTCAAGATAGTTCTCCTTTTTCTGTAAATATGCATGCTAATTTCAGTGCTAAACCAAGCAAAGGATAGCACCCCACAGCTGCACCCTACTGTAATGATACATGTAGGAAATCAGGACCCCAAAATAGTACCTCAGGAGTGGGCCCTCATGTGTTGGTGAGAATGCACAAAATTTATTTTCAGAGTTGTCCCTTATCTCTCTTTGCATGCTGGGTTAAAACACAGCATGAGCACACTGTGTCTTCAATAGAAGTGCTCCTTATGTATGCAAATATGTCTAATATAATAACATAAACTCAGCACCCTCATATGCTAGTTTAAATAATGTATTTAGGCTTCATATGCAGTGTCTACCTTCTTTATTGCAAACCCCAATGCTTAAATTGTCACAATATTGAAAGAGGTATCGAGTATTCTCCCCATTCTGCAACTATTCTCGAACCCAGGGGCATCTGCAGATGTTTTCCCGTATGTGTTCTCAAACAATTCCAAAAGGGATGGACAGTCAATCACCCACCCGCATTCTGTCTTAGAGTCATGTGTGGCTGTCTTGTCAATCCTGTTTTCTTGTCAATAACAGCTGCCAATGGTAATTGGATGTTGCTGACTGCTAATAAGAACCTTATTTTTCATTGGCTTATCATGAAGTAAAGGACTGTAATGTCTGAACTTCAATTTCTATGAAAAATTAGGAGTTATCGCATAAGAATGATTAATAATGCTTCAAATGATTCAATTATTCTTTGGTTAATTACTATTCTGGGTTGAAGCATATCCATATAGAACATTCAGTTTTCACCTCTAGTCAGCAAGTTAAATGAAGGGTTTCTTCTTCCAATTGAGTTCCAGTTAGCTTCCTGGAGTGAGTTTTTAATGGAGTGGTTAGTTTTAAGTTTGAACATTGTACATTTAATGTGGGATTTCTAGGAATGGTTTCCATTTTTTGCTAGGTTTACTATATTGTTCATTTGGATGTAGTGGCAGAAACATTTAAAAAAATCACACTTACTATATTAAATCATTATTTCTTTAAATAACTGCTTCCAGCCCTTGTATATGGCTACAAAATCATAGGTACAATTGGAATTTCCCATGTTCAACGTCTCGGTGGAGTTTGCCCTCAGTTAAATTTCTCTGGCACAAATGTTAAAAGAGATAGGATGCATTAACTTCTCAATGTGTTGTGGATTCAAAATTTTGTTCTTCCATATATGTCTTTCTGGTACCATAAATGAACTGTGCAATTTGACATTTTATGGGAAGATCTGTCATCTCAAGAACATCTCTCTTTGCCAGCATCAAGGGCATACTGTCAGCTGCATTCAAAGAGGTATGTTCTAAATGATTTTGAAATCCAATGATGTTTATAGCATAGTGTCTTTCATATCTGCGATTAGTTTATTTCTGAACATGCTGTCCATTTTATATTTTTTTCAAATCATTTACCATACACCGTGGAAAAGTGTTTTGCTTTGAACATAGGATGCAGAAAACTTGTAAGGTAAGCTTACAGGTGCGTCCAATATCCAGGCTGGTAGCTATAGTGGAGGAATGAAGTCCTGCCTTAGTTGGGAAGTAGGTCTTTATGGGGAATCCCAAACTTATCTTCCTTGATGAGCCCTCGAAGACATATTTCAGAAATCGGGAAGATCAGTAATTAAGAAGCCCTCGAACCGATGGTCCTCGAACTTGCAAGAGCAAGGGAATAACGAACTTGCAAGAGCAGGGGAATAGATTGTAGGGATGTTATGCAGGCGAGCAAGCTGACCCTAGCTGAAACCCACCCATCACAGGTGAAGGTGTGGTTATATCCTAACTCAGAATCCCTATCCCTAGCCTTGATGCTTTCAGATTCATCACCTTCTGTATTCTTTGAAGTCTCCATCTTCTACAGCAACCCAAATCTCGGCTCTCACATTAGAGGCGTGTTTTCTGCGCCTCATAAAGTCCCGGTCGACCAACAGGCCAAAAAAAGGCACGGGAGCCATAATTTTTATATCCGCAATGCCCAATCACGTTGGATCCCGCACGGTTCTGAGGGCCTGACTGGTGTGATAGAGCTCCACTTCAAATCAAAGTTCAAGTTTTGGTTTTAGCTGTGTGGGTATCGAGGTGAGGGCTTCCAAAGGCTCTGAGGTTTTGAAAAAACTTAGGATTGTGAAATTGGTACACGGATTTTCGATGAAGATCGCGGCGTCTCAGCTTCTGAAGGGAAATATGGGTCATGGCTGCCAAGCTTAAGGACGAGCAAGGGACTTCGAAATTGAAGGGCGAGGGTTTTGAACCTAGGAATCTAGTATGTATTAGTTTGATTAAGTGTTGTGTCGTTGATAGTAATGTTTTCGTTTAGTCAATTCAGCTTTCGCTTCAACATATGTTGTTGGGGCAGGACAATGGGGTTAGGGTTTAACCACTTCAACATATGTTATTGGGGTAGGAAAATGGGGTCAGGGTTTGTCCATCTTCTGTTGCTTGTTTGGCATCTCCAAAAACCTACACTGGGGCAGGACAATGGGGTCAGGGTTTGGCCATATTCTATTGCTTGTCTAGCATCTCCAAAAAGCTTGAAGATTTCTTGGTAGTATTTATATGCTTGGCCATATTCTATTGCTTGTCCGGCATCTCCAAAAGCCTTGGGATCCATCCCAATTACTAAATTGGCTGCGGTTTAACCACCATGAGGTATAGTAATGTAAGAGATTTGTGGCTAGGGTTTCACTACCGCCTCTGTGGATTCCTTAATCGGCCCATATCCTTGTTCAATCCCACCATGTTGTTGTTCATCTAACAACATCTCTAGGACGAGAGTTTTATAATTCTAGGATGAGAGTTTTATAACTCTAGGACGAGAGTTTTATAAACTTTAGGACGAGAGTTTTATAACTCTAGGATGAGAGTTTTATGAACTCTAGGATGAGAGTTTTATAAACTCTAGGACGAGAGTTTTATGAACTCTAGGAAGAGAAGTTTACTGAGATTTTTATGTTAGTCTTGTTCTAGTTTGCTCATTTTTTTTTGCTTTATCTCAGGGAAAAGAATCGTTGGCGGTCGGCAACAATTTGCCCATAGAAAAATATTTGTTAGCTTTGAATACATTTCGAGATAACGTTATAAATATCAATAACTTTATTAACAAGTCATTACGATCAAATTTAAATGGAATTACTAATTAGCGCACGCTTAGTGTCGTGCTTGTAAGCAAATACTTTATCTCCCACGGAATCGAACTTTTGTTGCCATGTCTTCGAGCCGCGAGGATTAGTATTTTTAGAATAGACAAGGTAAAGAATAAAGTTTCAAGATGAGATAACGTTTTAGTGAAGGAATGTTTCTATTTAATTCCCACTTAAGAACTTGAACAGAAGATTTAAATGTGCGAGTTGTGTGACATAAATATGTTTCCTTTTACGTACCTTTTCGTTCGCTTTTTGATCCCTTTGATGTCGAACGCATAAACAATGTCTGTACAATTTCTCATGATGTGCTTATATGTTTGACTATTGATTGATTTAATCAACTTGTCTTGACTCAAATGGATGTTTGATTAGAAATGTATTTTTCTTTTTTTGTTTGCATAGACTTTGCGAGAGTATAGAGTTGCTTTTGACTTTTTCCTGCTTGTTAGTCAAGTTCCGAGGCTCGGTCAAATTTATATGGACTTGTTTATTGTTTATCGAGATAGACGGGTTTGTAATAATGATCTAGGCTTTACGGTCTAATTCGAGCTAGGTTCATATATTTGTATCTACTTATAGCAATTCCCAAGCTGCCATAGAGATGTTGAGATTGTCCGGATAAGACCTAGGGCACGGCTAGGGGATAACTTAACTAGTAGGAATTCGGGATGCCCCGGAGGGCTGGGATAAGAGGATCTTCTCGCTTACTCTACCCTGAGTGCAGTGCCTATGCATATCTACACATTACTATACGACGTTACCATCTCTACTTGGACCCAGGGGGAAGGTGTGTGAATGGTGAAAGCGCATTGAATTTACAGTCGACTTATTAGGCTAGAGTAATTTAGATTAAAAATTGAAAAATTCTACTTTTCCTTTGTTTCCCTTAGTGTGTTAATAATTAGACATTCTAATCATTGTTGTAGTTTCGGATCTAACTCTATATAAATAGGTTTATCATTAATTGCTCAACTTTTTCTCTTGAGTTTTGTGAGCATAACCTCGATCAAGGAACCAATAGGAGATTACGTAAAGTAAGTAGAGAAAAAACTTGCACTTAGATTGAATGGGTGTGTTAAAAAAAGAGCTCGAAAGCATATATGTGATGAACATCCCCGAGAAATAGCAATGTTTAAATGTAAAATCAAGCTTTTCTGACACTATTGAGGCCGATATAAAATCGAATAAGCGAGAAGCATATAGCTTGCTTAAGCATCCAAATGAACAAATAGCCTTTGCAAACGATTAACGGTATACCTCTTCTAAACAAGATTCAAGAAAGGAAGAGATAAAAACTTACACTACTCTCAAAAATACTTTTCCATTGTTTTTTTCCAAACAAAAAGCGAGAGAAAAAAGCGTAATGCAATTCCATAGACCCAAGAAGATAGATAAAACCAATTGTTTTGAATCCCCAAGAAGCAATGCACACCAATGGATGGTGCCTTGGAAAATAGAGAAAAATTGAAGTTGAACTTAATGCCAACAATCTAGCGCAAATTTGGAGTTCCACATAATATGGTTGAGGGTTTTTCCTCCTTCCCACACACCAAGCACCTATTGTCCGTGAATCCACTTTTGGCTAAGCGAACCTTTGTTGACAACCTTGATAAATAATGAATCGACCAAAGGCTCGGAAGCAACGGATGTTTTGAGGGTCCACGAGACTATGCAATCTTTTAATTCATCTCTTAGGGATCCATCAAAGGCCATCTAGGATTCAAAGTAGGGGCTAAGTGCAACTTCTTGCAAAGCGAGACGATAAATCCTCTTGGTATCTTAAAAGAAAGAGCCTTACCAAATGACCACACCCAATCTCTCCATCTAGGTCCTTACCTCAGAATGTTCATTTTAGATTGCTCTTACGAAGGAATGAAGTTTTGGATGTCACCAACTAGTTACTCTATCATAAACTATAAGAAGTTTTTCAATTTTGGTCCAAGATGTAGATTCCAAAACCCATAAATCATTCGAAAACAAAATTCCTTTCCCTCACAAAAACGAGGATTTCGAGCCATATCTTGATCATTCGAGTTTCCAACTCCAAATTAGGCATGAACCAAATCCCAGCCAAAATGTCTACCCGGAGAAGTTCCAACATAGATGCTTCATAAATACTCCCCAACACTTCCCAAATACTTTTTGGAATGAAAGTACTTGTCAATTTTATAATTGATAACATTTAATAAGAATAAGTAAAATCAAAGATCAGTGCTAAAGATTCTTTTGTCTCTTGTCGGTACATCGAGTTATCATACTGCCTCGATGTGAATAAAGCTGTATTCAATAAGTTCAATTTATTTAAGGCTAGATTGATCAATACCTAATGATCAAATTTCATCTCTAGATCTCTACTTCTTGTCATCCTTTTGTATTATAAATATGCATTGTTGGGTAATAAAAGACAAAATTTAGTTTCAAAAAATCTTTAAAAGACCGTCTTGTTTCTTTCAACTAGTGCTTCAAAGTTTAATATTTAATCATGAGCACATGATCCATGTTGAAATGTAACATTAATTGAAGGGATATCAAAAATTCAAGTGGAAAGAATATTTATTCATTAACACGACCATGTTCAAAAGTAGCATACATGAATTTGCTCGAGCTTGTAAGTAAACAATCGGCTATGTATGTAGGTAAAGATTGAAGCGAACCAAAAGAGTTGATGGATACGGCCTTCTATGTGGCTTGTAGAATGCATGTTCATATGAAAAATAAAGGGAGAAAAAATAGATAAAAGATATCTGAGATCTCTACATACACCCATAGATTCAATGATTTATATTCATATGCACACACTTTGTGAATATGTTTTAGAGCGAGTTTAATTTCTATGTATACTTGATAAATTTGGTAACAATTGAATCTAAAAAAAATGGCTTTATTGGAGTCAAACTTGTTAAATGGAGAGTCGAAAGATATAATAGGAACGAGAAATTTTTTTATATGAAGTGCTTAAAGATGTAATTCTAGGATTCTTATATTCTATTGGATGACCATTTGAGTAAGCTTTGCATGAAAAATCGTTATATGGAGTGCTTAAAGATGTGATTCTTTGATGACCAATTGAGTAGCTGCATGAAAGTCTTTGTGCTTTCTTCATATTCATGCGGAGTACGTGACGGTTAGTGAGACAAATCGAAGATAAATTTTCTACTATTTTGTGAAGTCGAGAAAGATATCCGATCAAATGATCCACTTCTTCTTTGACTTGAGGAGGCCGGATTGCCGATTTCACTTTGAGTGCCTATGAGATTGGATAGCTATGGGCACTCTTGCTCTTGTTCTCTTGCTCAAATTTTCTATTTCTTTGAATGATTTTTCGATCTTGTATATATTTAGTTTTCAAATTGTGTAATGCTGGGCATGTGGACGGTAACCTTCATTTTTGCTCATATTGTTGGAATTGGCACCCAAAATGAGAGTCAAGTGCTATTATAATTAGGTTTATAGAATACTATTATGTAAACCAAAGAATAATGGAAATCGATAAATTATGGATTTTATACTCTTGAACCTTTAGCTATTTAATGTTCGGCTCATTTGATTAGCTTAAGGATAAGATTGCAAAAAAGCACTGCTCGAAATGGCCCCGAGAATGCGATTAAAATTTTTATTAGAAACTTGTTTACCATTGTTAAACTTTAGTATTTTAGGTGCCTTAAAGGGTTTTTGATAGTGCTAAATCCATTTCCACTATCAAAAAATACAATTCAAGCACTCCCAAATACCTGATTTTTTGAATTTTTATTTTCTTGAATTCCAACAAAAAAGCGCCATCAGAGCTATTTTGTATCTTTGAGGTAGACAACTTCAAAGTTAATTGTCGAGATATAGATCTGGTCTTATTTACTGCCAGAACTTGCAAGGCTAGGTAAGGGCGAGGGGCTATTTTAAATTTGTGAAGAAAATGATAGATATCTCATGCTTATCTCCTTTATTGTACTTATTTAAATTTGTACTGATGCTTTTGTCCTATTGCGAGGTCAGTCGAGGTTATGATCTCGAATAACAGTGTAAGGAATTTGCCCACACTCATCCCAGATCCACATTCTTGGACTAAGGTTGGCGTTCAAGTCTAGAGTAGCTCTCTGCTAGTAAGGTTTTAATGAAATATTTTTCAATTAGGACACTAATTGTTTTTTTACTCTTTCAATATTCGTCGAGTGAGCATACTAGATTTTCTTAAGGCTGTCACATTATGTCATTGATATAGCATCTATGTTATCAACTTTTACATTGCATTTGCTTTTTATCACTTTGGAATGTGCCATTGTTAAATCATTTGTCATCCAACTTTGACTTAACTTGGATGCCATTGAATGTATAGAAACTTACATTATAATGGATTAACCATGAATAGTTTTTTCACATGTAGGGTCTCCAACATTATTTTTCTTGATTCTCCGAGTTGGGAGTGGTTTTCTTACTCACGATACTGACTACGAGATTACACGAAATATGGGAGAGCTTGCCTATCCAAGTCCTTAGCTCAATATCTTCACTAATTCCATATGGTTCGGTCTAGAAAGATGGGAGAGCTTGCCTATCCAAGTCCTTAGTTCAATATCTTCACTAATACCATCAAACTTAGGAATGGGGACCCCTCTTAAATGACCTTTGAGTTAATATAGTTACCCTTCTAGTTTTTCTTTATTTCCCTGATATGTATGATTTTCCGCTTATTTGTTAAAATTCTTTACAAGAGGGGTTCCGAGTCATGAACATGATGGCCAACCTCTCTTCTACGATTTTTAGAGTCTTCAATGACTTTCATGGTACTCTCTTCTTCTCATTTCCTTCTTTCCATAGTCACATTGAACAAACATATGGTTTTATTTGTTTCTTCTATAGTGTGTGTTACCCATCCAATGGTTTTCTTATGGATTCCTTCATTGTTAATGAAAATTTTTATTTTATTTTTATTTTCGGTTATTATGAATGGTTAAAATTGAAGTGATTGTTGGTGTTTTTCCAAGAGGCAGAAAGTCCTCTTATACCACTATTATGATCCTAACTTGATCCTCTTGATAGAGAAGGAAAAAAATTGCAAAAATAAACAATTTCTATTCGATGGGCAACCTAAGACTCAAGAGCCAACAAGAGCTTAAAAGGCTCTACAAGTAACAACATCTTGCCTCAATAAAGAATTGGAAAAGGTTTTGAATACAACATAAAATAATATGTAATTACATGCAATTAAAGAAATGTATTAGTACAATTTTTTTATTATAAAATGTTTTTTTCGGCAACAATTTAAGAGTAGTGCAACACCTATTCTAGAAACTAGGCAAAAAAATGTGTAGTGGGAAAAGTAAAGGGATATCATCTACAAAAGGAACTCTTGAAGAGTATATAAATAAAAGAAAACCTTCTTGAGAAGGTATGGATGCCAACAGGGCTCAGATTGTTCATGCTACGGTATCGTGGCCAAAGAGTTGGTCTCTCGAAATCCAGCTCACAATAAAACATCTCAACATCATAGCCTCTTTGATATTCATGGCACATGTTTAAAATTTCCTCTCTTCATAGGTGGTTTGACATGCATGAACTATCTTTAATATAACTATTTTTAAAGTGAATTGTGGCAATAAATGTCCCACCAACCATGAGATATCATAAAACCCCAAGAACTAACATAAAGTACAAACAACTAACATAAAGCTCTAATGACTTTGTTAAAGTAAGCGATGGCTAAAGGACTAACATTTAAGTGCAAATGACTAACATTAAAGTATATTATGATTTATCTTTAGGAATAATAACACTCTCGTATGTATATATTTTTAGAATATATACATTATTATTTATGGAATCTCAATTTTTTTAACAATCTGCCCTTGCTAGAGTCTTGGTTTCTGTGTGTGCGAGAGATCTATCTTACAACCATTTTTCGGGAGCTCTTCCAACATGGCTTGGAGACGAGAATTTGAAAGTGTATGCAAGAAGCGAGTAATTTACGATAGAAATTCATCGATTTGATTTTTCAAAATAATAGAAAGAAATTTGATATAGCTCATCCCTCTTCTTTCTTCTCCCTCTCTGTGTATCACCACTTATCTTTATTTCCATACTGTTATGCTTAACGAGTGTCCTCCTATGCAGTAATGTCAACATCTCTTGTAAGGAGTGCTAATCGAGCAAGTTTCTTTTTGTCAACTTCACTATTTATTATAATGTGATATCATGACGTGCGGGGAATTTGGTGGGAAATTACTTTACAACAAATGAAGCGATAATAGGTAGCATGCTCTCTTTCTATCTCATATTTTATTTTATTTATTAAAGAGTAAGAAAAGGAAAAAATATGGAATTCGCACGAAACTATTATTTATTTCTTCATCGAGGAAAAGATCTAGACTTTAGTTGACATACAAAGTCCATCGATCTAATATTTATTCGAGCAACTAGGCATTAGTCTAAAAATACGTATGCTTGATAGATTGAATTTTTTATCTGATTTGTATATTTTTTAATATAAAAAAGGTGTTTGTTTTAGGCTATAATAATAGTGAATAATCATTGAACTGATTATCATCTACAATTTCTTTATTCCGGCCCTTCCACGAGAGGATTAAAGTTGCCTCCAACGGACCTTTCCTTGCAATAGAGGAGCTCCACGTTGTGAGTTATTACAGTTTGTTTCCCTTTTAACTTTTGAGTACAATAAATTGCATTTTCCAAAGGTGAATCTCGGTACGGTTTATAATCTTGGATGCGGTGCTTTGAAGCATTTGCTATGAGTTTATATCTAATCCACTTTATGTCGGAGGGGAATCTTATTATGGTATTATTATTTCATGTGGTGAGTCAATGCAATAGCAAATGGTAGAGCACACACGATGCAAGTTTTTGTTTCATTCCTCTGTTGTTTTGAAATAAGTGGAGTTTCTTGATGGCGGCGAGAAGTTACTATAAGTTGATTTGAGGTTGCATTTCGGGAAAACATAGGTTCCGGGACTTTGTATTATTCTTTATACAAATTTTTTTTTGAGATTGATACTTTGATGTTTGATCCTTGCAGCATCTCTTTCTTGGCTATGACGGGGGAAATGGTACGTATTAAACCAACTTTGAACCTTAAGGTAAAAAAATATTTGCTAATATAATTGAAACTCTTAACTTTCATTCGAGGCCTCTCCAAAATATGTTGAGGACCCATGTAACAACGTTACGTATTTTACTAGATGGTCTCATGGTACGACTTCTTGCATGGCTAGTTTTTCGGGGTTATACGGTTTGGAAATGGAAAAGCAGATGAAGCATTTGACAATTCACGGGTGCCTTTTGCACATGGAAAGGGACTAATTCAAGTGAATTATACAGTGTGTACTACCATAGTGATAAAATAACATACTATTGAATCATAGGCACAATATTTGTATTATTCATACATACATGTATGGTAGTTCCAAGGATGCCATTTGAATCCTAGTCTAATATGATATTATTTTACGAGTTTAGAGAATCTAAATTGGTTGGTGTTTCATCGGTATTTCATTCGATATAGAACTTCTACATACTTTATGTTCTTTGCGAGCGATAAAGGAGACTTGCGATAGTAGCTATTTGTATTCCACCAATGCTTCTTGTCAATCGAACCTATTAGCGAGTGTCAAAGGTAATGCTTGTAGTCCTTCTCCTAACATCTATCGATGCATTGATACGCCGAAAATGGTAATGAGCGAAGCAACGAAGTGTTGATTTCAATCGCGTTACTGCCTGTGTCAATTATGCCATGCTTTGTTGTGGTGAGAAATTGGGCTCTACGGAGTTACACATTTTAGGGGGTCGCTTCCCTCGGGGCGAGGGGACTTGTTGCGGCTAACGACTTCCTTGTTTTGCATCTATTTTTATATATGGTGGTAACCATCCGCAAATTTTGAGGTCTCAGAGAAGGGAATTTTATGATTTCGAGCTCTATCCCTACAACATAGGTCGAGAAAGTTGTGATTTCCAACAATTGCTATTTAAATCTCTCGCGTCGGATCCATATGGCTTGTTTGCTCTCTCGAGGAAAAAAGAGAATTTGTGGTATATGTAGGAAATATTGCATAATAACGAGTGTGAGCATTAACGAGAATGGATGCGGCCACTGGCTATAATAATAATATATCATTTCCTCTTTCCTTTTCTCGTGAACTCACATGTCACTGAAGCCCCTATTTAGAACCAATCACCAACAGGCGGTAGGGGTGATCAAATCACACCAACTATCCATTCTTCATTCCCTTACTGGAGTGCTATGTGGTGATCATCTGCTTTGAGCCCTACCTATCAATCCCTAGTATGTGAATTGTATTGAATCAGCCCATCATCGCTCCACAACTAAGACACGCCACTTCTTATCAATGACGACGCATGGGCGTCGGGAACTCTTAGTGGGTTTGGAAATTGAAAGATTAAATAATTAAGACGGTTATGGTCCCGGTCCAGCCCACGGGAATAATCTAGATAGAACTCCTAAACCTTTAAAATAGACCTATCAATTGAGCTCTACAAACTATTGAAGTTAGTCGAGCGCAATTAGTTATTGCTGCCCTGCGCATAATATTGAAAAAAAAGATAAGACAAGCTATAGAAATGGAAGCTCTAGTTTTCCCAAGACATTCTCGTGGATTTATCTTGCTTGGTTGTTACTTTTATTTATTTGATTTCAGTTGCATTTAAAGGTGTTCATGCTAGATTCCATTTTTCACAAGAATTCTAGTAAGAATGGAGACGAGGGGAATGCCTTTGCTCCTCGAGGATCCCAAAATTATTCATCAAACAATTGTAATTCTACATTTAACGTGCAATCTTATGGTGCGAGAGGAGATGGAGTGTGGATAATCTTGAGGTATAAGAAGCCATTACTTTTTATCTCAATTCCTTAAGGCTCCGTATCCTAAAGCTTCTTGTTGTAGGATTTAATTGCATGAAATTTATGCATGTAACGTTAACAAATCTGCGAATATTGTGAGAAAGATTAGAATCCTAAAAAGTAATTTCAAAATGTCACAATATATGGTAGCTTGGTTTTGGTACCATTGATCAATTTATGTATTGGCATTTCAATTGGCATCCCTGCAATTCCATGTCTACGAGGATTTCATAGAAATTAGAATTCATTTTATATAAAGCAATGCAAATTAAATCTCATGTTCTTATCTATATTTACGTACGGCATTTCTACTAGCATGGAAGGGAGTTGCTTGCGAAGTGGAATCAACGAGTTTTCTTTGTCCCACTGCGAGGTTTACTCTTTCATGATTCGAGTCTATTGAGTTCAATGTGCCTTACAATGATGGCATGACGTTTTAGGTGAAAACCAATGTAACATCTTAATATCTTTGCACTAATTTTCTTATTTATTGTGATTGAGCTTGGTAAAAGCTCATTGACACATTCATTGAATTCAAGGTGGATGGCGTTGTGCTTGCTCACGATGGTCTCGAGATCTTTGGGCTAAAAATTCCACTAAACTTCGGTGGATTATATTTGATCGGACGGATGTGCTTGCTCACGATGGTCCCGAATGTTTGAGCTAAAAAATTCCGCTAAACTTAGGTGGATTATATTTGATCGGACGGATAGGTGAGGGTGCGGGGGGAACGGCCTCAAGACTATGAAGGTACGAAATTTGAAAGGTTTGGTTGTAGATCATACATGTTGATCGGTGCCTACTAGCAAAGTGAGGGTGGCTCTTTGGGTGGTGGTTGTATTTCTTGTCTTGATTATAGTTAATTTTTCTTTGTATGACTAGATTAATTTGTTTGTAAATTATTGTTTATTATTAGCTTTTTGTGCAAAGTCAAGCTACAAGGGTGTCACAGTGAGCTAACTCCATTGAGTTTATTTTTATTAAGTTAGAAATAGGGGCTTTCATGATTATATATTTTACAATGATTATGCCATTACGTGTTGAACATTTTTTTAAAAATCAATGCCTATTATACAATTTCAAGAACCTATATAACTCCTCACATAATTCTTTAAAAGGTGCTAGCTCAATGGAAGAGTGCACTGTTTATGCGGGAGGTTAGTGGTTCGATTCCACTTTGTACCTTAACATGAAATATTCAATGATATTGTATATTTTTTTAATTAAATATTTCATATTGATTTATTTTAATGGTGAGATATTTTTACAGATTCATTGTTTTATATTGTCTCTAGAGAGACAATAGATAGGATTAAAAACATTGTCTCCATAAAGACAATATGTCTTTAATTCCAACTATTGTCTTTGGAGAGACAAATAAATGAAATGCTTGTCTTTGGAAAGACAAAAATGAAATTGTCTTTGGAGAGACAAAAAATGCTTGTGTTATTTATTGTCTTTATAGAGACAATATTTTAAGACAATTTAATTTTAAGATGATTTAATTTAAGACACATGCTTAAAAGACAATATTTAAGACAATACACAAGTTTTCTTTTGTCTCAAATTAAGACAATTTACCCGGAAATTGTCGTAAATATTGTCTTAAAAACCCCCCTTTATGTAGTAGTGAATACACTAGATAGTTGTGAGGTGTATCGGTGTACCCCACAAATATTCCAACCTCGGCGGTTGGATCCGGCTTCCTTCTTGCATCCTTCATCACATGCATGTAGAACGGGGAGAACCAAAAATCCGCAAATGGGAAATGTGGGGCCTCTTGCTAGAATAAGCCTCCTCACGGTGTACTCATGCCAGAGAACCTTGAGAGGACAACGATTACTGCACATGCATCGTATGTGCATGCCCTCGACCCACAAGTGAAGGGGTAGGCCACAGATCATGCAACATCACCTATGCGGCACCCACGATCGTTATGTTCTTCAGCTCGGCCACCCAGATTACTGTTGTGGGTTATGGGGTGTGATGAGCTCTCTCACGAACTCCCTACCGCGATCGCAGAACTCCCTTAGATCGGGTGAGATGAATTCACCACCATTAATAAACTCCTTCAGACAATCACCTTCTTCACGAAGATCCTTCTCGACCGGTTGCGCTTAAACTCACGGAACTTCGTGAATGTATCGCTCTTCTTACGCATGAAGAAGATCCAACACTGAGAGAAATCATCAACAAAGATCACGTAATACTTGTGCTTTTCGTCAAAGCAAGCGAGAAAAGGACCACACACGTACGTGTGAACTCTCTCAAGGATTGTCATGGCGCGACTATCCTTCTTGTGAAAGGTGGCTTTCACATACTTCCCCTAAAGTACACCCCTTGCCTTGATACATTGCGCAAAGAGTGCCCTTAGGAAGCTCGGTAAATGCTCGTTGCGGGATCTTCAAAGCCTAGCGTGGTGAAGGTGACCCAATCTCTTATGCCACGGATCACCCTCATCATCCCGGCTCACCACTTCTCCCACCTTGCATGCCATTTTTGCGCGGCCATCTACTTATGGGCTGATAAAGGTTCTTGGTTCGAACCCACCCTATCTTGGGTCTCTCCAGTAGTCTTCTTTACGCATCGAAGGCCTTTCCTTCGGCGAAGAACCACATCATACCCCTTATCTTCCAACATCGCCATAGAGATCAAGTTCTTCTTCAATCCCGGTACATGCATGACATCCTTCAACACGAAGGGTTTACCGGACTCCTATGAAAGGATATGGGTAAGATACCGGTCGCCTAACGTATCTACCATCATCGCCCATCTCGATGTACACACCGGATCTTTGTCCTCCCGGATGCGAGAACAAATCACGATCTCTGTCATATGAAATGGCGCAATGATGTCCAAGAACCACACGAATCCGTCACACTTGAAACCGAAGCATGCGATCGGTGAAAAATTCAAGCTGAGCTGCGAAGCCAAAGCCTCTCCATCTGCGGATCTTCCGCTTGCTTGTTTTTCTTCTTCTTCGGACAATTGGTAGCATAATGTCCATGATCATGGCCGGTGAAAAACACTTCACTTTTTCCATATCTGCTTCTTGCCCTTTCCACTAGGAATGAGAAGTTTTCTTACCCTTCCCCCTTCTTTGCTTTGGCGGCCAAGCGCAATTTTCTTCATCGACTCCCTTTGATGAAGATCGAGTCCCTTTCAGTAGTCCTCCTTATCTCCTCCTGCATGAGATCGCCCAAAGGCGCTCCCACCCGAGCAACTTCTCCAGGGCCATTGACACTATCTTGATATGAATGCCAAGCCTTTGAGGACCAGAGAGCTAGGTCCACCATGTCCTCATCTTCGACGGTCACCCCCCACACTTTGCAGCTCATCTCTGCATTGAGTGAACTTCGTGAGGTATTTGGCGATTCTGTCGCCTTTCTCCATCTTGATGTTTCCGAGCTTATCTTTGAGCGCCGGCTCCCTTTGGTCGCTCTTAATGCGGAATGAGATCCGTCAAAGATTTCCACATTAAATATGGAGAAGCCTTTCCATGCGAGTGGATATCAATATGATCCTTGGCCGCCCTCCAACGGGATCCTTCGACATTTCGCCATCTTCTTTTGCCAAGCTTCGACTTGAGCGGGATCGGTAGGCTTTTGGACATCCATATCTACTGAACTCCTTCGAGTCCATTATCTTCTAATATTGCCTCCATGCGATCCTTCCATGCAACATAATTCGACACTGCCTTCAAGAGCATATTCGAGTCATAGCGATTGAAAGACATTTTTCAACTCACGCATGAAAACAAAGAAACTAGCTACGCAAAATTCGAATTCCAACTCAAAAGGCTGAACCGCTCTTGATTTGTGAGAACAAATTATTTCTAGCACGGAGATCGTATGGAGGGCATTTCTTGGATATATCACCTTTCAAAGGAAATGATGGATCCGGGAGGCTACTGGCTTTACATGCGGACTACTGTCTACCGAAATAAGTTTTTAATCAACTGTGATGATCAATCCACTGCTTCAATAGCTCAGATACCATGTAGAAATTTGCTTTGAATAATGAATAATTATCCATAGAGACTATCTACGATCACATATCAATTCGAATTCATATGCAACACATAATCTCTTCCACTCAAATCATCACACACGCGGAAATAAAACAAAGCGATAGCACATCGATTCATCATACACATTAACACGGTATGTATGGGGAAAGCTTATAGCTGAAAATCCCGTAGCTATATGTGTATATTATAATGGAGAAAACATGTAACAAACTCGGTACAATACTCCTCACAAGTACTCGGTACTATCTCATGAAGTTAAAAAACAACTAGCTTGGTTTTGAACAAGTCACGGGTTCAAAACACATCCACTAATTACTGCCTTTATTGCGCAATCAAGGCGTGTCTAAATAAGAATCCAAGGTTCGAATCTCCTTGGCTTGACAACGCAATCATCATTGGCAATTGCCTCACAAGTGTGGTGCAAATCTCGGAGCTGCGCTGATGTCACGGTGATAGGCTTTGTACTCACCCCTTTCATCTACCTCTTCCCTTGGTCTCCCTTTGAGCTTTGTCCATGCCTTTAGGGCTGTGAGGCGGTGTGTTCTTGAGTTGAATAATGAGTTACTAATTAATGAATTAAATAATATTTAATTCACTCCACTCATTACTAGTTGATTAGCTAGTTAAACTAATCTCAACTAGTTCAACTAAGTTAATAGAACACAACTCCACCAAATTTGTCTCATCAACTCCACCAAACTTAGCCCTCGAAGTCCTAACGAAGTCAACGATGCATGAGCTCACCAAACCCCTAGGAATAGCGTAATTCCTCTGTCGGGATGCATGAGCCACTGCTGCTCGAGGGCTTGAAGTGCTCCAAGAGAGTAAGCAGAAGTTTAGAGTCCAAATATTATTAAGGGTAAATAATATTTGACTTCCCTATTTTTAGGATAGGCGATCTAAAAATAGACTTCGACCTATAGGTCTAAAAAATAGAGGTCCATCTATTTTTACCAACATGACCAATACTCCAAGAATAACATCGCAACCCCTAGACCATGCTCCATATGTCTAAAAAATAGACTTTGCGCCAAAATTTGCATGCGTGCCCACTTAGTGAAGGCGACTTCATTTCACTAAGCTCCATCATCTTCTTTGCATTTTCAACAAATTCTAGTGACAATCTAACTTTACAAAAATATCTCGTAATACAATTTAAAATATATTTTTAAAACATTCTCAAAAACCATTTAATATTTATCTTTATGTTATTATTTTTCAAATATTTTATTAAAAACTATATAAACAAAAACACATACCCATATCCATGAGAGATCAAGATTGTATGTCACTTTCTTTACCAACTTTAGTAATAAATATACTTAACCCATAAACATTTATGTATATAATATTATCAAAAGCTCTTTTTAGTATACTGCGTAACATTAATATTATAATTTTAATTATGTTTTAACGATGTAGTGACACTAAATCAGCCATATATGTTAAATGTCTTCCAACTTAAAATAAATTTTGAAATTCATTTTTGTTAGATGTCTTTCATCTCACTATATGTTTTGAACATATCCAAATTCTAGTAAATCTCTCTTACAACTTGCCCATAACATTAAAATTGTACATACCTACACATACCTTAAAATTGTACGTATTTGATATATGCATTTTCATCTTAAAATTTTCCAATCCAATATTTTTTGGAATATATTTTCAGCATTATTAAATTTAATATTTTTGGAATATCTTTCCAAAAATATAATTTTTGAATTATAATTTTTTTTGAATTTGACACGTCCTTTTTTACATAGTTGATGTCGAGAATAACTTTTAGCGTGATAAGGTGAGTTTGTCTACAGAAATTTTCACTTGGGGCAAGTTATTATTCAATATTTTAATAGTTAATTAAATATTTTTTTTAGAGTGTAAATTTATATTATTTATATCAAAATTTAATTTATTGAAAATCAAATCAGAGCGAGAAACCGACAAGTTTCTAATTATTTAGTATAGTTTATTTTTCAAAAAGAATGGTGATTATGTTGATCTATATCCATCAATATATATAATATGGTGATTATGCTTATTTACATTCATCAATATCAATATGTATAAATCAAATAAGCAAATTCTAGGTCAAAATGTTAAGTAAAAATTAATTAAAACGAATGTTAAAAAATTAAAATATTATTAGATATAGTCAATATAGTTAGAAATTCACCAAAAATTTGTGAAGCAATTGAAATCAGAAAAAAAATTTAATAATTTGAATAGGAATTGTGAGTTAGAAAATTAGAGGTTGTTGGATTACGCCCTTAGTTGGGTTTCCTTTCTCGTGTCTCTCGTTTTTTTATTCTCTCTTTTTACTTTTTTTAATGGTCTTTTGTGTTGGTTTTTTTATATAGTTATAATAATATTGGCTATTTTTTTTTAAGTGAGGTTTTTTTTAGTTTTGGTTGATTTTTAGTTTTATTTTTTTTATTGATTTATTATTGTCTGGTTTGCATGTGATGCCTTATATTTTAATTATTATTTATTTTGGTTGTTTTATTTTTTTTATTGATTTATTATTGTCTGGTTTGCATGTGATGCCTTATATTTTAATTATTATTTATTTTTGGTAGTTTTATTTTTTTATTGATTTATTATTATCATGATTTTGCATGTGATGCCTTATATTTTTAATTATTATTTATTTTGGTGAACTTCGTGAGGTATTTGGCGATATTGTCACCTTTCTCCATCTTGATGTTTACGAGCTTATCTTTGAGCGCCGGCTTCCTTTGAGTCGCTCTTACTGCGGAATAGATCCGTCAAAGAATTTCCACATTAAATATGGAGAAGCCTTTCCATGCGAGGTTGGATACAATATGATCCTTGACGCCCTCCAACGAGGATCCTTCGACATTTCGCCATCTTCTTTTGCCAAGCTTCGACTTCGACGGGGATCGGTAGGCTTTTGGACATCCATATCTACGAACTCCTTCGGTCCATTATCTTCTAATATTACCTCCATCGCGATCCTTCCATGCAACATAATTCGAAGCAGCCTTTAAAGAGCATATTGATCGCAAACAGTTGAAAGACATTTTCAACTCAGACACCAAGAAAACAAAAGCTGTTTACATAAAGTCGAATTCCAACTCAAAAGTTTGAACAGCTCTTGATTTGTGAGAACAAATTATTTCTAACACGAGAGATCAGCTGCGGGGGCATTTCTTTGGATATATCACCTTTCGAAAGGGAAATGATGGATCCAGAGGCTACACAACTGCATGCGGACTACGTCTACAGAAATAAGTTTTTAATCATTTGTGATGATCAATCCACTGCTTCAATAGCTCAGATGCCATGTAGAAATTTGTTTGAATAATGAATAATTATCCACAGAGACTATCTGATCACATATCAATTCGAATTCATATGCAACACATAATCTCTTCCACTCAAATCATCACACACGGGAAATAAAACAAGCGATAGCACATCAATTCATCATACACATTAACACGAGTATGTATGAGGGAAAGCTTATAGCTGAAAATCCAGTAGCTATATGTGTATATTATAATGGAGAAAACATGTAACAAACTCGGTACAATACTCACTCACAAGTACTGGGTACTATCTCATGAAGTTAAAAACAACTAGCTTGGTTTTGAACAAGTCACGGGTTCAAAACACATCCACTAATTACATGCCTTTATTGCAGCAATCAAGGCGTGTCTAAATAGAGATCCAAGGTTCGAATCTCCTTGGCTTGACAACGCAATCATCATTGGCAATTGCCTCCCAAGTGTGGTGCAAATCTCGAGCACTAGCTGATATCATGGTGATGGGGTACGTGCTCACCCTTTCATCTACCTCTTCCTTGGTCTCCTTTAGGGCGTATCCATGCCTTTGTTGTGAGCTTGATGTGTTCTTGAGTTGAATAATGAGTTACTAATTAATGAATTAAATAATATTTAATTCACTCCACTCATTACTAGTTGATTAGCTAGTTAAACTAATCTCAACTAGTTCAGCTAAGTTAAACAGGAACACAACTCCACCAAGCTTGTCTCATCGACTCCACCAAACCACGCCTTGAAGTCCCTAGTGAAGTCAACAATGCATGAGCTCACCCCGAGCCCTAGGAATAGCGTAATTCCTCTCCCGTCGAGATGCATGAGCCACTTACAGCAGCTCGACTGAAGTGCTCGAGAAATGGCGAAGTTTAGAGTCCAAATATTATTAAGGGTAAATAATATTTGACTTCCCTATTTTAGGGTAAATGAGTCTAAAAAATAGACTTCGACTCTATAGGTCTAAAAATAGAGGTCCATCTATTTTTACCAACATAACCAATACTCGAGAATAACATCTACGCAACCCCTAGACCATGCTCCATATGTCTAAAAATAGACTTTGCGCCAAAAATTTGCATGCGTGCCCACTTAGTGAAGGCGACTTCATTTCACTAAGCTCCATCATCTTCTTGCATTTTCAACAAATTCTAGTGACAATCTAACTTTACAAAAAATATCTCGTAATACAATTTAAAAATATATTTTTTAAAACATTCTCAAAAACCATTTAATATTTATCTTTATGTTATTATTTTTCAAATATTTTTATTAAAAAACTATATAAACAAAAAAACACATACCCCATATCCATGAGAGATCAAGATTGTATGTCACTTTCTTTACCAACTTTAGTAATAAATATACTTAACCCTTAAACATTTATGTATATAATATTATCAAAGCTCTTTTTATAACACTAGCAGTAACATTAATATTATAATTTTAATTATGTTTAACGGTGGCAGTGACTTACTAAATCAGCCATATATGTTAAATGTCTTCCAACTTAAAATAAATTTTTGAAATTCATTTTTGTTAGATGTCTTTCATCTCACTATATGTTTTGAACATATCCAAATTCTAGTAAATCTCTCTTACAACTTGCCCATAACATTAAAATTGTACATACCTACACATACCTTAAAATTGTACGTATTTGATATATGCATTTCATCTTAAAATTTTTCCAATCCAATATTTTGGAATATATTTTCAGCATTATTAAATTTAATATTTTGGAATATCTTTCCAAAAATATAATTTTTGAATTATAATTTTACATTATAATTTTTTTTGAATTTGACACGTCCTTTTTACATAGTTGATGTCGAGAATAACTTTTTAGCGTGATAAGGTGAGTTTGTCTACAGAAATTTTCACTTGGGGCAAGTTATTATTCAATATTTTAATAGTTAATTAAATATTTTTTTAGAGTGTAAATTTATATTATTTATATCAAAATTTAATAAAAAAAATTGAAAAATCAAATCAAGTGAGAAACCGACAAGTTTCTAATTATTTAGTATAGTTTATTTTCAAAAGAATGGTGATTATGTTGATCTATATCCATCAATATATATAATATGGTGATTATGCTTATTTACATTCACTCGATATCAATATGTATAAATCAAATAAGCAAATTCTAGGTCAAAATGTTAAGTAAAAATTAATTAAAACGAATGTTAAAAAAATTAAAATATTATTAGATATAGTCAATATAGTTAGAAATTCACCAAAAATTTGTGAAAGCAATTGAAATCGAAAAAAATTTAATAATTTGAATAGGGGTGACGGTTAGAAAATTAGAGGTTGTTGGATTACGCCCTTAGTTGGGTTTCCTTTCTCGTGTCTCTCGTTTTTATTCTCTCTTTTTACTTTTTTTAATGGTCTTTTGTGTTGGTTTTTATATATAGTTATAATAATATTGGCTATTTTTTTTAAGTGAGTTTTTTAGTTTTGGTTGATTTTTTAGTTTTATTTTTTTTATTGATTTATTATTGTATACAGTTTGCATGTGATGCCTTATATTTTTAATTATTATTTATTTTGGTTGTTTTTATTTTTTTTATTGATTTATTATTGTCCGGTTTGCATGTGATGCCTTATATTTTAATTATTATTTATTTTGGTAGTTTTATTTTTTTTATTGATTTATTATTGTCTGGTTTGCATGTGATGCCTTATATTTTAATTATTATTTATTTTGGTGAACTTCGTGAGGTATTTGGCGATATTGTCGCCTTTCTCCATCTTGATGTTTTTCACAGAGCTTATCTTTGAGCGCCGGCTTCCTTTGGTCGCTCTTACTGCGGAATAGATCCGTCGAATTTCCACATTAAATATGGAGAAGCCTTTCCATGCGAGTGGATACAATATGATCATGACGCCCTCCAACGGGATCCTTCGACATTTCGCCATCTTCTTTTGCCAAGCTTCGACTTCGAGCGGGATCGGTAGGCTTTTGGACATCCATATCTACGAACTCCTTGATCCATTATCTTCTAATATTGCCTCCATGCGATCCTTCCATGCAACATAATTCGAGCGCCTTCGAGCATATTCGAGTGCGCAAAGCAGTTGAAAAGACATTTTCAACTCCGGCACCAGAAAACAAAGCTGTACGCAAAATTCGAATTCCAACTCAAAAATTGAACAGCTCTTGATTTGTGAGAACAAATTATTTCTAACCCGAGAGATCGGCTTGCAGGGGGCATTTCTTGGATATATCACCTTTCGAAGAAATGATGGATCCGGAGGCTACAACTGCATACGGGAACTCTGTCTCACAGAAATAAGTTTTTAATCTGTGTGATGATCAATCCACTGCTTCAATAGCTCACGATACCATGTAGAAATTTACTTTGAATAATGAATAATTATCCCAGAGACTATCTCGATCACATATCAATTCGAATTCATATGCAACACATAATCTCTTCCACTCAAATCATCACACACGCGGAAATAAAACAAGCGATAGCACATCAATTCATCATACACATTAACACGGTATGTATGGGAAAAGCTTATGATTTGAAAATCCCGTAGCTATATGTGTATATTATAATGGAGAAAACATGTAACAAACTGCGGTACAATACTCCTCACAGAGTACTCGGTACTATCTCATGAAGTTAAAAACAACTAGCTTGGTTTTGAACAAGTCACGGGTTCAAAAACACATCCACTAATTACTGCCTTTATTACGCAATCAAGGCGTGTCTAAATAGAGATCCAAGGTTCGAATCTCCTTGGCTTGACAAACGCAATCATCATTGGCAATTGCCTCCAAGTGTGGTGCAAATCTCGAGCTGCATGAGTGTCACGAGTGATAGTTGTACTCACCCCTTTCATCTACCTCTTCCATTTGGTCTCCTTTCGAGCCCCTGTCCATGCTGCTGTTGTGGCTTGATGTGTTCTTGAGTTGAATAATGAGTTACTAATTAATGAATTAAATAATATTTAATTCACTCCACTCATTACTAGTTGATTAGCTAGTTAAACTAATCTCAACTAGTTCAACTAAGTTAAAGCAGAACACAACTCCACCATCGTCTCATCAGCTCCACCAAACTTACGCACTTGAGTCCTGTCGAAGTCAACAATGCATGAGCTCACCAAGCCCACTAGGAATAGCGTAATTCCTCTGTCGGATGCATGAGCCATACGTAGCTCGAGCTGAAAGTGCTCTGAGAGGTAAACTAAAGTTTAGAGTCCAAATATTATTAAGGGTAAATAATATTTGACTTCCCTATTTTAGGATAGGCGGTCTAAAAATGAGACTTCGACCTATGGGTCTAAAAAATAGAGGTCCATCTATTTTTACCAACATGACCAATACTCCAAGAATAACATCTGTGACCCCCTAGACCATGCTCCATATGTCTAAAAATAGACTTTACGCCAAAATTTGCATACGTGCCCACTTAGTGAAGGCGACTTCATTTCACTAAGCTCCATCATCTTCGTTGCATTTTTCCAACAAATTCTAGTGACAATCTAACTTTACAAAAAATATCTCGTAATACAATTTAAAATATATTTTTAAAAACATTCTCAAAAACCATTTAATATTTATCTTTATGTTATTATTTTTCAAATATTTTATTAAAAAACTATATAAACAAAAACACATACCTCATATCCATGAGAGATCAAGATTGTATGTCACTTTCTTTACCAACTTTAGTAATAAATATACTTAACCTATAAACATTTATGTATATAATATTATCAAAACTCTTTTATAACACTGTACGTAACATTAATATTATAATTTTAATTATGTTTAACGGTGACTGTGACACTAAATCAGCCATATATGTTAAATGTCTTCCAACTTAAAATAAATTTTGAAATTCATTTTGTTAGATGTCTTTCATCTCACTATATGTTTTGAACATATCCAAATTCTAGTAAATCTCTCTTACAACTTTTCACTAACATTAAAATTGTACATACCTACACATACCTTAAAATTGTACGTATTTGATATATACATTTTCATCTTAAAATTTTTCCAATCCAATATTTTTGGAATATATTTTCAGCATTATTAAATTTAATATTTTGGAATATCTTTCCAAAAAATATAATTTTTAGAATTATAATTTTACATTATAATTTTTTTTGAATTTGACACGTCCTTTTTACATAGTTGATGTCGAGAATAACTTTTAGCGTGATAAAGTGAGTTTGTCTACAGAAATTTTCACTTGGGGCAAGTTATTATTCAATATTTTAATAGTTAATTAAATATTTTTTTAGAGTGTAAATTTATATTATTTATATCAAAATTTAATTTATTGAAAAATCAAATCAGTGAGAAAGCGAAACCAGTTTCTAATTATTTAGTATAGTTTATTTTCAAAAGAATGGTGATTATGTTGATCTATATCCATCGATATATATAATATGAGTGATTATGCTTATTTACATTCATCGATATCAATATGTATAAATCAAATAAGCAAATTCTAGGTCAAAATGTTAAGTAAAAATTAATTAAAACGAATGTTAAAAAAATTAAAAATATTATTAGATATAGTCAATATAGTTAAAGAAATTCACCAAAAATTTGTGAAACAATTGAAATCGAAAAAAAATTTAATAATTTGAATAGGGGTGAGTTAGAAAATTAGAGGTTGTTGGATTCTTTGCCCTTAGTTGGGTTTTCCTTTCTCGTGTCTCTCGTTTTTATTCTCTCTTTTTACTTTTTTTAATGGTCTTTTGTGTTGGTTTTTATATATAGTTATAATAATATTGGCTATTTTTTTTTAAGTGAGTTTTTTTTTAGTTTTGGTTGATTTTTAGTTTTATTTTTTTTATTGATTTATTATTGTACGGTTTGCATGTGATGCCTTATATTTTAATTATTATTTATTTTGGTTGTTTTTATTTTTTTTTATTGATTTATTATTGTCTGCGGTTTTTTGCATGTGATGCCTTATATTTTAATTATTATTTATTTTGGTAGTTTTATTTTTTTTATTGATTTATTATTGTATGGTTTGCATGTGATGCCTTATATTTTAATTATTATTTATTTTGGTGAACTTCGTGAGGTATTTGGCGATATTGTCGCCTTTCTCCATCTTGATGTTTACGAGCTTATCTTTGAGCGCCGGCTTCCTTTAGTCGCTCTTACTGCGGAATAGATGCGTCGAAAGATTTCCACATTAAATATGGAGAAGCCTTTCCATGCGAGTGTGGATACAATATGATCCTTGACGCCCTCCAACGGGGATCCTTCGACATTTCGCCATCTTCTTTTGCCAAGCTTCGACTTCGAGCGGGATCGGTAGGGCTTTTGGACATCCATATCTACGAACTCCTTCGAGTCCATTATCTTCTAATATTGCCTCCATGCGATCCTTCCATGCAACATAATTCGAGCGCCTTCGAGCATATTCGAGTCGCAAGCGAGTTGAAGACATTTTTCAACTCGGCACCGAAAACAAAGCTGCACGCAAAATTCGAATTCCAACTCAAAGTGACTAGCTCTTGATTTGTGAGAACAAATTATTTCTAGCACGAAGATCGGCAGCGAGGGGCATTCTTGCGGATATCACCTTTCGAAAGGAAATGATGGATCCGGAGGCTACTGACACTGCATACGGAGACTACGTCTCATAGAAATAAGTTTTTTGATCGCTTGTGATGATCGATCCACTGCTTCAATAGCTCAAAGATGCCATGTAGAAATTTGCTGAATAATGAATAATTATCCACATGAGACTATCCACGAGTCACATATCAATTCGAATTCATATGCAACACATAATCTCTTCCACTCAAATCATCACACACGCGGAAATAAAACAAGCGATAGCACATCAATTCATCATACACATTAACACGGTATGTATGGGGGAAAGCTTATATGTGAAAATCCAAGTAGCTATATGTGTATATTATAATGGAGAAAACATGTAACAAACTGGGTACAATACTCCCTCACAGGTACTCAGTACTATCTCATGAAGTTAAAAACAACTAGCTTGGTTTTGAACAAGTCACGGGTTCAAAACACATCCACTAATTACTGCCTTTGTTTAGCTGATCAAGGCGTGTCTAATAGAGATCCAAGAGTTCAGATCTCCTTGGCTTGACAACGCAATCATCATTGGCAATTGCCTCCAAGTGTGGTGCAAATCTCGAGCCTGGCTGATGTTCACGGTGATAATTTGTACTCACCCCTTTCATCTACCTCTTCCCTTTGGGTCTCCAGTGCAGTCCGTCCATGACCATTGTTGTGCTTGATGTGTTCTTGAGTTGAATAATGAGTTACTAATTAATGAATTAAATAATATTTAATTCACTCCACTCATTACTAGTTGATTAGCTAGTTAAACTAATCTCAACTAGTTCAACTAAGTTAAGCCCGGAACACAACTCCCTGGCTGTATCTCATCAACTCACACCAAACTTCGCCGCTGAGAGTCCTAGCTGAAGTCAACAGTGCATGAGCTCACCAAACCCCTAGGAATAGCGTAATTCCTGCAGTCGGATGCATGAGCCATACCGTAGCCTCGGGCCCCGGGAAGTGCTCGAAAAATAAAGCTGAAGTTTAGAGTCCAAATATTATTAAGGGTAAATAATATTTGACTTCCCTATTTTTAGGATAGGGCCGAGTCTAAAAATAGACTTCGACTCTATAGGTCTAAAAATAGAGTCCATCTATTTTTACCAACATGACCAATACTCCAGAATAACATCGTACAACCCCTGAGACCATGCTCCATATGTCTAAAAATAGACTTTGCGCCAAAATTTGCATGCGTGCCCCACTTAGTGAAGCGACTTCATTTCACTAAGCTCCATCATCTTCTTGCATTTTCAACAAATTCTAGTGACAATCTAACTTTACAAAAATATCTCGTAATACAATTTAAAATATATTTTTAAAACATTCTCAAAAACCATTTAATATTTATCTTTATGTTATTATTTTTCAAATATTTTATTAAAAACTATATAAACAAAAACACATACCCATATCCATGAGAGATCAAGATTGTATGTCACTTTCTTTACCAACTTTAGTAATAAATATACTTAACCCTTAAACATTTATGTATATAATATTATCAAAGCTCTTTTTATAACACTGCAGTAACATTAATATTATAATTTTAATTATGTTTAACGGTAGTAGTGACACTAAATCAGCCATATATGTTAAATGTCTTCCAACTTAAAATAAATTTTGAAATTCATTTTGTTAGATGTCTTTCATCTCACTATATGTTTTGAACATATCCAAATTCTAGTAAATCTCTCTTACAACTTGCCCATAACATTAAAATTGTACATACCTACACATACCTTAAAATTGTACGTATTTGATATATGCATTTCATCTTAAAATTTTCCAATCCAATATTTTTGGAATATATTTTCGAGCATTATTAAATTTAATATTTTTGGAATATCTTTTCAAAAAATATAATTTTTGAATTATAATTTTACATTATAATTTTTTTTGAATTTGACACGTCCTTTTTACATAGTTGATGTCGAGAATAACTTTTAGCGTGATAAGGTGAGTTTGTCTACAGAAATTTTCACTTGGGGGCAAGTTATTATTCAATATTTTAATAGTTAATTAAATATTTTTTTAGAGTGTAAATTTATATTATTTATATCAAAATTTAATTTATTGAAAAATCAAATCAGGCGAGCTTAGACTAAGTTTCTAATTATTTAGTATAGTTTATTTTCAAAAGAATGGTGATTATGTTGATCTATATCCATCGATATATATAATATGGTGATTATGCTTATTTACATTCATCAATATCAATATGTATAAATCAAATAAGCGAATTCTAGGTCAAAATGTTAAGTAAAAATTAATTAAAGCAGATATTTAAAAAATTAAAATATTATTAGATATAGTCAATATAGTTAGAAATTCACCAAAAAATTTGTAGAAAGCGATTGAAATCGAAAAAAAATTTAATAATTTGAATAGGGGTGACGAGTTAGAAAATTAGAGGTTGTTGGATTACTTGCCCTTAGTTGGGTTTCCTTTCTACGTGTCTCTCATTTTTATTCTCTCTTTTTACTTTTTTTAATGGTCTTTTGTGTTGGTTTTATATATAGTTATAATAATATTGGCTATTTTTTTTAAGTGAGTTTTTTTTAGTTTTGGTTGATTTTTAGTTTTATTTTTTTTATTGATTTATTATTGTCGGTTTTGCATGTGATGCCTTATATTTTAATTATTATTTATTTTGGTTGTTTTATTTTTTTTATTGATTTATTGTTAATGCTGGTTTGCATGTGATGCCTTATATTTTAATTATTATTTATTTTGGTAGTTTTATTTTTTTATTGATTTATTATTGTACTGGTTTGCATGTGATGCCTTATATTTTAATTATTATTTATTTTGGTGAACTTCGTGAGGTATTTGGCGATATTGTCGCCTTTCTCCCATCTTGATGTTTCGAGCTTATCTTTTGCGCTGGACTTCCTTTAGTCGCTCTTACTCTCGGGAATAGATCCGTCGAAGATTTCACATTAAATATGGAGAAGCCTTTCCATGCGAAATTTGGATACGATATGATCCTTGACGCCCTCAACGAAGGATCCTTCGACATTTCGCCATCTTCTTTTGCCAAGCTTCGACTTCGAAGGATCGGTAGGCTTTTGGACATCCATATCTACGAACTCCTTCGGTCCATTATCTTCTAATATTGCCTCCATGCGATCCTTCCATGCAACATAATTGACGCAGCTTGAGAGCATATTCGAGTCGCAAGCCGATTGAAAGACATTTTCAACTACGGCCTGAGAAAACAAAAACTACTGAAAATTCGAATTCCAACTCAAGGCTGAACCGCTCTTGATTTGTGAGAACAAAGTATTTCTAGCACGAGAGATCGGTAAATGAGGGGCATTTCTTGGATATATCACCTTTGAGGAAATGATGGATCAGAAGGCTACACGCTTTACACTGCGGACTACGTCTACGAAATAAGTTTTTAATCAGCGTGATGATCAATCACTACTTGATAGACTCACGATACCATGTAGAAATTTCTTTGAATAATGAATAATTATCCATCGAGACTATCCACGATCACATATCAATTCAAATTCATATACAACACATAATCTCTTCCACTCAAATCATCACACACGCGGAAATAAAACAAGCGATAGCACATCAATTCATCATACACATTAACACGAGTATGTATGGGGGAAAGCTTATAGGCTGAAAATCCGTAAAGCTATATGTGTATATTATAATGGAGAAAACATGTAACAAACTCGGTACAATACTCCTCACAAGTACTCGGTACTATCTCATGAAGTTAAAAACAACTAGCTTGGTTTTGAACAAGTCACGGGTTCAAAACACATCCACTAATTACGCCTTTATTGCGCAATCAAGGCGTGTCTAAATAGAGATCCAAGGTTCGAATCTCCTTGGCTTGACAACGCAATCATCATTGCTGATTGCCTCCAAAGTGTGGTGCAAATCTCGAGCACAGTGATGTCACGGTGATAGGCTTTGTACTCACCCTTTCATCTACCTCTTCCCTTTGGTCTCCCTTTGAGCTGTCCATGCTTTGTTGTGAACGATGTGTTCTTGAGTTTGAATAATGAGTTACTAATTAATGAATTAAATAATATTTAATTCACTCCACTCATTACTAGTTGATTAGCTAGTTAAACTAATCTCAACTAGTTCAACTAAGTTCAGCCGAACACAACTCCACCAGCATCTCATCGACTCCACAAACTTACGCCCACGAAGTCCTAAGCGAAAAGTCAACAATGCACGAGCTCACCAAACCCACAGGAATAGCGTGATTCCTGCGCATCAGGATCATGAGCCACTTACTGCATGGCTAGAAGTGCTCCGAGAAAGTGGCAGAAGTTTAAGTCCAAATATTATTAAGGGTAAATAATATTTGACTTCCCTATTTTTCAGGATAGGCGGTCTAAAAATAGACTTCGACCTATAAGTCTAAAAATAGAGTCCATCTATTTTTTACCAACATGACCAATACTCCAAGAATAACATCTGCACTAACCCCTAGACCATGCTCCATATGTCTAAAAATAGAGTTTGCACCAAAATTTGCATGCGTGCCCACTTAGTGAAGGCGACTTCATTTCACTAAGCTCCATCATCTTACTTGCATTTTCAACAAATTCTAGTGACAATCTAACTTTACAAAAAATATCTCGTAATACAATTTAAAATATATTTTTAAAACATTCTCAAAAACCATTTAATATTTATCTTTATGTTATTATTTTTCAAATATTTTATTAAAAACTATATAAACAAAAACACATACCCATATCCATGAGAGATCAAGATTGTATGTCACTTTCTTTACCAACTTTAGTAATAAATATACTTAACCCTTAAACATTTATGTATATAATATTATCAAAGCTCTTTTATAACACACAGAGTAACATTAATATTATAATTTTAATTATGTTTAACGATGGCTAGTGACACTAAATCGGTAGTATATGTTAAATGTCTTCCAACTTAAAATAAATTTTGAAATTCATTTTGTTAGATGTCTTTCATCTCACTATATGTTTTGAACATATCCAAATTCTAGTAAATCTCTCTTACAACTTGCCCATAACATTAAAATTGTACATACCTACACATACCTTAAAATTGTACGTATTTGATATATGCATTTCATCTTAAAATTTTCCAATCAATATTTTTGGAATATATTTTTCAGCATTATTAAATTTAATATTTTGGAATATCTTTCCAAAAATATAATTTTTTGAATTATAATTTTACATTATAATTTTTTTTAGAATTTGACACATGTCCTTTTTACATAGTTGATGTCGAGAATAACTTTTAGCGTGATAAGGTGAGTTTGTCTACGAAATTTTCACTTGGGGCAAGTTATTATTCAATATTTTAATAGATAATTAAATATTTTTTTAGAGTGTAAATTTATATTATTTATATCAAAAATTTAATTTATTGAAAAATCAAATCAAGTGGGATAGACAAGTTTCTAATTATTTAGTATAGTTTATTTTCAAAAGAATGGTGATTATGTTGATCTATATCCATCAATATATATAATATGGTGATTATGCTTATTTACATCCATCAATATCAATATGTATAAATCAAATAAGCGAAATTCTAGGTCAAAATGTTAAGTAAAAATTAATTAAACGAATGTTAAAAAAATTAAAATATTATTAGATATAGTCAATAGAGTTAGAAATTCACCAAAAATTTGTGAAGCAATTGAAATCGAAAAAAAATTAATAATTTGAATAGGGGTGACGAGTTAGAAAATTAGAGGTTGTTGGATTACGCCCTTAGTTGGGTTTCCTTTCTCGTGTCTCTCGTTTTTTATTCTCTCTTTTTACTTTTTTTAATGGTCTTTTTGTGTTGGTTTTTATATATAGTTATAATAATATTGGCTATTTTTTTTAAGTGAGTTTTTTTTAGTTTTGGTTGATTTTTAGTTTTATTTTTTTTTATTGATTTATTATTGTACTGGGTTTGCATGTGATACCTTATATTTTAATTATTATTTATTTTGGTTGTTTTATTTTTTTTATTGATTTATTATTGTGCGGTTTGCATGTGATGCCTTATATTTTAATTATTATTTATTTTGGTAGTTTTATTTTTTTTATTGATTTATTATTGTCTGGTTTGCATGTGATGACATATATTTTTAATTATTTATTTTGGTGAACTTCGTGAGGTATTTGGCGATATTGTCGCCTTTCTCCATCTTGATGTTTACGAGCTTATCTTTGAGCGCCGGCTTCCTTTCGTCGCTCTTACTGCGGAATAGATCCGTCAAAGATTTCCACATTAAATATGGAGAAGCCTTTCCATGCGAAATTTGGATACAATATGATCCTTGACGCCCTCCAACGGGATCCTTCGACATTTCGCCATCTTCTTTTGCCAAGCTTCGACTTCGAGCGGGGATCGGTAGGCTTTTGGACATCCATATCTACGAACTCCTTCGGTCCATTATCTTCTAATATTGCCTCCATGCGATCCTTCCATGCAACATAGTCGAGCGCAGCCAAAGAGCATATTCGGTCGCAAAGCCGATTGAAAGACATTTTCAACTCTCGACCACGAAAAACAAAGCTAGCATGCAAAATTCGAATTCCAACTCAAAGAAGCTGAACCAGCTCTTGATTTGTGAGAACAAATTATTTCTAGCACGAGAGATCGGCTGCAGGGGCATTTGCTGGATATATCACCTTTCAAAGGAAATGATGGATCAGGAGGCTACACAGCTTTGCGTCGGACGACTGTCTACTGCGAAAATAAGTTTTTAATCAACTACAGATGATCAATCCACTACTTCAATAGCTGCAGATACCATGTGAGAAATTTGCTGAATAATGAATAATTATCACAGAGACTATCTGATCACATATCAATTCGAATTCATATGCAACACATAATCTCTTCCCTCAAATCATCACACACGGAAATAAAACAAGCGATAGCTTTATCCATTCATCATACACATTAACACCCGATATGTATGGAAAGCTATAATTTGAAAATCCGTAGCTATATGTGTATATTATAATGGAGAAAACATGTAACAAACTCGATACAATACTCCTCACAAGTACTCGAGTACTATCTCATGAAGTTAAAAACAACTAGCTTGGTTTTGAACAAGTCACGAGTTCAAAACACATCCACTAATTACACACCTTTTGATTGTGTAAATCAAGGCGTGTCTAAATAGAGATCCAAGGTTCGAATCTCCTTGGCTTGACAACGCAATCATCATTGGCAATTGCCTCCCAAGTGTGGTGCAAATCTCAGGAGCTACAAGCGATGTCCCATGGTGATAGTTACATGCTCACCCCTTTCATCTGCCTCTTCCCTTTGGTCTCCCCTTAGTTGTCCATTTGCCTTTGTTGTGAGCTGATGTGTTCTTGAGTTGAATAATGAGTTACTAATTAATGAATTAAATAATATTTAATTCACTCCACTCATTCTAGTTGATTAGCTAGTTAAACTAATCTCAACTAGTTCAACTAAGTTAACCAGAACACAACTCCACCAAGTTTGTCTCATCGACTCCACCAAACACGCTTTAGAAGTCTACGTCGAAGTCAACAATGCATGAGCTCACACCAAACCCCCTAGGAATAGCGTAATTCCTCTGCTGGGATGCATGAGCCACTACATAGCTCGAGCCGAAGTGCTCGAGAGAGTAAGCGAAGTTTAGAGTCCAAATATTATTAAGGGTAAATAATATTTGACTTCCCTATTTTAGGATAGGCGGAGTCTAAAATAGACTTCGACTATGAGTCTAAAAAATAGAGTCCATCTATTTTTTACCAACATGACCAATACTCAAGAATAACACTACTCATGACCCCCTAGACCATGCTCCATATGTCTAAAAATAGAGTTTGCACCAAAAATTTGCATACGTGCCCACTTAGTGAAGGCGACTTCATTTCACTAAGCTCCATCATCTTCTTTGCATTTTCAACAAATTCTAGTGACAATCTAACTTTACAAAAATATCTCGCTAATACAATTTAAAATATATTTTTAAAACATTCTCAAAAACCATTTAATATTTATCTTTATGTTATTATTTTTCAAATATTTTATTAAAAAACTATATAAACAAAAAACACATACCCATATCCATGAGAGATCAAGATTGTATGTCACTTTCTTTACAACTTTAGTAATAAATATACTTAACCCTTAAAAGCATTTATGTATATAATATTATCAAGCTCTTTTTATAACTTTTGAGGTAACATTAATATTATAATTTTAATTATGTTTAACGATGTGTAAGTGACACTAAATCGATCAGTATATGTTAAATGTCTTCCAACTTAAAATAAATTTTGAAATTCATTTTGTTAGATGTCTTTCATCTCACTATATGTTTTGAACATATCAAATTCTAAATAAATCTCTCTTACAACTTGCCCATAACATTTAAAATTGTACATACCTACACATACCTTAAAAATTGTACGTATTTGATATATGCATTTCATCTTAAAATTTTCCAATCAATATTTTGAATATATTTTTAGACATTATTAAATTTAATATTTTGGAATATCTTTCCAAAAATATAATTTTTGAATTATAATTTTACATTATAAATTTTTTTTGAATTTGCACATGTCCTTTTTACATAGTTGATGTCGAGAATAACTTTTTAGCGTGATAAGGTGAGTTTGTCTACAGAAATTTTCACTTGGGGCAAGTTATTATTCAATATTTTAATAGTTAATTAAATATTTTTTTAGAGTGTAAATTTATATTATTTATATCAAAATTTAATTTTTATTGAAAATCAAATCAGCGAGAAACAGACAGGTTTCTAATTATTTAGTATAGTTTATTTTTCAAAAGAATGGTGATTATGTTGATCTATATCCATCAATATATATAATATGGTGATTATGCTTATTTACATCCATCGATATCAATATGTATAAATCAAATAAGCAAATTCTAGGTCAAAATGTTAAGTAAAAAATTAATTAAAACGAATGTTAAAAAATTAAAATATTATTAGATATAGATTGATAGAGTTAGAAATTCTACAAAAATTTGTGAAGCAATTGAAATCGAAAAAAATTTAATAATTTGAATAGGGGTGATGGGTTAGAAAATTAGAGGTTGTTGGATTACGCCCTTAGTTGGGTTTCCTTTCTCGTGTCTCTCGTTTTTATTCTCTCCTTTTTTACTTTTTTAATGGTCTTTTGTGTTGGTTTTTATATATAGTTATAATAATATTGGCTATTTTTTTTAAGTGAGTTTTTTTTAGTTTTGGTTGATTTTTAGTTTTTATTTTTTTTATTGATTTATTATTGTACGGTTTGCATGTGATGCCTTATATTTTAATTATTATTTATTTTGGTTGTTTTATTTTTTTTATTGATTTATTATTGTACTGGTTTGCATGTGATGCCTTATATTTTAATTATTATTTATTTTGGTAGTTTTATTTTTTTTATTGATTTATTATTGTACGGTTTGCATGTGATGCCTTATATTTTTAATTATTATTTATTTTTGGTGAACTTCGTGAGGGTATTTGGCGATATTGTCGCCTTTCTCCATCTTGATGTTTAGAGGGCTTATCTTTGAGCGCCAGCTTCCTTTAGTCGCTCTTACTGCGGAATAGATCGAAGTCGAAAGATTTCCACATTAAATATGGAGAAGCAGCTTTCCATGCGGAAGTCGGATACAATATGATCCTTGACGCCCTCCAACGGGATCCTTCGACATTTCGCCATCTTCTTTTGCCAAGCTTCGACTTCGGCGGGATCGGTAGGCTTTTGGACATCCATATCTACGAACTCCTTCGAGTCCATTATCTTCTAATATTGCCTCCATGCGATCCTTCCATATGACATAATTGAAGCTGCCTTCGAAGCATATTCGAGTCGCAAACGTTGAAAGACATTTTCAACTCGGCACGAAAACAAAGCTGTTCAAAAATTCGAATTCCAACTCAAAAAGTTTCGGCTTAGCTCTTGATTTGTGAGAACAAATTATTTCTAGCACGGAGATCGGCTTGCGGGGGCATTTCCTGGATATATCACCTTTCAAAGGAAATGATGGATCCAGAGGCTACCTGGCCCGCATGCAGACTCTGTCTACCGAAATAAGTTTGTAATCACTGTGATGATCAATCTCTGCTTCAATAGCTCCGATACCATGTAGAAATTTGCTGAATAATGATTAATTATCCACCGAGACTATCCCGATCACATACAATTCGAATTTATATGCAACACATAATCTCTTCCACTCAGATCATCACACATGCGGAAATAAAACAAGCGATAGCACATCAAATCATCATACACATTAACACAGTATGTATGGGGAAAGCTTATAGCTGAAAACCCCGCAGCTATATGTGTATATTATAATGGAGAAAACATGTAACAAACTCAGTACAATACTCCTCACAAGTACTCAGTACTGTCTCATGAAGTTACACACAAACTAGCTTGGTTTTGAACAAGTCACAGGTTCAAAACACAACCACTAATTGCCTGCCTCTATTGCGCAATCGCTGCTGGCGTAATGAGAGATCCAAGGTTCGAATCTCCTTGGCTTGACAACGCAATCATCATTGGCAATTGCCTCCAAGTGTGGTGAAAATCTCATGCACAACTGATGTCACAACTGATAGCTGTACTCACCCTTTCATCTACCTCTTTCACTGGTCTCCACTGAACTGTCCATGCACTGTAGTGAACTGATGTGTTCTTGAGTTGAATAATGAGTTACTAATTAATGGATTAAATAACATTTAATTCACTCCACTCATTACTATTTGATTAGCTAGTTAAACTAATCTCAACTAGTTCAACTAAGTTAAACCGAACACAACTCCACCAACTGTCTCATCAACTCCACCAAACTTCTGCCACTGAAGTCCTAACTGAAGTCAACCATGCATGAGCTCACCAAACTCCTAGGAATAGCGTAATTCCTCTGTCAGATGCATGAGCCACTTCTGTAGCTCGAACTGAAGTGCTCCAAGAGAGTAAACTGAAGTTTAGAGTCCAAATATTATTAAGGGTAAATAATACTTGACTTCCCTATTTTTAGGATAGGCAGTCTAAAAATAGACTTCGACCTATAGGTCCAAAAAATAGAGGTCCATCTATTTTTACCAACATGACCAATACTCCAAGAATAACATACCGCAACCCCTCGGCCATGCTCCATATGTCTAAAAATAGAGTTTGCACCAAAATTTGCCCGCGGGCCCACTTAGTGAAGGCGACTTCATTTCACTAAGCTCCATCATCTTACGCATTTTCAACAAATTCTGGTGACAATCCAACTTTACAAAAATATCTCGTAATATAATTTAAAATATATTTTTAAAGCATTCTCAAAAACCGTTTAATATTTATCTTCATATTATTATTTTTTAAATATTTTATTAAAAACTATATTAACAAAAACACATACCCATATCCATGAGAGATCAAGATTGTATGTCACTTTCTTTACCAACTTTGATAATAAATATACTTAACCCTTAAACATTTATGCATATAATATTATCAAAGCTCTTTTATAACACCTGCATAACATTAATATTATAATTTTAATTATGTTTAACAGTGACCGTGACACTAAATCAGCCATATATGTTAAATGTCTTCCAACTTAAAATAAATTTTGAAATTCATTGTGTTAAATGTCTTTCATCTCAGTGTGTTTTTTTGAACATATCCAAATTCTCTAGTAAATCTCTCTTACAACTTGTCTATAACATTAAAATTGTACATACCTACACATACCTTAAAATTGTACGTATTTGATATATGTATTTCATCTTAAAATTTTCCAATCCAATATTTTGGAATATATTTTCAACATTATTAATTTTAATATTTTTGGAATATATTTCAACATTATTAATTTTAATATTTTTGGAATATATTTCAACATTATTAATGTACATTATAATTTTTTTTGAATTTGACACATGTACTTTTTACATAGTTGATGTCGAGAATAACTTTTAGCGTGATAAGGTGAGTTGGTCTACAGAAATTTTCACTTGGGGCAAGTTATTATTCAATATTTTAATAGTTAATTAAATATTTTTTTTGAGTGTAAATTTATATTATTTATATCTAAAAGCAAATCAACTGAGAAACCTACAAGTTTCTAATTATTTTGTATTTAGTGTAGTTTATTTTCATAAGAATGGTGATTATGTTGATCTACATCTATCAATATATATAATATGGTGATTATGCTTATTTACATCCATCAATATGTATAAATCAGATACGCAAATTCTAGGTCAAAATGTTAAGTAAAAATTAATTAAAACGAATCTTAAGAAATTAAAATATTATTAGATATAGTCAATATAGTTAGAAATTTAATAATATAGTCAATATAGTTAGAAATTCACCAAAAATTTAAGCAGTTGAAATCGAAAAAAAATATAATAATTTGAATAGGGGTGACGGTTAGAAAATTAGAGGTTGTTGGATTCCACCCTTAGTTGGGTTTCCTTTGCGGTGTCTCTCGTTTTTATTCTCTCTTTTTACTTTTTTGATGGTCTTTTGTGTTGGCTTTTATATATAGTTATAATAATATTGGCTATTTTTTTGTAAGTGAGTTTTTTTAGTTTTGGTTGATTTTTATTTTTATTTTCTTTATTGATTTATTATTATCTGGTTTGCATGTAATGCCTCATGTTTTAATTATTATTTATTTTGGTTGTTTTTTAGATTATTTCTATATATTTTTATATTTATGTCTAACTTTATTGACTAGGTTTATATTTAATTTTTTTTTTATTTTATAATTGATTAATTAATTGTGATTTTTCTGGTTATGTTATATTTTTACTAATTTTAATATTCATTTTAAATATTTTAATATTTTGGATGAGTGTTTTTCTGATTAATCTAATAATACAGATTTGGTCGAAGTTTCAAACTAGCTAATGTGGTTAATCCTCAGGACAAGGCGGGGAAACAAATCGATCTTGTTAAATGAATAAAAAGTAGAAATGCATCATTATCCAGAAATAGCCGTTAAGAACTAGTCATTAAAAACTGGTTGTTAAGACTAGCTGTTAAAAAGTTAGTTAGGAACTAAAATACAATTAACTAATTAATTAATTAAATTAAATATTTTATTAAAATAATAAATTAATTAATTAAATTAATGATTTTACAAAAAAGGGTTAAGAAGTTTTTATATAATAATAAAATGTAACAAAGATTAGAGAGGGTAAAATTTTAATGATAAATTAATAATAAATTTTTAAAAATAGGTTAATATATAAAGAGATAGGAAGAGTTAGAAATTATAATTTAATAAATAAATAAAGATAAAAGTAAAGTAAAAAAAGAATCAATTAGTTTATAGATTAATAAGATTAAATAATAATTTATTTATTTAATTAGTTATAAATTAAATATATATAAAAATAAAACAAAAGTATAAATATATCAATAATTATTAAAATAAACTTAATTACTTAGAATAAGGAATAAATTAAAAAGGGGTAATTTATATAGAAAAAGACAGAGGTAAATTATTATAAAAAAAGACAAAAAAGATAAATTATTATTAAGTGATTTTCCATAAATTTTCTGATTAAATTAAATAAGTTTTATTAAATCCTATGTTCCCACTGAAAAATATGTAATTAAGAATGCTAAATGTGGTTAAATCAAATTAGAGTGAGAATACAGCAGAAACAAGAGATTGATCGATGAGATTCCAAAGAACTACAAAAAAAAATAATAATCCAAAAATATAATATCGAGTAACACACGCTACTTTGTCCTCGTTCTTTTAATGCCGACACTCACCCACAAACTCTCTTTCCTTGGTCAATAAGAAAGCTTAAGCTAATAGAGAGAAGGGAACAATGATCTGCAATTGCAAAGAACAGCCGCATGAAAGAAATAATGAAACCCATTAGATGCCAAGATGGCTTTTCTTTAGAAAAGAAACACTCCGGTCATATTGGTCCAAACATGAACTGAATGAAGCAACCTATATATATGGAGGACCGCTAATGCCAAATTGGTCAAACAGACAAATTATAGTGATGAATTGAAGGATTAGAGCAGTCTGAAAAGGGTTTGTTCAAAACAAATTCCTATAATTTCGCCCTCGCCATACTCATATTGAGTTGTGAATGACAAGGTGCCCAAATCTTTTCAAGAATGAAGTGACATCTCATAAACCCATACACGCTGTATTTCGACGTTCCCTTCATCGTCTTCTTCGCTGTGGAAGCGTGTGATCCACATAAAGGCACCCCGACCTCCTAAGAGATCATGACGTTTCCCCAACGAAGAAGGTGAGGGTGGAATGCATTCGTCTGCTCTGAAAATTTTGAGGAGCTTATCAACTTTCCAAAGCCTTAACTCCATCATCCCACTTGTTCTTCCTATCAAACACACCTCGTTTTCATGCTCTGCAATACACACCGGAACGAACAAGTCGTTGCCCACAGGGATTGGCGCCAACCATGCCTCTTCTTCCAAGTCAAACAGCAGCACCATGTACGGAATGGACAATTGGGGCTCACCCTCCATGAGCCAACACAATAGACGTTCATTCACAATTTGAGCGTTAGCATCTAATGGTGGACCAATTTTAAGTTTATTATTAATCTCCTTTGACTCTGGTATCTTCTTCCACGTCAGCTCTTTGAAGTTGTAAACAAAAGTGGTCCTGTCAGAATCATACGCGAACGGAATCGACTTCTGGCACAAGACGAGCTTGGAGATACCGTTTTTTCGATCGAACGCGATTCCTGCAATCTCTGAAAGACTTCCTCCGCTGCAGTCTGTGGGCGGCGCCCTCAAAATACATCGATCGCCATCGCCGGGAAAGAGAGGATTGAACACCAGAAACATCCTCTCCATTGTTGAAGGCCTTACGAACGCCTGGTAGCACAACAAGCCGTCGCCGTAAGCAATCAACGTCCACAGATGGTCGATACCAACGCCAAACTGCCAGAAGGTGCGTGGGGTTTGGCGGTACAAGGAGGCGTGAGAGGTGCGGTTTTTGCCATACTCAATAACAAACTGTAAGTCTGACAACAAGGAGTTAAAATATTTACATGAAAACTGCAGTCTGCGTAAATCCGTGCGGGAAAGCCTTTTGAGAACAATAAATTGCACATCCCAGGGAAGTTTAAGCCACGTATTTTCCATCCTTATTCTGCTCTTCCTCTTGCTCCAACTCCTCTTCAGAATCTCGATTCACGTCTTTCTTTGTGTGGAGAATTTATGTGTAGCATACCATGGTTGTGGGCCAAATTTAGAATTCAAGACTTCCCACTCGTAGAACTTTCTCGTGTGCACTTTTCTATTATTAGACAGTTTTTTTTTTCAAATTAAATTATAGTTTGCCGTTTCGGGTAAAAGCTATTAATATATTAAAAAGAATTACATCATTATAGGCTTACGGGTGGTTCGACTGGCTGTGATAATGAGAATTTTGTCCCACGGGTCGGCCCCAAAAAATATATTTACATTAATATAATTAAAATTTATTATTTACTTGATAAATTATTATTTTTTTATATAAAAAGTTAAAGTTAAAATTTAAATATTATTAATAAAAATATTTATCTTTTAAAATTTCAATTTATTATTAATGATTTAAATTTATTATTGATGATGGTTACAGTGAGTTAAGATCAATAAACTATTTCTTTCTTTTTTTTGTTAAATTAGCTGTTACATTTTAATGGCTAGTTAACCTTTTTCTTTATCTATTTAAAATAGGATGTCATGATCTGATTTCTCATCTATCGTGAAGATGAATCACACTAGCCAATAAACTAATTCTTTTTTTTGTTAAATTAGTCGTTACATTTTAATGGCTAGTTAACATTTCTCTTTATCTATTTAAAATAGAATGTCATGATCTGATTTCTCATCACACTAATTGGTTCAGAACTAGTTGATGAAATCTATGTCTATATAATTATCACCAAAAAATCAATTTGATAGATGATTATGAAAGTAATATTTATTTTTATATAAAAAACCAAAGTTAAAATTTAATTATTATTTATAAAAAATATGTATTTCTTAAAATTTCAACTTATTATTAATAATTAAAATTTATTATTAATTTGATAAATTATTTTTGATATTTGGCTTCTGTGATCCATAATATTTGGAGATAGATTTTTGGTGATAATTATATACACATAGATCTAGTCTCGAACTAACTATGAGATTCATCTTCAAAATAGATGAGAAACCAGATCATAATATTCTATTCTAAATAAATGAAGACAAATTTAACCAGTCATTAAAATGTAACTGCTAATTTAACTGAAAGGAAAAAATTAGTTTAATTAAAATAATATTTATTTTTATATAAAAAATAAAGTTTGAATATTATTTATAAAAATATTTGCTTCTTAACATTTCAAACTCATTATTAATTTTTAAAATTTGAAAAAATAAATAAACTTCCAAATTAAAATTCTATACCATCGTAATGAAAATTTATTTTAAATGATTTTTTTATATAAAAATAAAAAATCAATATTCTTTCCAATAATAATTAATACTAACCATTTCCGATTCAAATAAATAATTTAATTAATATTAATCATTTCTAATTCAAATGAATAATTAAATAAATTTTATAAGTAGGAAAATAATTTATAATCGATTTTTTAATATTAAAATTAATTTATACTTTTGTATAGTCTTTTGTATTAAAGTAGTTGTTCATCTCTCCATATAAATATAAAAGGACTTCTTATCTAGTTTATATTTTTTCTCTGGCATGTCTCAAAGAGGTTGCCACTATGGATAAGTTTCACATTAGTGATTATGACTTTAAGCAACACATCTTTAAACTAAGGTATTCATTATTTTTTATAATTACATATAAAATAAGAATGTATTAATCTGGATGATCTTTAGAAAACACAAATTTATTATTTATTTTAGAATTTACTTTTTAGTGAAAATAAAAAAAGTAACATCTGTTTTATTTAGCAAAGTGTTGATGGTGTTGGATACCGCTAATATATAGGGGGTCTGCTCAATGTGAAGTTCCAATTAAACCTCACGTCGTTTGGAGTAGGAGCCCTATCCAAAGTATCAACCCGACCACCATAATATAAAGGTTTGTCTTCGTTTGAACAAATAACATAAGATATTATATACATAAACCTTCAACAAGCAAGTTGGCATTATGAAACATTGATTGTTATGTGTAAAATGAGACCTTCACGAGCGGGAGACAAAAAGTGAGTATTTGGAAGGAAGTAATAATACTAACCTAAGAGAGACACACGAGAGCATAAAAATATTTTTTAGAAAAATAGTTCACATACTAGTTGAAAAGAAAATATAACACACATTCAACATGATAAGTACTAAAGCCATCGAAATAGTTCGATTTCTCCAGTACATATGACCACAACATACACCGTAAACATCCCAAGAATAGTCCTAAAACATTTTCTATACATGCATGAAATGTGTTGGCTCATTGAATTAAATTAGGTGAAAGATCCAAGTACACAATTACAATCATGAGGCACAAGTTCTAGAAATGGAACATTAAGTCACTTCATGCTTCTCCAAAGAATATTTTTCTCTCCCGTGCCAAGTAGAGAAGCCAAGAGTAGCTCTCCAAAGCTTAAGCCTCCAAAAGCACTTTTCTTGAGTTATGAGGTTGCTTTTATAGTAAGGGGAATGACCCTTCATATCCCCATCACACTTGAATTTTCCTCATGACTCTTGGATTTCTAATGTGTCCTCTGGACTTTTAAACAACTCTTGAACTTCTAATGATTTTTCGATTTCTCTTAAAGACATATTTTTCATATATGACTAAGTGACTTTTCATATTCCACATGATGACTCTTGACTTCCACCCACCATTAGTCTATTTTCTCTTCGACAAAACATGGTAAACCCCCACACGATGTGGCATGGAATATGTACACATATTGATCATTTTGATGATACATGTACAAGCAACTTGAGAGCGATGGAATGTACCATGTGATGAGGTGGCAATGCCGATATGTCTTACTTGTTGCTTCATCTTGCATTCTTGATGGCGGATCTCATCTATGCTTCATCTTTATGACTGATATTTCTTGTTTTTCATCTTCACCCTCCAAAGGATCTTTGATCAATATATGAATCCTCTTAGTAATCATGCAATGTAATTTTCTATTTCGATCCATGATCTACTTCATGTATCCATGCTATCTCTCTTTTATTATTCTTCTCTACATGTGTTGTATATGATTTCTCCTTGTTTTCTACTCTCGATCATAACCTTGTCATTATAGGAAGGTACTCCTGCCAATGAAAATCATCCATGAAGATGCAAGATTAGTCTTAAAAACATCTATTCTATCACTACCTATCTCATGGAAAGATTTTCTCATTATATGCCTGTGAGGGGATTAAAAGAAGAAGGCTTGATTAGGAGGGCATAGTCATAAGAGGCATTCAAGGTGCGATCGTGTACTCAATCAAGAGAGAGAGAGAACTCAAGGGCACAGTGCGCAGGTCCAAAGCATGAAGGAGAATCATTCATTGGTTCAATATGCACTCATCCACTCAAGGAAGCTAAGAAGGGCGCAAGGGTGCACAACTAAGAGATGAAGGGGTCAAGCTTCAAGCCTTCCAAGTGTGCTCATGTGCTCAAGAGGAAAAAGGAGGGCACAGTGCGCATAGTCGAAGCATGGAGGAGAAAACATTCGTTGGTTTAGGTTGTGCTCATGTGCTCAAAGAACAAAGGAGGGCACAAAGGTGCACACTAAAGTGACAAAGGAGTTAGGATTTGAGCCTTCAAAGTGCACTTGTGCGGTCAAGAGGAACTACGAGGGTGAAATTTTCTGAGTCGAAGGAGTGTTCCCGAATGAAGGCTTTAAGCTTCATGATTACGTCATGTGTTATTTAAGATAAGGATGAAGGTTTCGTGCTTCAATAATGCTCCATGAACTCAAAGGATTCATGCTTTAAGAGTGCTCCATGCACTTAAAGGGAAGGATGAAGCTTCTGTTCTTCAAGAATGTGTCATGCGCCTTAAGTCTTAGTGCCTCTTGAGTGCGCCATGCACTCAAAAGCTCCAGGCTTCAAGAGTGCACCATGCATCTCAAAGGGTTTATGCTTCAAGAGTGTGCCATGCACTTTTTAAGAGGCATAGGATCCTTCATTGTTCCAGAGTGCACTTTTTTGTTTCAAAGTTTGCTTCATTGTTTCAAAGTGTGCTCAAAGGATCCTTGTTGTTTTGAAGAGAGATTTTTCATTTATTATTTGAAATGTGCTTCATTTTTTTGAAGTGTGCTTCAACTTGGCAGGGTGAAGTTCTCTCCAAGAGTGGATACTTGGTCATCTGGAATGCACTTTTCATTGTGGGAGGTAGCACAAGGTTGGGTGACTTATCCCTAGGAAGTACTAATGCACTGTGAGAGGGAGGAGACCTTAGAAAATACGTTGTGCACAAGTATGGGAGTAAATATGTGTCAATGGGGCTCATGAATAAGTTTTTATCATCACCTAGTAAGAGGGTTAATGCCTTTAGGATTTGCATTGGGTTGAAGAACCAAGAAGATCTCTCCAAATGGCTAAGTGTGGGACCAACATAGTAGGAAAAATAAATGCATCCTAACTTGACTCAAACATGGATCACACACATAAATGCCATCTATACAAGCCAATGTAATACACTAGACTCATGGACACTAGTTACACCATGAACAATAGCCAAGTGACACCTATTTCTAAGTGCGCCAAATTAAACGACACGATACTACACTTATAAAAAAAGTTATGATAAAAGTGTCGAATGATACCAAAAGGTGCACTAAGTTGTAGGAATGTGCTTGGTGCATATTTTAATGATATAAAATACTATGTAATGCAGAAAGGTGTGCCAAAACTAACTTTGGTGATGTGCAAAGGTGTGACACATGCAAGAGTGAAAATCACAAGAGTGACACTTGTGACATGAGGAAAACATATAACGACACTTGAAAAATGTGAATGACCTTGAAAGTGACACATGCCAGAGTGAAGATAACATGAAAAAAACAATTATTAAAGTGAAAAAAAAGAAAAGAAAAAGTGACAGCCACTAACGTGAAAGCAAAAATGAAAAAAAGCGACAGTTCATAAAACTCACCATAATAAGAGTAAAAATGCAACCAAAGTGAGGGATAATATCAATAAAAGTGCAAACTAAATGTCAACATGAATTGAAAATTTCATAGGCACTATCTTGATGGATGATGCCATACGTATTCAAGATTTCATGAGTAAGTGTCTCATGAACTCATTGAAGGCTGTGCATCTGAGTGCAAGTGACTTGACAATTTAAAACTAAGAATAATTCTTAAATGCTTTTCAAAACATCAAATGAACATGGAGTAACCATAGAGTTATAGATTGTAAGATCCTCAGTAGGCTCCAAATTTCAAGTGAAAAAGATTGTGGAGGGTGTTGATTGCAATGAAAACACATAGTTAACTTTAAATATATTATGATTGAAGTTATTTAACATATTTGTGTTAAATTTTAATCCATTACTCGTGAAAAACAAGAAGTTTCACACTATGTCAATGTGACATGCTCTACACTCCTCTAATTTTTTTTTTTGAGTTATATGTAAAAAAGGTGTCTCAACAAAAATTGTTATGTTGAGGCTTCCCCTATTTCAAAATTTGGGTTTTACAATTTAAGTTTTAATAGGAAGATGCTAAAAAAATATTTTTAGTATATTTTTAGTATAATTATTAATAAACAAATGATATTAAATTGAACTTCTAGTTTTAGAATGTTTTCTTTTTATAACCAGGTGTCAGTTTTAGATAATGCAAGCTAATGGGAAAATGGTTCTTTCGCACTCTAGGAAACTTTATTGCTTTTTATATCCATTATCAAAATTAATTTCATATCAAATAAATGCATATAAAATTTATTGCTCAATCCTTGTATATCAAATTGGTTGATCAATGGAATATTATTATTTTACTAATGGTACCTATATTTCTTTTTTTGTTTATTTCAATTTTATTCTATATTTATTAATATAAAAAACCAAGTCAATTTTGGTGTGCAATAATATCTTCTCCCATAACTTAACATAGTATATTAACGTGGTACTGGCTACAAATTTTGCTACATGTGGTTAGAAGCTATCAATTGAAGTGTAATTGGAATTAGATAAAACAACTTCCATGAAAATAGGCCATTGCTTGTTTGAATCTGATGAGGTTTATTAATTTCATTAAATGGAGAGTCAAAAAACAATTATTCTGAAGGATGGGTTGTAGCTACACAGTTTTTCAATATAAACTCTATTTGTGATGGTGAACCTCACTACCGCCACCATTGTTGTGGTCTACATAGATTTGGAAATATGTGCAAAGCAATTTACTTCTAAAGAATGGTTTCCTATCTTTGTAACATGACAAAGATATAAAATGTGTCATTAACTATGAATTTCCTAGCTCACTAGAGGAATATGTACATCATAATGGTCACAGTGGTAAAGTTGGTGCAAAGGTGTGTAGAAGAGGTGCCTAGTGGCCAATGACTATTGTGGTTATTATTGGGCCAAGTTAAATTATGTACGCAGTGGTTATATCATGTAGGAATGAGGCGATCCCATTTACTAATGACCATAAGCCTTCTATGGAGCTAAGAAAATATGTAGGTATGATAATAGAGATCTATAAGCAATACAAGCTAGAATAACACAAGTGCATAAACTTGAACATTGTTGGGAGAACCAAGGGTGGAGATATATTCATATTGAATAACATACACTTAATTGTACTTCAGTTAGAGTAGTGAGTGGAATCATGCATGTAATCCTCATTATTATCACTAAGAGGGAACTCCATTAGCGCATACATGAGTTCTACTAATATCCACTTGCATGAGACAATTAACTAATGAGTTTGGCCAATTAGCTAGGACCATTTGTTAGTTTTATTAAGTGCATGTTCACATCTCTCTAGATTCACTGCTAGAATCACTAGTATATTAGCTCAACCATGTAAAATATATTGCATTGAATTGTATTCTCTCATACTTCTCTTTTTTGTTCGTGAATAAAATACATTGAATCTTTTCTCTATCAAAATTATTTTTAGTTTCCTTGCAAGTTGTTTTCATTGTTTTAAAGCTATATCTAATTTGTGCAGGTTCAATTACAATTTCACATGGTATTAGTGACCACTAGAGTTAGTAATAATGAATATACACAATCTATTTGTTGGTACTAAATATTATAGCTACAAGAAAGCATGTATTTTCCACCTTTCACATTTCCCACACCATATAAATATTTTTAATGGAAGCCAACAATTATACTTCAACTCAGAAGTAAAGGCTTGTATCAAAGAGCCATGGAAACAAAGATTGAACCAAATTCTATAGTTGAATGTACCAAATATCTCAACCAATGTACAAGGCCTTTGTTCTCTTATGCTTATCAATTTATCCATGATTATTGTCTCATGTCAAATAATGCACCACTCCAAATCAATTTTGGACCACTTTTGCACCACTCTTTACGAAGCATGATGAGATGTGGCATCACATTTTCTAAAAAGAGTTCAATTCGTTAGTTCTAAGTAGTTTAGAAAACATTCAATATTTCTTCACAAGGTTCAAATCCTTGTTACTCTAGTTGAAAGAATGTGAAATCAACAAATCCAAGCAATAAATTCAATTAATTTTTTCCATATTGTCAAAATTGGGTCTAGAGTATGCTATATTTGTCTCCACCTTTCACATAGTTAGGCTTGCTATGAGAAACCTAGAAGATTCCCATACTCAATGCTTTTATTGAGTCCCTGATACATGATAAATATGAACTCATAAATATAAGTACATTAAAAAATTTGGAATCTCTTCCACTTTCTATGCATGAAAGTGAAAATGAAAAGTTGAAATCCAATTAGGAATACAAAGGAAAAGTAAAGGAAAATAATTATATCAAAGAAAGAGAAGTAATCCCAAACCTCCAGATGGATCTACTCGATTGAAGGAAAAGAAAGGTAGGATAGGGAAATCAAAATGTAACTATTGCAACCATGGTTACCATCTATAGTGATCATGCTGAAAAAATATAATTAATATCATGGCACAAACTCTTTAATAGAATAGTCGTGGTGATTGTATTCTATAGTATACCAAGAAGCAACAGTGATAAGAACACTTGAAACAAGGAGGATTCCACATGCATTACTAACTATTCATTCTTCTCATGATGCATGTGTCATATATTTTGGACATTCACATCACATGGAAACCATAAGAGTTTCTATCTCATATTTACAACCATATGTTGTTCCTTTTCTCATGGAAGATGATTCTCTAGTAGGGGAAATTGGTGAAGGGAGAGAATATCTTTGAAATGGAAGTTTCGAGAATGTCTTGCATATTCTAAATATTTTAGTAAATCTTCTCTCTATGTATCAAATTAAAAATATCGGCAATAGAAGGAGAGTTGAATTCACCCCGTGTTTGTTGAGCATATATGACATGTAAGATAAATCTAAAATTGTAGTTGATAAGGTAAATTGTCAATCTTATTTGTACATTGTTTCTAAATTTATTCCTTAATGATATTCCACTTTATATTTGATGCATACATTTGATGAAATTATAATTTGGCATGAAAGGTTTGGATACTTAAATTTTAGATGAATGCAAAAACTTAGAAAATAGGTGATGGGAAACTCATGCATGCCATAAAATTATTTTATGTAGTTTGTGTAGGATGTGCTCTTGGAAAGAATCAACAAGAAAACTTTGGGAATGGGTATGGATGAAGGGCCTCCTCTCCCTTGGATATTTCTCATAGTGATCTTATGGATCCATTTCCATATCCTTCCATAAGGAAAGCTAGATATGCACTGACATTCATAGATTATTGCACAAGATATACATGGATGTACTTTCTGAAACTCAAATCTAAAGTGTTTGAGCATATAAATATTTTCAAAGTGCATGAAGAAAAGTATTATGGAAATATGATCAATATATTTTTTATAGATAATGCGGGGAAGCATATAAAAAATATGTCCAACAATTTTGTTATGAGATAGGATTTAAATTGCAACACACAATTCCTTACACTTACCAATAAAACAGGGTAACTAAGAGGAAGAATAGATCCTTGAAAGAGATGGAAAGTTTCATGCTTCATGCAAGGTCCTTTCCTTCCAAATTGTGGGAAAAAGAAATCAACTACAGTTTTATGCATACACAACAAATATCCTCACAAATATGTTTAGGAAAAATATATTTGAAGCATGGAGTGGCATGAAACTAGATGTCACACATTTCTACATTTTTGGATCTAAAAAATGGGCATGCTTTCATGCAGAAAAGAGGAAGGTTTTGGAGCCTCAAAGAAAATAATGCGTCATTTTTGGATATCCAGATGGTGTAAAGGGAAATAGATACTTTATTTTTCAACATAAAATTTCTTGATTAAGAGGAATGTCTACTTTGAAGAAAGTATTATGATTGTATCTAAAGAAAAACATGCATGCATTTTTTTCTTCCTACTATAGTGGATCTAAAACATGATATATGTCATTCAAATCAAAGACTGAATGTGATATTTGTTACCACTCAAACTAGTAGGGGTTCTAGGAGGGATCTTATAGAGAAACTACTAGGTCAAGTGGCAATAATGGAGCAAAAGACCACTTTCACTACAACTAAATCTCCTTGCTCTTTACATACTTTCACTAATGGGAGGAGTTTCGTTATGACAAGAATCACTATGATATATGGATCAATGATATGATGTAAAGTGATTCCCAAAGAATATTCATAAGAGAGACTCACATAATGGGTTATCTTGCTATATAAGTAAGATGAATGGCCCTCTTAGAAGGGCTAAGAGGATACCTAGATCTAGAGTTGAGTGGTATTCCTTGATAAGAAGAGACCAAGACCCAAGAATCCTAGAGGAGAAAGGGTTTCTATGCAATCCTTGTGAAATTGGAGTTGCAAGGTTGTGAGACCACAAATAATACCAAGTGGACCCAAACAAGGTTAAGTGTGAGGGATGGGGCTTCCAACAGATGGAATTGACCAAGTAAGGGGGAGAGAAAGAATCAATGTAATATTTGACTTGAAATTTTAAGTGAAATGATCCTAATGAATCCACTAACCAAAGGGAACCTAGGGAGGAGAACAATCTATAAGTTAGGGCTTGGAATACTTTTAGATTCCACCATGGGATCGACCTCAAATTTGGAGGACATCTCAAGAATATCCTAGCACAGTAGTTGATCAATTTTCAAGGATTTTAAATGGCTATAAATGATTTTAGATGATGCCCTAGGAGGACTACTAGGTTAGGACTTATAAAAGAGGAGAGGATGTGAGAAGAATATTCTTTTGTGATCACCTTAGGACTATATTGGTGCCTAGCCAATTGGGATAATGGATTCTAATGAGATCAATTCTTAGATAAGCTTAATTCCAATCAAGGAGCCTCCTAGTAACTTCGTATGGCTGTTGAAGTTGCAACTAGGTCACTAGTAGAGTTTACACTTCTTGATGTTGCAAATGATGAATTATGAAGGAAAATAATGAACAATCATGTACCCTTAGGACAATAATTCACCATAATTCATAATAATAATATGAAATATCTCTCATAAATACAATATTAGCAACTTCGCACTAGAGTTATAGCAGCTTCACGAGCCTCATGAACAAAAATATTTCATAGATCATTACATGACACAAAATACAAGATAAAACATGAAAAGAAAACTCGCAAGTATAGGGAAATTATTCTAATCATAAATATCAAAGAAAATCGAAGCTCCAAGACAAGAATTAATCTCTTCCAAACATCAAAATTCATTAAGAATCTAATTTGTCCATCCAAAAGGCCTAGCAAAATTCTCAAATAGAGATACAAGTCCAAATCCAAGTGATGATTATATTTAAATGAGCTCTCATCAATTTATATCCTTCCTTAGGGATTTGATTTTCCTAATTAGGCATAAATATGCCCTAAATAATAAATTAATTCATAATAACGACATGAATTGGTGACAAGCCCACCAAGATAGCTCCAAATACAAAGATAAGCCCTTCAAGAGGGAAACATAGTATATACAATGGGTCGTTGTGCCATTGAATAGGCCTAGTGGAGTCCAAAGTGTTCGAAGGTGAGAGAATAGGCCCCAGGCATAGTGATAAATGGGATGGCCCATTGATATCCAAGCAAATAATATGTGGCATCCCCATGTGAGTGTGGAGAAAAATGACATCCTCATGGGTTTACAAGTGGATCAATAATGAATGTATACCATATGTAAGGGATAGAATGATGACATAATCCCTCCCATTGTCTCCCATGGTGATACATGTTGGGCGCAACCCAACTTAGCCTAATATTTTGGCAAAGGATCTGCATTTTGTTGATCAGAGCATGAAGTGGACCATGAAGTGGAACGCGCAATGAAGCATTTCAAATATACCACGTGGTATCATAAGGTCTTCGGGGTGGGTCAAAGCCCCTCCTTTTTGTAAAGTGCACGATTTTGTAAATGGTATTGGGTCATAGTTGCTTGTTTTAAGGTAGTCCATGGTATTTGGACCATGATATTTTGACGATGTAATAACATATAAAGGGTTAAAATGTTTTTTAGAAAAAAGAGCGATAGATAGAGTTATGGATGAATTGTTGTAATCTCTATCTTGTAGCAAAGGGAAGGATCTGCTACTGAGTTCAAAAAGGCCTCGAGAGAGTCTGCAGCTACTTCGCAGACCCCCTACATCTTAGTGCATAGGTCGAGATTGGGTGTATTCAAAGATTCATCATAACAAAGAAAAAACTTTGTGAATTCTATTGTGATTTTTTTATATGGTTATTGTGTATATTTGCTTAGTATCCATTAGTTATTCAAAATGCATTTGACTTCAGTGAAATAATGGTTTATGGATATATATGACATGTTTAAGTAATTAATTTAATGCGGCGAAGTGATTTATAGGTATAAATAATAAGAAATAATAATAATGCCACATATACCAGTCCCTCAAGGCTGTAGAAACATGGTTTTACATCTCCCATAGTCACTTCAAGTGAGAGTATGATATGCTTCCAATTCGTTGTTGAGAGGGCCAGTGATTGAGGGTTTTGTGGGTGCATAGTATAGATCGAACCTGGGTCAACCCAAATCAACGCAAAAAATGGTTCTATTGTCGAGACCAGGATCCATATGAGGGATATGTGGACGTGGCACCCATTAAAGAAAGAGATTAAAGATTGGATAGGCCTAAAAGGGAAAGAATTTGTGGATCAAGAAAATAAAAATCCTCGTCTAACATCTAAAGCGTGGTTACAAAATTACATATTTACATATTAATACGATATTTTATTTTCTTCTTTTCCTGTTGATTTGTACAAGAAGATATCAAGGTTGACTAAAATAAAGGAATATTTTAAGGGTGACGAACCTATGGTGTGGACCCCTGAGATGATACAATGAATCAAGAACACTGTCAATAGGATTTCAAGTGTTATTGATTTCTATATTGATAATATCTTGGGAGGATTCATTACAGAGTTCACAGTAGACTCAACTGTGTCCTACAACAAAGTATAACAACGATTCTTCAAAGGACTGCGAGGTAATTATTTAATTTATGAAAATTTTGATTAAGATGCCTCTATGTGAAAAGGGAGTTTTAGAGATGCAATAATATTTCTAGTTTACTTATGTTTGGAAGAAGAGAAAGTAAATCTGAGCAAGAGATTGGCACAATGCGAAGTGGAAAGAGATATAAAGTAGATACTATAAAAATATCTCGTGGAAAATATACAAAAATATTTGTAGAAATTGATTATAGTTCTCTTTTGAGTCAATATTAAAGTGAAAGAGAATAAACCCTCCCTAATAAACACCAAGTAACTTCGCAGTATTACCCCTCCCATCCTAAGATATCGCAGAAGCCAAAATCCAGTAATAGCTATGGTTTTTGTGGTTTTCCTCTTGCCCCTACCCACACCCCCCCCCAAACAAAACATCCCCCTCCTTGTACCCCGCCGCCTCCAAGAAGAGGTATGGCTAATGGTAAAAAGCTACCAGTTTTCAGAGGAACTGGATTGAAGGATTCATAAAATTTTTGGTTTTTATGCGAAGCTATATGGATAGTGAAGAAGATCAATGATGAGAATATAAAGAAAGCACATCTCATTACGATGCTATGATATAGAGAATTGACATGGTATACGAAGCATTCCAAAAATCAGAACATAACATTTGCAAATATTAAAAAGACACTAGTAGGAGAGTTTAAGATGTCGAATTCGAAGTCACATTGCATCACCAAGTTGAAATAAATCAAATAGAAACATACTAAGTTTGTTTGGTAGTTATATCAGAGATTTAAATTGCTATTGTATTAGGTAATATTCAACATAGCTTCACAGCAACATAAATAATGTTTTATAGTTGTGTTGCTACCACATATCAGATTGCCATTGATGCAATTGAATATAGGAAGTCAAGTCAAAGCTCTAGGAGATACTAATGCAGGCATGCAATAGATTTAGAATCAGCTGAAAAATCTAACCCTGCAGATACAAGACATCAATACAATCAAGGAAGTTAGAGAAGAAGTATGGTGTACGAAGTGCATATTGGAAGGCCATTCTAAAGAAAAATGCCCTGTCTTCAGGGATTACATGGTTGGTGGAGCACCTAATCCCTTGAATGCAGGATCTAGCCTATGGTGTGAAATATGTAAGACTAGAAGCCAACATCACCCATAAGATGATTACCTACTATAGAAATATGTACAGACTCCAAGGAATCTATGTTGCAAATATTGTAATTCAGTACGGCGTGGTGAGAATAATTGGTGGGCTTGCGACCTAATGATGGAGCACATTGCTGACACTTATATAATGCAAGTAGAAGAACATGGAAATGAGGACAATGGACAACGCGGTGGTTAATGAAGTTACCAAGGAAGAGGCTGAGGAGGTGGATTTGGTTGAGGACGTGGACAAATAATTTTGATATAACTATGGCCATCCAAGTCAATTTGCAAGAGACTGTTAGAATCCCACAACGACATGTAAGTAATGTAAATCCTTTGACCATGTAATTGAAGAATTCCCTATAGTTATAGAAAATATGCAAGAAAAGAGGAATCAACAGCCGACGCAAAATATTCATATGATGATTGTTGAAAGGTGGAGTGACGAACCTCGAGTTAGTATTGCCACTAGAAGTGGAGCTGCGACTGATAGTGATAAGGCGAATGAATAGAAATAATTTGAAAGTACATGGGTTAGAAATACTGATAAGAAAACTCCTATTTTGTTATTTAGAAAGAAAAATAAGTGTTTATGGAAGCAAAGCGAAGTTTTATGGATGTTGGAGCTTTGACCTCTAGTGCATAGAGAAGCCTGATAGGAGAATTAACTATGATGTGTCATCAGCTTTGACACAGAGCCGAGCTCTGATGCAAGACCATGAGTCAGCAATATAAGTAAGTATTTTAAAGTGTTTTTTGTAGACTTGTATGAAGTTGTTAAGAGATCAAAATCTCATAGAATGGCTTTAGGATTTGATAGATTCTCATGCATCAAAAGAAACACCATGAAGTGAGATGCGCGTAGTCAATAAAATACATCAAAAAAAGATAAATCAAAGAGAAATGAGGCCTAGTGTGCAAATAGAAGAGTTTGAGATGGAACAAGTTATTTTGGATCTGGGATCTTATGCTAATGTCTTAACAAAAAAGACATGGGAATTTATGGGTAATCCAAAGCTACAACGGTCACCTATTCAAATAAGAATGGAAAATAAACAAAATATCTTAACTATGGGAAGACTACCAGGTGTCACAGTGGATATTGAAGGAGTTCACACTAATGTATAGAATATAATCTCCTAGATGTACAATTATTTTCAATCATAGTAGCAGATGACCGTTTTGCAGATATCATTCAGTTTTTTACCACGGGAATAGCTCCTTCAGAGTATACTATGCAGTAGAAGAAAGAATTGGTGGTTCAGGCAGATGAATTTTCATTGATAGAAGGACACTTATATAATATGGGACTAGATGAGATACTACACATATATGTTTCTAAACATGAAAGAAAGATGATTCTAGCAAAGACTAATGGAGGTACAATGGGTGGACACTATGTAGGAAAAGCTACGACATAGAAGATTTCGAGAGTAGGATTACAGTGGCATACACTACATAAGGATGTGAAGGAGTATTGTTGAGCATGTGATGTGTGTCAAAGAACAGGGAAGCCTTCTAGAAGAGATGATATTCCATTGATACCACAAGTGACATCATAGGCTTTTGATAAGTGGGCCATTGATTTTGTTGGACCAATCAACCCACCTAGAAAGAGGACTAGTGTGAGGTAAATAATTACAACAATTGATTACTTAACAATATGGGATGAAGCACAAATAGTAAAGGAATGCAGCGGAGAAACTGTAATGAAATCTATTTTTGAGTACATATTATCTAGATTTGGATGTCTGAATATTTTGATGAGTGACCTAGGTTCACATTTCTTGAATAATTCAGGTGGATATTGGTGGCCATCCGCCTATTCCACTTGTAACCCCACCATTGTTTCTTTCATTTTTTCAGTTTACTTAATTGCAGCACATCTTCCATTCCCAGATTTGGGTAAAGGGTTCCCCGTTGAAGTTAATTTTGGATAGAAGGAGCCAAAAGAACCTCATTTCAGCAGAGTTCATGAAGTGGTTGGGCTTGCCGACCATATCACACCCACATTTATACACCATCGGATGGCTTCACCAAGGACAGGATCACCATGTTAGCCAACATTGTCACCTTCCCTACAGCATCAAGCCATTCATGGATGAGGTATTATGTGACATTTCCCATCTTGATGTTTGTGATGTATTATTAGGCCAACCATACTTTTGGAAGCGACATAATGTGTATGAGTCTTGGCCTTGCACTATTATTGTTACTTTTGGAAATAATTTGTAGAGGATACCAAAGGTCGTATCGCTTGCCTCCATCTCTTTGGTTACTGCAAAACAATGCATTAAGCTCATCTCCAAAATCAGTAATTTTGTTTTCCAGATGATCCGCCCTCGGGGCAAGAAGAATATTGTGGCCATGACCTCGAAACAGGGTTCCTCCACATGAAAACAACAAATGGACAAGGTCGTGGAGGAGTACGAGACATATTAACCTCACCTAGAGGGGTGCCTATACAATGTCAGGTCAAGCACCCCATCGATCAGACCCCAGGTGCACTGGTACCCAATGGAACAATCTATCGGTGCTCTCTTATGGAGAATGATGAAATCAAGAGTTAGATTCAAGAGTTGTTGCAAATGGTCACATCTGGATGAGTTCATCTCCTTTTGGGAGCTTGATTGTGTTGGTGCAGAATAATGGTGGGACTTAGAGACTCTATATTGACTATCAGGCACTGAACAAGATCATTGTCTGGAATAGGTACCTAATCCCACATATTGATGACCTTTGGGAACAACTCAAGGGGGAAAATTATTTCAGAAACATCAACTGAAGTTCGGATATCACCAGGTACCAATCGAACCCTCTGATGTGTGGAAGACTGCCTTCAAAACCAAGGAGGGCATGTTTGAATGGCTAGTCATGCCTTTCGGGTTGAGGAATGCTCCTGGAACCTTCATGATGCTAATGGATGACATATTGCAGCCATTCACCAAATAATTTGAAGTAGTGTACTTGGATGACATCCTAATCTTCAGCAAGACTTGGGAAGAGCACCTCCACCACATCCAATAGGTCCTCCAAACATTGCGGCAACACAAGTTGTGTGCCAATCTGGAGAAGTGCACTTTTGGAATGACCAGGTTTAGTATCTAGGATACATTATTGATGAGTTTATGGGGCATGTGGATCTAGCCAAGATCCAACTCATTCAGTATTGGCCAGCCCTAACCACTCTAACAAAGCTCCACAACTTTCTAAGTCTTTCTGATTTCTACAGCAGGTTCGTGTTGGAATTATCTTATATCACTTGGCCCTTGATTCAAGTCACCAAGGGAGGAGCGAAAGAAAAATTCTTTTGGTTTGAATCTCAAAAGAGGGAATTCGTAGAGTTGAAACATTGCCTCTTCTATGCCCAGTGCTCACATTACTAGACTTGCAAAAACCATTTAATATTGAAACAGATTCCTCTAACTATGTTATTGGGGCATTTCTTACTCAACATGGGCATCCAGTGGCATATCATAGTGCTACATTGTCCTACATATTCTGAAAGTATCCCACTTATAAAAAAGAGATGTATTCCATTATGCAGGATTGTTGAAAATGGAAGCATTACATTTTGGGGAAGGAAACAGTCATCCACAGAGACCACTGACCCCTGTAGTTCATATAGACACAAGGGAAGTTGCAGAATGATTTCCATCAGAAGTGGTCCACATATCTGAAAATTTTTCATTTGAACATCAAGTACAAGAAGGGAAACACCAATAATGTTACAGAATGCCTCATCTGACCACCGATATTGGTGCTAACCACTGTGCTCAAAACTTGTGGGCACAAGACTTCTAATTGGCCGCTTCTCTACAAAAGTGATCCAGAATTGGACCACATATACAAGATGCTCTTGGAGGGTAACCAAGTTCCAAATTTTCACCTCCAGGATGCACTGCTATTTCACCTAGGACACCTTTGTGTTCCTTCAAGTGAGCATGCCAAGATTATTTTGGAAGCACACTACAGTCGGGTCACTGGGAATTTTGAGGTTGAGAAAAAAACGGTAGTACTGCAAAAGTATTTCCATTGGCTAAACCTTCAACATGATGTCAGGAAGTGCATTAGATCCTGCACTGCCTGCACCATTGCCAAAGAGACTATCAAGAAGAAAGGCCTCTATATTTCGTTTCCTACCCCTATTCGACCTTGGGAATCCATATCCATGGATTACATGTTGATCCTTCCTTCTATTAAGCCTGAAAACAACTATTTTTTCATGGTCATTGACAAGTTCTCGAAGATGGCCATTTTAGCGGCCTGCAAGAAGAATATCACAACAAAAGCCACTACTAAATAGTTCTTTGAACTAGTGTCAGTACACTTTGGGATCCCATAGTCTACCATCTTAGATTGGGATAGCAGGCTCCTCAGTAAATTTTGGTCCAACCTCTGGTCAATGTTGGACACTAATCTCACCAAGTCCACAAATTTCCATCCCCAAACTGATGGTTATACATAGGTCATCAACAGGATGGTTGTACACATTCTGTGCATGTACAAGTCAAAGCATCCACACACATGGGATGAGAGCCTCGCCTATGTACAACACACCTGTAATCGGGCCCTCTATAGGTCAATCGGCCACAACCCCTTTAAGGTGGGCTTGGGATTCCAACCACTATGTCCCATTGACGCAACCATGCCATTTGCAGCTACTCAGGTCGATTTGGCTCATGTACATTCTCAAGTTGACAAGGCAAACAACTTCATTGAGTGCATTCAAAACATCTTCCAAAAGGTTCATGACATATTGGACATAGCCAATGCTAAGTACAAGCAACGACATGATTAGCATCGGGTGCCACCCAACTTCCAGGTGGGTGACAAAATGTGGCTACATTTGCAGAATGAGCACCTCGTTGGACCCAACTGCAAGCTTCACCCGCTCTGATATGGGTCATACACCATCACCAAGGTTGTAGGGTACAAGGACTTTGAGCTTAGTACTCCAACATTCCTTTGTCTACACCCAATGTTCAATGTGGACTGCCTTTGACCCTACTTTCCACATGTACTAGACACATCTGACATGGCGGAACAACTCACGCTAACATAGTTAAACCCAAACTGCATGTAACAAGCCACAAATGATTGAATCATGGACACACAGATTAATAATACTTGCCAACAAAGGATCTAGCTATATCTAGTTTTCAAAGTAGGCCAACTCCTTCAGCAGGGCAAGTGGCTCACCAGGGACCAAGTTCAACAACAGTTTCCTCATCTCATGAGGAACTCAACGCAATGCGGACCATTTCTTCCTAAGGGGGGAAGAATGATCCAAGTACATATTGGTGGCCACCCGCCTATTACACTTGGATCCCCACCATTGTTTCTTTTAGTTTTTCATTTTCCTTTATTGTAGCACAATTTACTATTTTGGCAGTTTTTCGGGTCTTAAAATGATGGAGCCGTTTTGAGGCCCAAAACGACGTTTTTTGGGAAAACCACCTCCAGGTAAGTATGATTAAAATACTCAATAATCATTGTCAATAGTTTTATGCTGAGGATAGATCTTTTTAACGAGGTATTTGTATGCCAAAGTTATGACCACGGGAAATCGATGTACCAATTTACCCCAACGGGGCCCATATTTTGGTGTTTCATCTCCTAGGGTTAGGTTTTTCGATGTTTAGGGTTTTACATTATTTCTCAATAACAAATGGGATTTCGAGCCTCATTATAACACATTTTAGTTGCCTACAGCTACCACATTTCTTCTTAGATATAAGCTACCAGCGCCCTAGCTAGTTTATTTCCATTATTTTTGTAAGCATATTTCAGTTATGTGATATTAATGAAATCAAGTCTTATTTATACTGCATCTATGCGTTTATGTGTATTTATGTATTTTATTGCATGTCGGCATAATTCTGGAACACTAAATAAGACTATTTAAGCATTGATTGAGGAGTTCCAAGCTTATCATCGGAAGAGTACCCCTTATCACCCTCAGCCATTGGAATAATGGAATCATTTAATAAGATTTTGGAGAATGAACCTACTAAGGTATGAAAAATGAATAGATATGACTGGGACCTTAGGATTATAGAAGTGTTATGGGATTCTAGGACCACATGTAAGAAGTTGACAGGTTAAAAAAATTTCGAGTTATATTATGGGAAAGAAGTTGTGATGCCCATGGAGTATATTGTGCCTAGCCTGAGGATTGCAACTTTTATAGATATGACAGACCCTGATATAATGGAGAAAAGAATGTTGTTGTTTCTTGCTTTGGAGGAAGATAAATTTGTGGTATTATTTTAGCAGCAGGTGAATAGATCAAGAGAAAAGGCTTGGAATGACAAAAATATTAAGTATATGAAGTTCCAGATAGGAGACCTTGTTCTCCCTTATGACAATAAGTTTCTGAAGTTTCTAGGAAAAATCAAGATGCATTGGTTGGGCCCATATATTATCAAGCATATTACTGATGGAAGCACAATTAATTAGAAAATTTAAATGGTGAATTGATTAAAGGAAGATTAAATGGAAGTAGGTTGAAGTTGTACAGGGATGACCCTACCCCTACAACTTCACTTTGAATAAGAAAGGAGAAAATTCTTAGTGCCACCTACAGTTGAAAGTGGGAATTGGACTATAAACTACGTTGTAGAAAGAGCTTCGACAAAGGAAGTTACTTCGCTACAGTATGGATTTTTTCGAATTTTGTAGGAGCCACGTAGTAAGAGGGGTTGTTTGTTGTAATATGGGATGCGTCGAAGTTCACCTGAAAATTATGACCGTGAAAAGGGAAATTTACCATTGGAAGGTGCAAAAAGATGCATTTATGAGGAAAGATTGAAAGGATCTAGTGACAAATATGAAGTTAATGAACACAATATGAACATAATATGAGCTAATGATGAGCTTAGAATTTCAAAATGGTTATAAAAATTTGCATCCCACCAAGATTTGGCTCTTTTATGTCTTAAGAGCTCGAAAATTGTTGAGTGCAAAGAAGTTGCAAAAATTGCGTTGTTGTATGAATAGTGAGGATTTCATTCGCATATTGAAGTAGAAGATTATAGAAAGAATTATGGAACAAGCTACAACACCATCTCATACACCCACAACTTCAGCTGAGATGCCCATAGTAGCATCACCACTCACACAGTGGATATCTCCATGTAAGAAATTGACCAAAGAACAGAGAACAAAGAAGAAGCAAGACAAGAAAATTGTCGAGCCATAATAAGAACCCAAACCTATGAGTGATAGCAAGGATGAAGCAGAGCAGGAGAAAATGGAAATGGAGGGTGCAACGTTTCCATCACCTCTTCCACCATACAATTCCACCTAGAAGACCAAATGCGAAACCGGTAAAATATTCAAAGGATGCAAAGTATGGCACCTTCACACCCCTATTACTAGAATCAATACCATTTGTTGGAGAAATACTTGGGAAAATTTCATAGTTGAAGTTTGCAGACTGCGATTTCAACGATAGGAAGAAATACCCACAGTTCGAACCAGGTAGATATCTAAAGCAAGTACACTACCATGAGAGTGGTTTGATGAGGATAGAATCAAAACAGTGGCGGAATGGATTAGCATATTCAGGGTTATTGAACATGCTGAATGTGTTGCACTTCAGTAGAAGTCCAGGAAGCACAACCTGTGTTAGAAACTTTCTCGTGGTGGTGCACGATGGATGCCTATGGATGGGAACTAGGATCCATATCAATGAAATTTTGATATGGAGAATCAAAAGGCTTCCATATCAAGCATAGAACCCCGCAATTTTTTTTTTTGGAAAATACTAGGACAAAGAAATAGTTGAAAACATGAAGAATAATTTCAGATTCACAAAATGGATGCAACGATATGATATTAACTCAATCAGCGACCATGGAGTTCTCTTCGCCATACACATATTAGCTGGGAAGATCATAAGAAAGTGTCGGGCTAATGAAGTCCCTACAACAGTAGTTTCATTAGTTGCATAGTGCGCCAACAAGGTTTAGTACAACTGGGCCGGGCCGTGCGAAATTGAGAACAAATAATTTCTCATACAGAGATTGATTGTAGGGGCATTCACCGGATATTTCACCTTTACTAGAAAGGATGAATCCGGAGGCTACCTGGCCCTTCTACAGACTCTGCCTAGAGAAATAAAATGTAATCACAAAGATCCAATCAATGAAAGTATTTTTTTTAACTGCAAAGTATTCATTGATCCAACTTTAATGTGTGAATAGACAAGTATACATATTCTGCAAAAATGAAGTATAGTGGTTTGAATATGAACTAATAAATTTTGTTCACTGTTTAAACTTGCTTGGAAAAAGTTTGCTTATAAAAATTTACTATTTAAAGGAGTAGAATCTGAAAATATGCAGAAAAATTATACAGTATGACAACAAATAATTGTTTAAGCGGTTCACCCCTCTCTTGAGCTACCTTAATGGGTCCAACTCTAGTAGAGCTTTCTCCTTCCAGATAAATAATCATAGAAATGTAAGAATACACGTACTTAAACCTCGGAAAGGAAAAAATACAACACATAAAAATATATTTAGAAAGGCTCAAATCTGTATAAGATAGCCTGTGTAATCTCCATTGGATGATGGTAGTCCATGACTTTTCTTCCCTAGGCCCTAGTGGCTCACGACCAAAAACGCTCTGGTAAATTCTCTGTTACAGAGTCTCCCAGGTAAACAAAACTTCCAAACTTAGCTCCAGAATGATGTCTACACCCAAAATCAAAAACAAATTCGTATCAAAAGGCCTCTCCTAGCCAAAGTTATGGCACTTTTACTCCAACTGCCAGTTTGGCCTAGAGATACTCCACCAAATCTGGAGAAACTCCAGATTACACCGACAAAATAGGGAACGTCGCCAAATTTGGGGCGGACCGTCGAATTTACCACCAATTGTGGGGGCTAGTGGATAAGTCCCATGGGACCGCACCCGTCAGAGTGAAACGCGGTTATAATAAAGTTTCAACCAAATATTAAATACCTCCGCGCTTGGGTGCTAACCCAACGGGACCACGTCCCACGGAGTTAAAACACGCCATTCAAACCGTTAGTTTTAAAAAAACACAAACCGCGCCATGTTTCAACAACTGAATATGTGGGCCAACGGTAAAGTCTATCCGCTATTATCCCGCCGACCCGGGTTCCAATCCGCCTACGTACAAAACCTTTTTGATATGCCCATTCCGTTCCACCTTTGGGGCCACGTGGCGGCCTCCGGGTTGGCCACGTGGCGCCCTATGATTGGATGCCACCGAAATATTCCCCAAAATATTCTGCAAAATATTCCACAGAATATTCCCAGAATATTCGGTGGAATATTCTTTTTTTAATAAAAATATTTCATAAAGTCAATTTTGGCCTTTTTTAACTGAAATTGACGAATCTTTAAATCTGAATATCTTCTGCATACGACATCGGATTTGAGTGCCGTTCACGGCGTTGGGATCGTATCGCCGAGCTCTTTCCAGTCGATCTATTTTGGAGCCATTCTGAGCAACTTCATTTTTGAGCATTTTTCTTCAAGAGACTTGATCTCCTGATCACACCTCCCAAATGGGAAGCTTTTGGACCCTCAAAAGCTTTCAATTACCTGTTAAGAAGGTGAGGATACAGCCTCCTCACCTGTTCCAACTCCATCCACTTTGCTTTGCTTGGTTTACTGCCTTTTAAACCAACCCTTAGATAATCAACATCTCCCCTCCTTGAAGTGCGTGTCCTTCTGTCAAGGATTGCATCTTCTTTCAACTCATCCAAAAATTCTGGCGAGAAATCTTCTATGGATGGTAGTTGAACATGATTTTCAGAATCATCAATAAGAGGAGGTTCATACAAACGTAAATTTTCCACATTAACAACGGAATACATTTGCATGTATGAAGGCAAATCTAGTTGAAAAGCATTATTTCCAACTTGTTTAAGGATTTTGAATGGACCATAACGAATAGGCTTCAACTTTTTACCTTCTCCTTGCATTCTATCCTTACTTATATGCAACCATACCTCATCTCCTTCCTGAAACTTGTGATCAATTCTATGTTTTTCATGTCTTTCTTTGTACTTGCCTTGACTCTTTTCAAGCTGTTCTTGAACTTGTTGATGAATGAGCTGAATTCTTTCAATGAACATGCGAGCTTTGTCAATGTCACTATGTCCATCAATGGCAATATCCTTCTCAAGAATGAAGTCCAATGGTGACTTAGGCAAATATCCAAAACAAGCTTCAAATGGCGAAGTATTTGTAGAAGAGTGTTTGGCCCGGTTGTAAGCATGTTGAATGTAATGCAAATGCTCATCCCAAAGCTTGGGATGCTTGCTGCAATACCCTCTCAAAAGATGCACAATGGTTCTGTTCACTACCTCTGTTTGGCCATCTGTTTGCGGATGGAAAGCAATACTCTTCTTCAACTTGGTGTCCATCATCTTCCATAGATTGGACCAAAAATTCCCAACAAATCTGGAATCCCTGTCACTAACAATAGAAGTAGGCAAGCCATAATGAACCCATACATGTTGAAAATATAAATCAGCAGTTTTTTCAGCAGTTATAGTTTTCTTACATGGCATAAGAATACACATCTTGCTGAAACGATCAACTACTACAAAAAGATAATCATGTTGCTTTCTAGATAATGGTAATCCCCCAACAAAATCCATAGAAACACTTTCCCATGGTCTAGAAGGTACCGGCAATGGCGTATACAATCCAAGCTTCCTATTGCTAGGCTTGCTTGTAGCACATAATGAACAACCTCTAATGAAACGTGTAACACTATCTACCATGCGAGGTCAATAACAATACCTCTGCATATGTGCCACTGTTTTGCTTACACCGAAATGACCAGCAATACGAGAAGAATGAGCTTCTCTCATCATGCTTAATCTCTCTCCCTGTGGTATACATAACTTTCCCAAATGAAACAGAAAATTGTTATGCAAATGATAATCATTCTCCTCAACATGATTCCCTTTACTCAAGTTAGCATACACCTCTTTAAAATCTTCATCTGATGCATACTGTTCTATGTAGCTTTCATGTACAATAGAATCATTCTTAAGAAAAATACTAGCACTAATAATAGGCCTTGAAAGCATATCAGCAACTTTATTGTGAATACCTTTCTTGTACCTTATTACCAAGTGAAATTGTTGTAGGAAACCCATCCATCTGAAATGTCGTGACTGCTGCAATTTACTTTGCGACTGCAAATACTGTAAAGGCTGATGGTCGGTATGCACAACTATTTCTTTGCCCATCAAATAGTGCTTCCACTTTTTGACACTTTGTACCAACGCATACAACTCCTTATCATATGTAGGATAATTCACAACAACACCATTAAATGTCTCGGAATGAAAAGCGATAGGCTTACCATGCTGTAAAAGAACTGCACCCATGGCATAATCACTAGCATCTGTCTAAATCTCGAATGGCTGTCTGAAATTAGGTAATGCAAGAACCGGAGCTGAACTGATCTTTTCTTTCAAAGATTCGAAAGATTTTTGTTGCTTACTTCCCCATTGGAAAGCACGCTTCACACTTGTCACTGCATGCATAGGAGCTGCTATGGCAGAAAAGTTAGCAATAAACTTTCTCCAATACTGAGATGCACCCAAAAAACTTCTTACCTCTGTAATGGACTTGGGAGTAGGCCAATTCACAATAGCTTCTACTTTGGAAGGATCAATTCTCAAAGCGCCTCCACCTACTATGTGTCCCAAATAAACCAAAGAAGTTTTTCCAAATTCACACTTTGACATCTTAAGAAATAACTGATTTTTCTTCAAAACATCAAGTACTTTACTGACATGCATGGCATGATCTTCTCTTGTCTTGCTGAAAATCAAGATGTCATCTAAGTAGACAATAACAAAATCATCAAGAAAAGGACGTAAGACATCATCCATTACCCGCATGAAAGTTGCAGGTGCATTGCATAAACCAAACGGCATCACAAGCCACTCAAAGAGTCCTTGTTTGGTTTTAAAAGTTGTCTTCCAAATGTCACTTTCTTCAATTCTTACTTGATGATAACCACTTCTTAAGTCTAACTTAGTGAAATATCTTGCATCTTTCAGCTGATCTAACAAATCATCTATTCTTGGAAGTGGGTAACGATTATTTACCGTTATCTTGTTCAAAGCTCTGAAGTCAACACACATACGCCAAGTTCCATCTTTCTTCGGAATCAACACTATTGGTGACCCACATGGCGAAGTGCTTGGCCTTATGAAACCCTTGTCCAACAACTCTTTAATCTGCTTCTTTATTTCAGCATTCTCCATAACAGACATGCGATACATGCCTATGTTAGGAAGAGGACAATCTGGATGTAAATGGATTTCATGTTGAATCTCCCTTTTAGGAGGCAAACCTGTTGGTTCCTGAAACATCTCATGATGTGCATCAACTACATCATATAAATCAGATTTAAGCTTTGCATCACAATTTTCAAATGACTCATGATTCACATCAACCTTTGGCTTGATCATAAGAAGTACAAAACTCTTGCTTGAATTGACTAGCCTTTTTACCTGTCCTGCATTTACCATTGCAACATTTGTCTTCTTGCGATGAGCTCTGACAATAAACTCCTTGCCATCTTTGAAAAGATGATATTTGTTTTCATGGCGATAGAAGATCGCTTTCCTGTCAAACAAGTAAGGACTTCCCAAAACAATACCAGATATATCAAGTGGAACCACATCAAGTTCAACTGTGTCAATATAGTGTGCAGTTATTGCAAAGCGCAATATGCACTTCCTTGAGACTTGCAAGTTAGCATCCTTGCATATCCATCCAAGTGGATAAAGCTTTGGATGTGGAATGGTCTCAAGTTTAAGTTGCTTGACCAAATCTTCAGATATGAGGTTAGCTTGTGACCCACTATCAAATAGTGTGTCAATTTTGGTATGTTTTGCAACTACCCTCACATGGAACAGTTCAATTCTTTCTTCCTCATTAGGAGCTTGTGTATGAAAGTTTGAAGAACTAGCACTTGCTTGAGTTTCAATTTCCTTCCCTTTCAAACTTTTCAAACCCATGGCTGCAATTTTTGTTTCGTCACCTGAATCATCACCTAAATCTTGTGGTGTAGTTGTAGTAGCTGCATTTTTCTTCTTTCCCTTGTTTTTGTTAAACTGGTTTCTTTTTTCAGGATGAAGTTTCCAACAGTTTTTCTCTTCATGGCCACTCTTTGAACAATGTTTACAAATGAACTTTTCACCCTCTTGTTTGATAGATGCATTTTTCTTGCCTTTTCCTTTGTTTTTCTCTTTGTTCTTTCCTTTGAAAGACTTGTTTCTACCCTCATCAAAATTATTCTTTCCTCTAGCTTCTAAATGTGTAGCCTGCACACAGACTTCATCTAAGCTGGTAGGATTGAACATTAGGATAGTATGTTTAAGGTAACTGTGCAAACCTCCTATATATTTCAACAAGGTGTCTTGACTTTGTAAGTCTACTCCAAGTAGAAGTGCTCTCCTTCTAAACTCTTGGGTATAATCTTGCACATTTTGACCTTTAAGTTGCCTAAAATTTTGCCAATTCATGATTTCTTTCTGAATATGAGCAAGAGGATAAAATTGTTTCTTAATGGTTGTAATAAACTCATTCCATGTTAGAGTTATCTTACCATGATTTTTAATCTCCTCTCTAGTCTTGGCTTCCCACCAAACCAAAGCTGCTCCATCCATTCTCAAAGAGGCTAATTGAATTTTTGTGTCATCATCATGCAAATTCTGAATTCTTAGATAGACTTCCAGCTGTCTAATCCAGTTATCCAATTTTTCTGCATTCACATCACCATTAAACATCGGAAACTCAAACTTCACATCAAGCTTTAACAAAGGATTTTTAAGAGATGTTTTTGTTTTTTGTGATTGATTTTCAGAAGTTGAAGAGGATGATGTGGAGGATGAGGATGATGATGGAGATGGTGGATCACCATTTCCTCCATTCCCTTTCTTAGACTCATCTTTGTCTTTCTTTCCTCCTGAAGAATCTCCTTCTTCTCTTTGGTTTCTAGACCCTTCTCTAGCAATCCTATCATTTCTCTCTTGGTATAGGATCCTAACCATCTCAGTCAAGTCCAAGAAAGCTTTTCTAAAGACTCTTTCTTCTTCCTTGGGATCCATTTCCTCATGTACTTCTCCTTCTCTGGATGACATGTTTGTGGCTGATTCAAAGGCTAATGAGGATGAAATGGAAGGTGGATGTAATGGCACTCTAGCCCTCCTTGGTTGAGGATTAACTTGTTCTCTAACCAATTGACCTTCCCCTCTTTGCAATTTCAGCCTAGTAAGCATCAAATTTTGAAGAATAATACAATTTACTTGCACAAATTTCACAAACTCTTAAGCAAAACCTTGAGCTCCGATACCAACCTTTGGCTTGACCATAAGAAGTACAAAACTCTTGCTTGAATTGAATAGCCTTTTTACCTGTCCTGCATTTACCATTGCAACATTTATTGAAATAAAATGTAATCACTGAGATCCGATCAATGAAAGTATTTGTTTTAAGTGCAAAGTATTCATTGATCCAGCTTTAATGTGTGAATAGGCAAGTATACATATTCAGCAAATGAAATATAATGGTTTGAAGATGAACTAATAAGTTTTGTTCACTGTTTAAACCTGCTTGGGAAATTTTGCTTATAAAAATTTATTGTTTAAAGGAGAAGAATCTGAAAATATGCAGCAAAATTATACAGTATGACAGCAAATAATTGTTTAAGCGGTTCACCCCTCTCTTGGGCTACCTCCGCTGGGTCCAAAAGCCTCTAATTAGGCTTTTTCCTCTTTGATTAAATGCTCAAAATGTGAATACAACTATATAGAAGCCTCAAATGGAAAAATACACTGCAAAAATAGATTCATAAGGCTCAAATCAGTATAAAATGACTAAACAAACACCTCCATTGGATGAAGATAGTCCAAAACAGCTCTTCTTCCCTTAGGCCCTGGTGGCTCCACGACCAAAAACGCTGGTAAATTCTCTATTAGAGCGCCCTAATGGCTCTGTAAACACCTCCAACAGCTCCAGAATGATGTCTACACCCAAAATCAAAAAACAATTCGTATCAAAAGGCCTCTCCTAGCCAAAGTTATGGTACTTTTACTCCAACTGCCAGTTTGGCCTAGAGATACTCCACCAAATCTGGAGAAACTCCAGATTACACTGACAAAATAGGGAACGGCGCCAAATTTGGGGCGAACCGCCGAATTTACCGCCAATTGTGGGGGATAGTGGATAATTCCCATGGGACCGCACCCGTCGGAGTGAAACGTGGTTATAATAAAGTTTCAACCAAATATTAAATACCTCCGCGCTTGGGTGCTAACCCCACGGGACCACGTCCCACGGAGTTAAAACGCGTCATTCAAACCGTTAGTTTTAAAAAACACAAACCGCGCCATGTTTCAACAACTGAATATGTGGGCCAACGGTAAATTCTATCCGCTATTATCCCGCCGACCCGGGTTCCAATCCGCCCGCGTACAAAACCTTTTTGATATGTCCATTCCGTTCCACCTTTGGGGCCACGTGGCGACCTCCGGGTTGGCCACGTGGCGCCCTATGATTGGATGCCACCGAAATATTCCCTTGAATATTCTACAAAATATTCCATGGAATATTCCCAGAATATTCTGTGGAATATTCTTTTTTTAATAAAAATATTTCATAAAGTCAATTTTGGCATTTTTTAATTGAAATTGACAAATCTTTAAAGCTGAATATCTTCTGCATACGGCATCGGATTTGAGTGTCGTTCGCGACGTTGGGATCGTATCGCCGAGCTCTTTCCAGTCGATCTGTTTTGGGGCCATTCTAAGCAACTTCATTTTTGAGCATTTTTTCTTCAAGAGACTTGATCTCACGATCGGCATCATACACAGCAAAGAATTTCTGGAATATTTCTGCAAGGTCTAGGAGAAAAGTACTACTTTTCACTATGCATGGTTGATTTTGATAGTAACAATGCTCGCATAGAGAGAGTCGGAGGATTTTCAGTTTCCTTCGGAAGGCTTAGGTGTTTGTGAATACACGAAGTATGCCTCATTGTGGGATACCAATAATCTGTCGTGAGCACAGGAAAATAAGATTTTTTTTGTACTATATCATATGGACTTGCATATCTTGGTAAACCAACACCCTCATTTCTCACCAAGCCTATACCAGCAATATCAATCTGTCATGAATTTCAAGGCTTTTTCCACAAAATTTATATACATGCTCGAAAAGATACAAGCAAGACATGGAATCCCCTGCCATATTTGGTAACAGAAGATGATCTCCTTGCAGAGGCACAATAGTGGCCCGCAAAATGGATGACTTCATCGGAGACAGTGGCAGAAGATAGTCATACATAGGAGGAAACATTGCAGCATGAGGAACTAAGCAGAAAAGATAAATATAAGGATGAGCAAGAGGAAGAAGAAGAAAAAAAATACGACGAGGGTCATTGGGATCCTCTTATAGGTGATGATCAGAATAAGGAGTCTAAAAAGACTGAGATAAACCCTTTCATTGTAGAGAAGAGGAATTTCGATGCTGAAGCTGCTAAAAGGCCCAAAAATAAGCAAAAGGCAGAAAAATGAAGGACATGACCGCGTTGGTCCTCTCTGATGGGGACCTGGATCAAATTGGAGAGACGATACAGGAAGCTATGCGAGAGTCATGGAACAAGTTAGAGGATCTCTATGATGCACTTCTTATAGATCTCAAGGAACGTATTGCATAGTTAAAGATATTGGCATAGAGAACCAAACAACCAGTACAAGCAAAGGAAAGGCTCCAGGAAGAAATATTAGTAAAGCCCACATTTGGGGCACGAATAGCGCAAATACCTGTCAGAGCCCTATAGTTTGACTCCACCGAGGTACAAAAATAGGAGAAAGGATGGAAATATGTGAACATGATCATCACACCACTCCCAATTTAGAGATTACACTAGCTACAACAAAAGATCATAGATGAGTTAAAACAACAAGAACAACACACATAAAAATTAAACATCCAGGTAGAGAAAAAGTGATCTTTGCTGAAGCAACATCTCGACCAAGCCATCCAAGAGAAAGATCAAGAAGTGCAACAACAAGAGAAGTTGAAGGAGGTGATTGAAGCCATATGCTACAAGGTCCCGGACATTGATATTCGTGAAGAGGAGTCAACAGAGGACAAGGTCACGAAGCTTGACCTTACAGTAAAGGAATACAAGAATAAGTTCACATGTATATAATTCCAATATTAAATAAAGATCAGTGAGTTGAAGATGAAGCTGCAACCAACCACACCACAGGAAGTGAGGGATAATAGGGAGACCGACCTAAAGACTACAGTGGCTACCATATCCACAACAGTCGCAGATTGTGGGAAGTTGGTGTATGACAATTTATAGATTTGGACTTCGTTACAAGAAGATCCAAGTGTAGAGAAGCTACAAGAAGACATTCAACAAAAACTGGAGGAGATTTGGGAAACTAAGAAGACCTTTCCAATCTCACAGAAACTCGCCAATATCATTGATAGAGATTTCCTCCAGAAGAAGCTAGAGGAGCTGAGAAGGGAAGAACATACTTCGGCAAAGAGAAATCAGACATGGTAGAATGAAGGTCTCCAACTATCTCAGGAACTGGATGGGAAACTTCAAGAGCTCTGAAAGAGAGAAGAGATAGTGTTGCAGAAGACTACAAGACCAGTGACAGAAGAACTACTGGAAGAAATGTGTAGCATATCACAGAGATGCTCCAGCATTTCAACAGTGCCTACGACATCATTGCAGGAAAGATCGGAGGAAATCAAGCTAAGTGACTTGGGATGAATCACATGTGAGTGTTGGGTGGCCTAATATTTTGGAAAATACTCCGCATTTTGTGGAGCGGAGCATGAAGTGGACCATGCAGTGAAGTATTTTAAATATATCGTGTGGTATCATAAGGGCTTCAGGGTGGGTCGAAACACCTCCATTTTGTAAATTGCATGATTTTTTAAATGGTCTTGGGTCATAGTTTCTTGTTTTAAGGGAGTCCATGGTATTTTGACGATGTAATAGTCTATAAAGGGTTAAAATTATATGTTAGAAAAAATACTGATAGATAGAGTTATGGGTGAATTGTTGTAATTTGTATCTTGTAGTGAAGGGAAGGCTCTATAACTGAGTGCGTAGAGGCCTAAGGAGAATCTGCATCTTAGCGCACAAGTCAATATTGGGTGTATTCAAATATTTATCATAATAAATAAATATTTTGTAGATGATATTCAGATGTTTTTTCTTTATGGTTATTGGGTATATTTTCTTATTATCTATTAGTTAGTACAGATGAATTTTACTTCAGCGTAGTAATGGTTTATGGGTATATATGACATATTTAAGGAATTAAACTGATGCATCGAAGTGATTTATAAGTATAAAGCATAAGAAATAATAATAATGATACTACATCTACCAGTCCCTCAAGGCTTCATAAACCTAGTTTTGCATCCTCCCATAATAACTTCGGGTCAGACTGCGATCTTATTCCAAGTCATTGTCGAGAGGGCCATTGATTGAGGGTTTTGTTGATGAGAAATTTAGATCGAACCTAGGTCAGACCAAATCAACCCAACAATACACATGCTCATATGGGCCCTAGAAAACCTGCCAAGTGTGTGGTGCAAGTGTGTATCCAATTGGGAAAGGTGGTCCAAGTACATCATCCCAATCCAAAAAGGTGGAACACGAATAATCAATGAATGGTGTTGAGGGATCCATGAAGTGGAAATATTTTATCTATATGGTGGAGGCCCATGGGTCTCAATGCTCACCCTATAAGTGTTAATATGAACCTTTAGGGGGCTTGGCCTTCCAACCTTGAAGGTATGGATTTTCATTGTGTAGTTTGATATTTTTATTTACTTATCATAAACACTTTTGGGCATGGATTAGTTGGGGGATTCAGTGGAAAGAGTGGGATAGGTTTGTATTTTTGTCTCATTTTCCCAATTTTATGGTTAACCTTGTATCTTAGTCCCATTAGATATCATTTGTTGGCTACTATTTTAGGGATGGCACTACATGGGAAACCCCGATTTTGGTTGTGTGGTCCCACTTCACGACACTATATATATCACCCCCTTCTGCTCATTACAACACCATTCACCATATTTCCCATTGGGGTCCACATTTTTCCATTAGGTCGAAAAGGAGTTAGCTTTCCCCTCCTATTGTCCACACCTTGGGTCAGGCATGGAATTATGGCTTGAAGTTTGATGCAGATTAAAAAATAAAAAGAAAAAAAAAAAAATCCTGGCCACTCTCAAAAGGAACTATACCATAAAATGAAAAATATGGTTGGGACATACATATTTAGGATGTGGTCAAAATAAAAACATGAGCTCTACCCCTATCATTATGACCATCACCTTGGTTCCTAGGACTCCTCATATTGGCCTCTTATATCATTAAGGAACCCATTATTATATCACATGCACTCATCCATAAAGGACGTACTCATTATTATATCCTACGCATCATGCTCTCATCCCTTAAATCTCAAAGAAGTTATAAAGAAAAATAAATCAAAGTAAAAAGGAATATGAATAAGAGTGTAAAAAACAAGGTTTGGGTAACTCATGTTCCATGATTTATCCCTCTTACATTCATATACCCAAGTGTGGGATTCCCCTTTTATAGAGACCCTTGTATTGTGGCATGTGACTTGGAGCCTTCCCCTAATGCCTCACTCCATCCCATCATTATATCACATGCAACATACCACTTTATTGATGTACCATAGACATGTCACCCCCTTTAGAGGTTGAAACCACTTAATAGGGTACTTGGTTTGATCCAGTGGATCAAGAAAATGCTCAAAATTCAAAGTGATCGGATTGGATTGAAACCAACGCCAAAGAAAATATATCGTCACTCTGATTCCAATGAAACTTGTTTCACACAAAACCCTACATTAGATGCTCTCTAAATTTCATTATGATCGATTTGGAAAACAACTAAAATTTTTAAAATGAGTTTGCAGGCATGCCCAATTAGCAGTCAGTACACTGACTGGGAAATGATTGGGTAAGTTTACTGTGCCTTCCATCATCCAATAGAATGAGGATGAGTGGCATGTTATGACTGGTTGAAATTTTTTGAGTTTCTATTGGTTCATATTAAGTTTGGGTGGACCAGTTAGGAGGAGCCACATGGGCCAATCCCTGGCTGCCACGTGACCTCCTAATGGCAAAGTAAATTTTTTTTGTGGACAAGTTTTCTCCACAAGGATTGAACACGAGACCCACCACATGCCAGCTAAGCCTTCCACCAAACCGGCTGTGTTAGTTCTTAGCCACTACGGTTTGAATGTTTTATTTAACCTTTAAGAGTGGAGGTGTTGGTGGTGGGGACCAAGGTTAACCCTAGACCCTGACCCACCAACCACACCATGTGACAGCAGACGAGGTCCGAGGTTAACCTGTGCCCCAACTATATGCTATATGCCATACACGATATACAAAATTGTGAACCATATCTTAAATTGGTGATTCATACAATATTTTAATACAATAATCTAACCATATATTATATCATAAACTCAAATTCCTGGAGAGAACATGGTTAATGTTGATGATCAGTATGATGGGGTTGGCACATGTAGTGGTTTGTAAATATTTTATGTTATGGTTAAATACGGATATGAGCAGGTTCAACGTGGTTAACTCTAGCAGTCACAGTCTACGACATATACAATTCACATGAAACAGTTAATGTGATTTTATGTTGGTAGGGTTCGATTCGTGGCACCCACAATTTTATGTCACTGTCTGATCCAGGTGGATATTGGTGACCACTCGCCTATTCCACCTAGTCAGTATCAGTTTTCTTATTTACTAATTTTAGAATTTTTTTGGGTCTTGAACTTCCAGAGTCATTTTGAGTCCCTAAATGACGTATTCATTGGAGAGATATTTCCAACGAGGTATCATATGCACCAAACCTCAACTAACACCAACAGGGCCCATAAACTCTTAGTGTTACATCTTCTCGGGTTAGGGCTTTGGTTTTTTATGGTTTTATCTTATTTCTCAATAATAAAAATGGCCTTGAGCCTCATTGTAACAAAGTTCAGAGGCATGTAGCTACCACATCTCTTCTCAGAGATAGGCTACCATCGCACTAGCTAGTTTCTGTCCTTTTTATCTATAAGCATATTTCAGTCATTTGAGATTAATGAAATGAAGTTTTATTTCTACAACATCTCTATTTTTACATTTATTTATGTATTTTATTTCATTCCTGCATAAATCCAAATTCATGGTACGAATCCATGAGGGTTTGAAACATATTTCAGTTTCAATGTTTTGCAGTAATCTTCAGTAAACTTCATGCAAGTTACATGGTCTCCAAATATCATATTAGAAAGTTTCAAATATCTCATTTGAAATTATTTTTTATTATCTCAAATGGGTTTTCTACAAAATTTGATTTCATTTCCTAGTTTGATAGATATGAGCAATTGAAGTTACACTTGTCTGGAACACTACACTATTGTGCATCCTATGATTTTGTGGAATCGTTTTCTCACCCCACAGGTCATCAAATTTCAAGTGTCTTGTATGACTGGAATTTGATTTCATCACCTATAGAAAAATTTATCAGCAAAGTTGTAGCAAGAGGTCCATTTCAACTAAGATCCGGATCAGTGGTGTTAGAGTGGTCTACTCTTTCTTGATATTTCTTTGCATGTCCCCAACGAGGTCAGGGTATATGGCGTTAGGGCTCGGTCTGGTTAAACCTTTGCAAGATCAGTCTTACAAACCCCGACAACCTCCCATGGCGAAAGAAAAGAAAGATGAGAGAGGAGGAGATCCTATCAAAATATTGCTTGAGGAGGCCCTCGAGAAACAAAGGAACGCGATGATGGATAACTTTCCCAGATCCTTCAACGACTTACCATTGGCAGTGCATCTACATCCAACAGCCACTCTGAAGGCACCACTCCTTTCAAGGTACAAGTCAAATTTGACATTCTTGTATTTGAAGGCCAAATAGCTGTAGATGACGTAGATAGATGGTTGAATTTACTGGAAGCGTATTTTTCAATCCATGATTTCTCTGACCAAGAAAATATTACTTTTTCACTCCTTAAAGCCGCCACCCATGTCAAGTACTGGTGGGAAACCTACTGTAAGTAAAAGAACAAGAGGTAATCCTCTATGTTCTCGGCCTTACCCACCTGGAATTTTTTCTGAGATGGCATCAAGGAACAATATCACCCCATGAGGAGCTATGAGGACAAGTACATCCAATGGACCATACTGTGGCAAAAAAGGGAACAAGATGTGCACAAGTTGACGAATTTGTTCCATACCCTGCGCAAAAAGTTGGGTATCAAAGGTTTAAAGAGACATTTGGTGCTCAAGTACCGAAGTTTTTTTCAAAGATACATTTAGGAGGAAAGGAGTTCCTCGACATTACCTCGCTTGGCACATAATATCGATATGCCACCAAGATAGAGCAGAAATTTTGGCAGAAGAAGAAAGACTTTGGATTGTCAAATCCGAAGGCAGGGAAAGCCCCCCCCCCAAAAAAACAAGGGGAAAAGCCTAAGCAGGGCAACTCAGAACAACACCACAAAGCCAAAGAAGGACATGGGGAAGCGGTGTGATTTTCATAATAACTCCACTCACAACACAAGCGAGTGTCAAACCAAACATTCGCTGGTGGATGAAGTGAAGCCATCTGAATCAAATGCATGTTTTGATTCTCGGTTAGAACTAGGCAAGGGGAATGACAATGGGAAGAAGATCATTGAAGTGGATCCCAATGCCATTTTTTCCTCCATCGAGCTTCAAAGGGAGGATCCCGAGGATCCAAAGGGGGGGGGGGGGTCACCTCTTCCATCCGTAGATGTGGGTGAAGGGCTCTCCACTGCAATTCCTTGTTGGTACCAGAAGCCAAAAGAACCTTATTTCAGCAAATGTCATGAAGTGGTTCGGCCTATCGAACATATCACATACATAGTCGTATACCATCGGGTGGCTTCTCCACCTTAGCCAACAATGTCGCCTTCCGTACAACGTCAAGCCCTTCACGGATGAGGTACCGCGGGATGTTTCTCCTCTTGATATGTTTGATGTATTAAACCATACTTGTGGAAGCGAGATGTTGTGTATGATTCTAGACCTAGTTCTACTATTATTACTTTGGGAAATAAGTTGTACAGGATACCAGACGTAGTACTACCTCTTGCCATCTCTTTTATTACTGGAAAGCAACGTAGTAAGGTTATTTCCAAAAATAGGAATTTTTTTTCATTATGATTCACCCACAGTGCATGAAGAATATTATGGCCAAAACCTCTAAACATGGCACCCCTACACGACAACAAAAAATGGACAAATTTGTGGAGGAATACAAGGACATTTTGTCCTCACCCATGGAGGTTCCTCTACACTATCAGGTCAAGCACTCCATTGATCTGACCCTAGGAGCACCACTTCCTGATGTTGACATACCTCATGCAACCACACATACATAATCAACACATGTACTGCCTAATGTTCACCAACAGGTCCACAACATCTTGGATAAATCCAATGCCAAGTACAAGAAGTTCCATGATAAACATCGAGTGCCACACAAGTTCCAGGTGGGTGACATATTTTAGTTACATTTATAGAAGGAGTGCCTCTCTGGACCCCACTGCAAGCCAACGCCCACTTCAAAGCAAGCCAACGCCTTTACTAGAGAAAGTGGTTCACCAAGGACCAGGTTCAAACTAAATTTCCTTACCTCATGGAGGATCTACACGCAATGGGGACCATTGATTAATATGGGGGGAGGAATGATCCAGGTGGATATTGGTGGCAACCCACCTATTCCACCTAGTTAGTTTCATTGGTTTTATTATTTTTTATTTTTATCAGTTTTTTGGGTCATGAACTTCCAGAGCCCTTTTGAGGCCCTAAACGACATAGTCGTCAGAGATATATTTCCAAGGAGGTATCATATGCATCAAAAAACATACTATGACCATGTTATGACCCTAAGAAGTTGGTTGCCCAACTAACCCCAACAGGACCCATAAAATCTTGGTGTTACATCTCCTCGGGTTATGGTTTTGGTTGTTTAGGGTTTTCTCATATTCATAAATAATAAAAAGGCCCTTGAGCCTCATTGTAACATAGTTTAGAGGCATGTAGCCGCCACATCTCTTCTCAAAGATAAGCTACCATCGCCCGAGCTAGTTTATGTCCATTTTTTCTATAAGCATATTTCAGTCATTTGATATCAATGAAATGAAGTTTTATTTCTACTACAACTCCGTGTTTATGTTTATTTCTATATTTTATTTTATTCATGCATAATTCCAGATTCAAGGTACGACTCCATGAGGGTTTGAAACATATTTTAGTTTCAATGTTTTGTAGTAATCTTTAGTAAAATTCATGCAAGTGCCACGATATCCACAATTAATATTAGAGAGTTCCAAATATCTCATTTGAAATTATTTTTATTATCTCAAATGGGTTTTTTACGGAATTTGATTTTGTTTCTCAGTTTGAGAGATATGAGCAATTGAAGTTACACCTGTCTCTAATGCTACGACGTCGTTCGTCTTATGAATTTGTGGAATAATTTTCTCACATCACAGTTCATCAAATTTTGAGCATCTTATATCACTGGAAATATCTATTCGATACCTTAAATAGGTTTTTGACATAATTTGATTTCATAACCTATAACAAAAGTTATCAGAAAAGTTATTAGGGGTATTAGACCAGTCTGCTCTTCATCGACCATAGTTTATCGCATTACCATAGTTCAAATGCAGGTTTGGTCAAATGTTTTGGTGCATCATTTAAACTTAACTTGGTTGGTTTTTTAACCTAACCGAATCAAAATTGGGCTCAAAGCGCAGTTTAAAATACGTGGTTCCAACAACCCCACATCCGACATTGATAAACATGCCACTTGGCATATTTTTATCGGGTCATGAGACGACTGAGGAAATTTAAGGAAACAAGAATTTTCACTTGGTGCAGTGGGAATCTCACCAACGTGGGGTGAATTTGTCACTCCACGTGGCCGCAATAGGTGGAATTTGTATAAAAATTTGTGGGAGAGTGCAAATTGTAGGATAGTTAGTAGAAAAAATCCTATGGAGGATAACTCAATCAATTTTTGACCTTTTTGAGTGCAAAAAGAGCCCTGATAGGGTTTTTTGACTATTCTGGAGCCATTAGAGACATTATTTTAACATTTTCAGCTCTGTAACTTAAGTTAAACACATATTTCTAAGCATAATGAAAGAGTCCCAACATTGGAAGATGGAACATGAGATGTAGCCGAGGAGGGGTGAACTCCTTCGTCATTTCTTATCTTGTGTGTACTGTTATGGTACTAATGTCTTCTTTATTTTCTACAAAATTTAGTTTAAAAGCATGTTAATGTGTTAAGTAAATTGACATAATTGATTAAAAAACCTAATCATAATACTTGCAATCTTCACCATAAACTCTCAAGTTTTCATATACAGATCAATAACCCCATTATGGAACTTAGAGACACTTGTACGTGATAAAGGCCACTATGGAAGGGCATGCCACTATGAAGCGTCCACTTGGTTCCATGATTTGTAATCTCTTTTACTCGATTAATCTAATGATCTGTTATACTGAAAGGAGAGGGGACGCATTGGATCTTATACGTGATTACTGGTGGGTCTCCATTCCAAGCCCTCCATAGGATCATATTGCCACTTTTAGGGTGAGCATTGAGAGTCATGGGCCTACAACATAGTAGAGAGTAGATTTTCAATTCATGTATCCCTAAACACCATTCATTGATTACTCGTATCCCTCAACACCATGTATCCTTTTTGGATGAGGATGATGTACCTGGACCACCTTGCCCAGCTGGCTTCACACTTGCACCACACACTTGGAAGATGTTCCAGGGACTAAATGAGGATGTGTCTCACCATGGGAGGTAATGGGAGGGATTATTTCATCATTCTATACCTTACATATGGTATTCATGCATTATTGATCCACTTGGAAACCCATGATGATGTCATTCCACCACCACACCCACTTGGAGACACCACATTTGATTTGCTTGGATATCAAGAGGCCACCCCCGTTATTACTATTCTTGGTATCTATTCTCTTGCCTTAGCACATTTTGGACTACACTAGGCCACTTGAATGGCCCAATGACTCATTGTATCTACTTTTTTCCCTCTTGAGAGACTTATCTTTTTATTATCGAGCTATCTTGGTGGGCTTGTCACCAATTCATGTTGGCATTGTACATTATTTTATTATTTGTATATGAATTAGGCCTAATTAGGAAAATAGAACCCCTTATGGACGATATAAATTGATGAGAGCTCATTTGAATCTCATAATCACTTAGATTTGGGCTTGTATATCTATCTGATAATTTCGTTAGGCCTTTTGTATGGACGAGTTGGATTCTTAATGCATTTCTATGTTTGGAAGAGATTAATTATTGCCTTAGATATTCGATTTTATTACATCTTCATGATTGGGGTCATTTCGCTATACTTGTGAGTACTCTTTTCATGTTTTATCTTGTAATTTTTCTCATGTAATGGTCTATGAAATATTTATGCTCATGAAGGTCATGAAGTTTCTCTAGTGGTATTGCAAATATTTTAATCTTGTCTTTGCGAGGGATTTTTCATATGATTATTTTAAATTATGGTGAATTATTGTCCTAGGCGTACTTGATTATTCATGATTTTCCTTGATAAGTAATAACTTGGAGCATCAAGAAGTGTAAACTCTTATAGTGACCTAGTTGCAATTTCAAGAGCCATACAAAGTTACTAGGAGACTCCTTGACTGGAATTAAGCATATCTAAGAATTGATCTCATTAGACTCCATTCTCCTAATTGGATAGGCACTAGTTTTTAGGTCCCTACATTACTACTTTAGTCCCTTATTTTTTTTGGTGTAGCCCCCTTATTGTTATTGTTGTACCCCTGTAGTCCCCATATTGTTAATAGTGTGCCCCATAAAATCCCATTATTTTTATTATTGTGCCCTTACATTATTATTGTTAGGTCAGCTAGGATTATATTGTGAACCCATGGACTCCTATATATAGAAAGGAAGTTTTGTCATTTGAATAATCCAACAATTGTTTATTTATGTAATGTAAAGGAGGTTTCCCCCTTGAAGTGCTTGATTTCTAAGGCATTTATCTCTCTTTTATTTTATTTTGGGAGCTAGTTCATAACATTTGGTATCAAAGCTTTGGATTCAAGGGTTTCACTACTTCAAATAGATCATCGTGGAATTTTCTATATAATTTTTTATATGAAGTTTCAGAAGGTAAAACAAAAACCATTTGTGAATAAATCCTGAGGAACTTCCTGTAAAAATTTTAGATCTTGGTTTTCATTATATTAGGAGATATGATTTGTGGAAGTTAGGGTTTTTGTAGGCTCCTGAATTTCATCTCAAAGAGGTGACCTTGGGAAAATCATCATAACTCTCTCTCTGAGCATCAGATTAGAATTCTATAAAAAGTTTCCGAAATGAAATCGACATTAGTTTCTTGTGTATCGATTTCAGAGCCGAAGGAGGAAACAATGACATGTGGCACGTCGTACAAGTTCACTCAACTGAACCAATCTATAATTAGGCCATTGTGGCATATTGGGAATAACTTTGTCTTGAAGAATCCAAATCAAGTCAGACCCGTGATATTGGAAAGAAGATTCATAGGGATACTAAAGGATCGAAGATAAAATCTTGGGGATCTGAAATTACAGAGATACATCAGTTTCAATATCGAACTCCTAAAAATCAAGAAAAAATTGTGTAATTTTTTTAAAATCTCATTAGTCTTATTGGAAAAAACATTTGAAGTGATTCGAAGGGCATATTGAAGCATAGATATCAGTATTGGGATGTAAAATGGCCCATAAAAGGAATTCAACGCCCATTAAACCCTCAGAAGGCTTCACTATGACCCATGAAGAGGAGGAAGTGCAACATGATATATCAAAATTACAAGACCAAGTGCAACAAATTTCGCTCCTGAAAAGAGCAAGAAAAAATGAAATGGAAGCTAAGATGAATGGTTAAAAGAAAGGCATAGAAGCTAAGATAAATGGTTTGAAGAATGACATGTAAGCTAAGATGGATGGCATCAATGAAAAAATGAAAGGCAACATGGAAGACATGAAAAATGATCTAAAAGTAGACATGATACAAGAAATTATTCTTAATGCACAAAGTTAGTAGAGGAAACTCATGATGAGAATAAAATAAATGTTAATCATGGTTTCATAAAATATAATTTTGTATTGAAGACCCACCATATTCTAAATATCGATATAATTAAGTTTGATGGCAAGGATCCCGTAACATGGATACTATTGATGGAGAAATATTTTGATCTCTATAATGTGCCAAACACACAAAAGGTACGCATTGAAACTTTATATTTAGAAAAAAATACATTTGTATGGTATCGATGGCTTTTCTCTCGTCAAAAAATTGTCACTTGGTCAATTTTTACAAACGAAATGATAGCACATTATGAGGATACAAATAGCAACACCTTCTTTAGCCAATTGATAAATCTCAAACAAAAGGGTTCAATGGTGGAGCACACTGAGGACTTCCAAAATTTTAATATAAGGGTAGAGGAACAGAGGATTGATGTCTTCATAGGGAATTTAAAGGATAACATCCAACATGAGGTTCACCTTTTGGAACCTGATTTATTGGAGAATGCATTCAGGCTGGCAAGAAAAATTGAAGGTAAAATTATGGCGACAAGGAAGCCTGCCACTCACATCTATAAAGATGGATGTATTGATACTCATAGACTTCCACAACCTACAAGGTTGACGCCAAAATAATTGGAATAAAAAAGAGAAAAAGGGCTTTGCTATAGTTGTGATATCAAATACACAAAAGGTCATAAGTGTGCTGAGAAGAAATTATTTTACATAAATTGTGAAGAGGAGGAACAAAATGAATAAGAAAATTCAAAAGAAGAAGATATACACTAGGACCCAACCCTAGGGAAAGAATAAATGAGTCTGAACATATCCTATAATGCATTGGCAGGAATTACCACTCCTCAAACTCTCAAGGTGGAAGGACATATCAAGAAGAAAAATGTAATAGTGTTGAATGATTCGGGTAGCACCCATAATTTTATTCAATGTAAGGTAGCCAAGTAATTGAATTGCTTCCTATACCCAGCACCAGCGTGTCAAGTGATGGTTGCAAATCGAGGAACTATAAATTTCTCTCGAAAATTCCATTATATCAAGCTAACCATGGGGGAATATGTATTGAATAGTCCAATTCTTTCCATTCCAATGGAGGTGTTGATGTTGTATGAGGAGTATAATGGTTACAATATTTGGGGATGATAGATTTTAATTTTCAAGAACTTTTCTTAAAAAAAAATCTGTTAGGAAAGGAAGTTGAATTACGGGTTATCGTATGGAAGCCGAGAAAGATAATAAGCTCTAATGTCATGACAAAGATTCTGAAGAAAGAACAACGAGGCGTAATTGCGCAATTATGCTCACTAGAAGTTCCAACATCAAAATAATCTATTTCTCTAGATCTCCAAAATGTCTTGGACAATCATTCCAAGGTGTTTGAAACTCCCAAAGGACTCACACCTATTCATGATCTTGATCATGCTATTCATTTGATTCCAAGAAGTGTTCCTCCAAACATTAGGCCTTACAAATATCCTTATGTCCAAAAGAGAAAAATTAAACATATGATTGTAGAAATGTTAAAGGTTGGTATAATTAAACCTAGTCAAAGTTCTTTCTCTGCTCCAGTAGTATTGATGCACAAGAAATATAGATCATGGTGCATGTGTTTGGATTATAAAGAGCTCAATAAGATCACTTTTAAAAATAAATTTCCTACTCTTGTGATTGATGAATTATTGGATGAATTTCATGGAGAAATTTATTTTACCAAGTTGAATCTTCATTCAAGATATCATCAAATAAGAATGAAGACGGAAGACATTCTAAAAACAACATTTCGAACTCATGAGGGTCATTATGAATTTTTGGTTTTGCCTTTTGGCTTACCAATGCACCTTCTACATTTCAAGAGTTGATGAATTCCATTTTCAAACCCTTCTCTAGAAAATTTATGTTAATATTTTTTGATGATATACTAATCTACATTAGCTCTTGGAAGGATCATATTTAACATGTTGACAAGGTGCTCAAACTATTGGAAGAGAAATAATTATATCCAAAAACCTCCAAATGTTTATTTGGAGTACCAGAGGTGGAATATCTGGGTCATAGTTTATCTCAGGAGGGTGTTAAGGTAGACCCTAACAAAATTAAATCCATTAAGGAATGGAAATTCCCCACAACCATAAAGCAGCTGCAAGGATTTCTTGGGTTAACAGGCTATTATCACAAGTTTGTTAAGAATTATAGGAGAATAGAAACACATATAACAACATTATTGAAGAAAGATGCATTTTTATGGACTCATAAAGCAACTAAGGCCTTTGAACATATTAAACAGGAAATATGCCTAGCACTGGTCTTAGCTACGCAAGACTTCACAAAATCCTTTATTGTGGAATGTGATGCCTCAGGAAATGCAATTGGTGATGTTTAATGCAAGAAGGAAGACCCATTTCTTTTGAAAGCTGTCCAATCAAAGGAAAGTATTTACAAAAAGCTATTTATGAGTAGGAAAAGTTGGCAATACTACACAGGCTAAATAAATGGAGAGCTTACCTAATGGGAAGAAACTTCAAGATAAAAATTGATCATGGTAGTCTTAAATAATTTTTGGAGCAAAGGCTATCTTCAGAAGAGCAGAAAAATTGGGTCACAAAGATGTTGGGTTATGAATTTGAAATCATCTAAAAAAAATGGAAGCTAAATGTTGTTTCAGATGCACTCTCAAGAAAGGATGAGGAGGTGGAAGCATTGATTTGTGCTATTTTTATTATCCAACCAGATTGGATAATCGAAACAAGGGAGGAATGGAAGAATGATGAATAAGTATGGACACTCATTCAAAATTTGTAGCAAGATCCCAGTACATATGATACATTTAGTTGGAAAAATAATTCCTTATGGTAGAAAGATTGCTTATATCTTTTTAAGAATTCCCAACTAAAATAAAAGCTTCTTTTGGAATTGCACACCTCTCCCTTAGGAGGACGCTTGAGATTTTTAAAAACTTACCACATGGTGAAGAAATAATTTTTTTGGGATGGCCTTAAATCTTATATTCAAAATTTTGTGGTAGAATGTTTGGTTTTCTAAGAAAATAAAGTTGAGAAAATTAAGACCCCAAGTCTGCTACAACCTTTATCCATTCCAAGTCAACATTGGGAGGAGGTTTCAATGGATTTTATCATAGGTTTACCTAAGTCCGAAGGAATGAATGTCATCATGGTTGTAGTTGATAGAATTACCAAGTATAACACTTTTGTGCATTATCTCATCCATTTAAAGCAAGTATAGTTGCTACTGCATTTATGGAAGCAATTCAAAAGCTACATGGAAACCCAAAGATTATTGTAAGTGACAAAGCTCCCATTTTCACTGGAAAGTTTTGGACAGAATTGTTTTCTTGTTTGGGTACTCAACTAGCTCATAGCTCATTGTATCATCCTCAATCCGATGGGAGAACTGAGATATTGAAAAAATGTTTGAAAGGGTATCTTCGTTGTTTTGTATTTGATAAAAAAACACAATGGGTCAAGTGGTTACCTCTGGCTGAATGGTGGTATAACACTTCCTTCCATACCGCAGCAAAAATTACACCATTTATGGCACTTTATGGATATCATCCATCATCCATCACATCATCTTTAAGAGAAAATTCTAAGGTTCAAGCAGTGGAATATCACATCGAGCATAAACAACAAGTTCTCCAACTCTTAAAGGATAACCTAAAATTGGCACAAAATCGAATCAGAAACAACAGGCGGATCAACATCGCAGCGAGATAAATTTTGATGTAGGAGACTGGGTAGTTTTACGGCTATAACCATACAAACAAATATCCCTCACTCAAGCTAAGAATGATAATAAATTATCACCAAAGTATGATCCTTATTATCACTTTTAAAACGTTTACAATCCAAAAAGAATCTCCACCCACTTTTCTGATAAGATTTATGCTCTTATCAATCAACTCCGGTACAGAAATACTACTTCAGTTAATGTTACATTTTCACAATTATTATTATTTTTTGGAGTAGTCTAACTAGGAAGAGGAATTTCTCAGCTTTTGTTACCGGTTGGAAAAAATTCCGGCTCCGACCACCCATTCCCCAACCCGTCCAACGCGCTTCTTTGTGACGTGATTCTGTGACTGTCAGTATCTATATATATCTAGATCCTACCCAATGTGACTCTCCATGCAACTCATTAATGCGTAGTAGGTGGCGGGTGGAAGAATGGAATTCAAATCAGAATAAGGAAGCCAAAACTGCACATTTCCTCGCATTTCCTTTCTACTCATTTCTCCCACTGCAAAATGAGTGATCCCCCTGCGAAACGAGAGACCACACAATATACCTTTTTATTTGACCTGCAACTTTGGCTCTGCATGTATCGATATGCTTTCAGTGTCACACAAAGAATTTTTGCACATGGTTATGGCAGTGATTCTCGTGGTTTCCTATTGATTTTTTTCCCAGAAATATTCCATCATAGCTGCCTGCATTCGGAAAGCGCCATCACTATCATCCTGTTCTTCCTTGTCTTGGCTTGATTTCTTGGGGATCGACCACATGAGGAACCTGACAAGGAGACTGGTCTCCTTGCCGCCATTTCCATTGACATGGGGATCAATCACATTGCAAAGGACATAGTTGGGGAAGGCGGGGGACATTGCAGAGGAGTTCTTAAGGTGGTTGGATTCTTAGAGGAGTCCTGAGTTAGTGGTGTTCATGTGTTTCGAGAGCCACTATATTTCGAATGAGAAGCAAATCCATGTGTTGGCTATGGTATTAGAGGAAAGTGGGTAGGATTTCATCTGGACTATTGGATCTCTTCACACAAAATCCAAACCTGAAGGGACTGACGTGCGGTTTCCAGAGGGATTATAGGAGAGGACAAGAGAGAGGGGATTAATTATATGAGGGTACGCGCCTCAACAACTCATTCTCTCACATCCTTTAGTGGGCGTATTCCTCAGTCACTGCAGATGGAACTCTACATTGGAGAGCATGACCCTAGTGACCTTGGGAGTCCTTGTGATTACTTGGCCTATGTTTTGCAAAATGGTCATTTAAGTCGAATTTCCTGGTAGAAAACTTGGGGATTGGTATACAGGTATGTTTGGACATGAGTAGCGTGGCCGATGAAGAGAATGTAAGAAGAGCAGTCACCATGCTTCTGGAAGAGGAAGAAGGGAAAAATATGAGGAGAGCTCAAGAGTTGAGGAAGTGTGTGAAAATATTTGTATGTAATAAGGGTTCTTCCGATAAGAATTTGAGGTGTTTTTTTCAAGAGATGCAACAGTTGCAAATTTCTAGAAATGACATCAATGGTGTTTGTCGTAGTCATTGACCTTACATTGGAGGTGTGTGTAGTTTTTATTTACTATAAAACATATGGTCAAGTTGAACATGTAATATGCTAAAATTGTGAAAAATAAAATTTTCAATGTGATATTTATGTTATCATATATGGTCAACCTAAACATGTAATGTGCTAAAATCTTGAAAAATAAAGTTTTCAATGTGATATTTATGTTATTCTCATAATTGGTATGTGACTTGCCAAGAAAATATTTTATGTAATCGGTAGGCAACCACTCAGTGCTAAGTTCTATTGAGAGAACACACATAAAATATTTGTTAGAAATTTTGCAGAATTTTCACAAAAAAAAAAATTATTATTTGAAAATTTTGCAGAATTCTCAAAAAAAAAAAATTATTATTTTATTATTTTTAAAATTTCTTTATTTTTTTATTGGATATAATTCAATTGATAATCATTGTGTTATAAAATTTTTTATGTCAATTATAAAATTAAACTTCAAACTCTCCAAAGTTAAAAAAAAATATTTTATATCTAAAATATCTCAATTAAAATGTAATTGCATCAAGTATATTAACCTTTTTGCTATGAAAATTTTAATGGTGTGTGAATTTTCAACACAACAACCCATTTCTACCAAGCATTAATTATATTAACCTTTTTGGTATGAAAATTTTAATGGTGTGTGAATTGTCAACTGGGCAACCCATTTCTACCAAGCCACTTGAAAGAATGAGATGGTACACGAAGTTAAATGTTTAGGAAGTGTATGTGATTTATTTTTAAAATTATAATTATTTTTATATATAAAGAAACAATTATATATTGTATTAAAAAAATTTGGGTAAAAATTCATCTTCTAATGTTTAAAATCTCTTACAAAGAAGATTGATGCGATTTAAATTTTGGTTACAAATTACAAGGCTAAAATTATTTTCTCCCTATTGTCTCTAAAAGCGCTTAAAAACATTATATATTTGCATAACATATCAAAAAATCACTAGCATTATTATATTACTACATTTTCTCTATGACAAACTTGACCTAGAATTCATATATTTATGGCTCCAGCTAAGACGAAGGGGAGACCTGACCATTGATAGTGCCTATACTAATTTCCTCTTGTTGCACTCAGTTCCCAAATCTTCGCAACAATAATTCCTCATCTATGTTATTATGAGCCCTCTCATCCTTTCATCCTTTGTGATGATCAAATTATCCAAACTAAAACTCAGCATTTCCATCGCAAGTTGCAATATGTCCAACTTGGCCTCAAGTATGCCCATTTTCTAATTAGAAGCTCATAGTGGGCTTGAGCTTCAGACATAATCATATTATTCTGCTTTGATACCAAAGTGATAAGGAAATCCATATCACACACCATTTTTACTAAAGCAATGTTGACCTCTTCGTCTCCATATCCAGCTCCATGTGAGTGAACCTACACTGAACCTATTGATGATGCCAGAAAATTATGGCTCTGACCATGAATTCTATACTTTCAAAATCACACTCACGTTCTATATAAACCAGACAGATAATTCTCCATGATTTGAGACCTTTATCTTCCCCATTTATTTAAGACGAAAAAAATAATTTCATCTCAAAATTATCATTTTTTCTTAACCCCTTTTGTCTTAAAATTTTATTATTTTGTCTAAATCCGTTTTGTCTTAAATTGCGTTTAATCCTTTTTCAAAGCCAGTTGTCTTTATCTCTTTTCAAATTCGGTGCAAAATACTGAGTCTTCAAGCCTTTGGGTTTGAGTGGTATAGGGTTTTGAGCAGAGGGCTTTCTGGTTTCTCTTGTCTCTTTGAGTTTGCATTACAGGAGAGAAAAAGAAGAGCAACCATGGGGCATATATGAGGTTGATTAGCGCAGGGCAACGCGTCATCGCCATTATTCGAAATAACATGGACACGGGGCATGTGGATGGTAGCGACATCGCATGTGACCTTGGATCTAGCAACCGAGAGTCGTTGTAGCAAGAGGAAGTTTCACATCGAGGCACCCCTTAGCGCTATGAAATGCAATCGCGACTCAGGTGCTTCTCATACCTCTTATATGCTTTTTTTGTCCATGTATGTTCAATGTCCTCTTCGGATTAGGTGAAGCGAAGAAGAGAGAAAATTGATATCCCTGGTACCAATGTGGGAATCCTTGGTTTCTTAAATAAAAATTTGAGCGCATTGATTTTTACAACTCTTTGGGTTGTAGACATTTACTGCATGTGTCTTCCCTGGGAGGTGGAGCTCTAGGGCACCCTAAAATATAATATGACATGGAGAGTAGAAAGAAGCCATGGCGAATGTGGTATCAAGTATCGTGGGTTTGTGACAACCCAACACCCTTGATGGGATTAACAAGTTAGACAACTGATACTTCATGAGAATAGAGTATGTGATGGAGCTTGTAAGTCATGTTTGTTCTTACTATCTTTCTTAAGCAATTTTTTGGCCGTGGTGGCAATGTGGGAATCCTTTGTTTCTTAAATAAGAAATTTAGGGCACTAATTTTTATAAATATTTGGGTTGCAAAAATGTATTGGACGTGTTTTTCTAGGAGGTGGAGCTCCTGGAACCTCTGGTAAAAAATATGATGTAGAGAGTAGAAAGTAGACATGGCAAAGTTGGTATCAAGGATCATGGGTTCGTTACACCTACGCACCCTAGTTAGGATTAACAAGTCAGGAAACTGCCACTTCGCCGGAACAAAGAATGTGGATGGATTTTTTAAGTCCTATCTATTCTCTCTTTGTATTAATTCTTAGTTGTGAGCATCTTATTCATATGAAATTAATTTATATTGGGCATTGAAACAAAACAATACTTGTATGGGATTTATGAGAGACTAAAGTTTGAACATACCCCTTGCATAATTAATATATATGGTGGATTACTTCAATTAGGAAAACAAATACCACAAACTAAGTATCATTGTTGAAATTGAATTTTCATGGTTTCGCTCGGGTTCTTCTATTAGAAAAGGAATTTTATCGATGTACATTGAACAAGGACCTAAAATAGGCTTTTGTTATACTTTCTTGGGAGAAACTTAGCCTCCCAAAATGGTACCTTGATATCTGCTTATATATGGGCAAAGACCACATTTTATGATTTATTTGTAAAAGGTTAAGGCTTAACTCCACCTGTTCACCTTGGCTTGGCTTAGGAGTCCCTCTATCTAAATATTTCTTTTTAACAGTAGCATGGTACATGAAGTTTTGACATTTAATTGGTGATGTTGTGCCAATAAAGCAACACTAATATGGAAAAGTAAGCTTTGAAATTTAATTGGTGATATTGTGCCAACAAATCAACACTAATATGGAAAAGTAATTTCCTAATGCATTATAATAATTTTTTTTATTAATCTCAAAATGTATGTTTTTAATTTTTTAAATGTAAATGAAAACTGATAGGTTTCTCAGTTTTGAGCTCAGCATTTTATTAGAAGGAAATGCAGGAACGCCTTACACTTGCCATAAGCTAAGCGCACAAGTTTGACAAAGAATAATACCTAAGCATTCAAGTACTGAAATGGAAGGAATAAAGGAAGCTCAGTGATATGTAAATGTTTCAAAATCATAACCACAAAAGAAGCATCAACCTATATATTTCATTTCTACTCCAACCATTGCCCATCCCAAATAAAAAATGTGAGATGCCATCTATTAATTTTATCATAATTTTGTCAAACCACATCAAAAGAGCAGGCCAACAGATCGGAGGATAACATTGTATTTGTCTTGTAATCAAGAAACATAACAAGTCAGCTCACTTTACTCCCCAACAATAAGACCACACTGTGTGCAGTATATCTGGTTGAAAGATATCTCAATAAATTACAAATGCATGATAGCAGTGGTTAGGCATAACAATAGGTTATGCTGCAGAGTCATGTTAATGGGAAAAAGGATATATAATAAAAAGCTTTGCCAAAAAGTGATACTTTTAACTGAATTCTCTCCAAGTTAGTTGCTTGTGACAAAAAAAAGGCTTATTCTTCACACGCTAACAAAATAATTTAACTGGAAACCCACCCATTTTTATCATTGTAGTTCTCTTTTGCTTCCTCTACAAAACAATCATATTCTTGGATCACATTTAGTTCTTCACATTTGGATAGAAGGAATGATTATAAAGGTCAAACATATGAGTTGGATTTAAATTTGAAAATCCTGCATACATTTCAAGGATGCTTCTTTGTACCAAAATATAATACAAAATTGTCTGTGTTGATGATTGTGCTACTATTTGAAGGAGGTGGAACTTTCCAGTTCAGTTTCATTTCCTTTCATTCTACACCCAATCATTTTAGTCTCTTCTCCTCTGCCAACTTACAGTTAATTTTTATATTACATATTTTGAGTTTTGTAAAATTCACTGATCGATTTTGTTTCCTTGCATTTAATTTCTCCATAGGGAAATAAAAAATGAACAAAGTAAATACAACATCGTACAACAACAAAATGACAAGATAGATATCGAGTATGTGTAAATGTTGGTTACCAGTACATCTTTTGTACCCCATTGGATAGAGAAAAAAAGATTGAATACTATATGGCATGGCAGAATTAACAATGCCCAGCTGAGTTAGAAAAAGGACTAACCATGAAGACTTAGTCAACCCGTCATTATTTATAAAACACTGATGGGTCTCTGCACAAAAAGGGAAATAGTTCAATTAACGTTCATATATAATTAGATGGGCACTATACCACGCACCTCAATGCACTTCAACGGTTCAAACCCAGCGTGAGTGACTTTTCTTGTGACTGAAATTGTCCTTACTATGTAGACAACTGTTGGTTCCCAATACTATGGCCTTTGATGTGCATCAGCTTTCATTATTGCGAAGGCAAGGTAAATTATTACGGAACAAGTAAGAACTCAACAATCAATTTTGTTAACATACGATCTTATTTTGATGAATTTCTCTGCATCCTTTTACTTGTAATTTCAGCCATTACAAGACACAGATGGTCAGTCATGCACCTCAGCATTGCCTTGCCTTCTTAAATCTATTCTTTTCCTCAACCACTAATTTAGAGATTTCTTTGATATTCGTAGCCTCTCAATGGTTGGAGGATTTTGTAGATCCAACCTCTCAATGGTTGGAGGCTTTTGTAGAGAAACTGCAGAGATTTCAAATCTACTGCCAATTTTTCTGTCCTCTTCATGAGTTGAAATCCTATCACTAGCTGTTTGATGATCATTGGTATGGTTAGGTAGTCCATCTTTGACAATTATGTGTCTTCTAGGTACAAGGTTGTTTTGATTACCATAGATAACTGGAAGGCCCAACTCATTTTGAAGGACTTCAACAATAGCATCAGATAGTGCGTTCTATTTGTCAATATCTTTCGCAGTTCCAGTAATGATTACCAGCTTATCTTTAATTGGGTATTCTGCACTTTCAAATACACTAAAATCAGTTTATCATTTTAACATAAAAATCTAAAATATATTAAAAATGAGTATAAAAAAAGAGATGGTATGCACTAAGTCACTAACAAGAATATGCCATAAGAGGATGTGAGTAAGTGCAACAGTTGACAAAACCATCCGAATACTATATGCCTATTGCTATATGGATGTCAAATATCTCATACTGAGTTAATTCATCTTGCACAACCTCAGGTTTTGTTGAGTAGATAGTGAAAGTAAACAACTCCACATTAAAATTTCATCCATAGGACTTCCAGTTTTCTATTCTATGGAATGGATAAGAAAGGCTTGTTATCTATAATCACTAACAGTAACAAATTATTGTTTTTGAGTTATTATTTCCAAATCTTTTTGGCATAGGAAATGGACAACACCTGATATAGATGGGATATTATTATGTATAGAGAGAGAGAGAGATGTGGGGCCATTTCTCATACTGTTCATTGATTCTGTGAATAATTTGACCCTTTGGTTCCACTGAATAGTGATTTTGAACCAAGATAAAAAGAAAAGATATGAAATATTTTTTTTCTTGATGACAGCCTCAATGGACCAAACTAGAAAATTAAATCAGAATGTCCAATAGATGCAGCCAAAAAGCCTTAATGAATGTATACACTTCTAGGAGTTGAAACTAGCATACGATATATAGGCTATAGCCTGTCAACCAATTCCATTAATTTTACCAAACTAGGTATATGCATCATCTAAAATCAACTTACCATATCAAACTAAAATGTTGATATTTGTGTCATCCACAAGGTCAATATCAGGGATCACTTGTATCAGTAAATGGAACATCAGTCAGGAGTTGATCTCATAAGAGAAATAAGAGCAAAATAATTATTTTGGAAGTTGCTTTGAAATACATGCAATGAAGACATTCTTCAGATCTAGATCCAATGGTTGGACTAAAGGGTATCTATTTGGGAAAATCACCCAAAGACTTGCACCCATCTCATCCCTTTTTCGCCATCACATTCAGGTGAGGCAAACAAGGAAAAATATAGAGGGAATGGAAACCTGATGGATGACATAATATTCCGTTGACCTCACTTCTGAACCAATGCCCCAGTGGTGAATTAGTGAGAAAATGTAGTATATAAGAGATTATTGTAGTTCTCACACAAATAAATTAACGTTTTTAAGTCCTGAAAAGAAAAGTTACACGAATGAAACCTTTTCAACTAGGAATAAGATCCCCACAGACTGCTGTGATGAAAATAAATTTAATGTTAAAACACCTGAGGCCAGTTCCTTAAGAAATTTAGAAATTTTAGAGGAATTCATGAGTACTGAAGTTGAAGAGAGTTGTTTTAATAGGCTTCATGATCATCTTCTTATTGAAGTGTTTGTGAGGCTGCCTACCTCCAATTGGGTTGCTGCATCATGTGTCCAGAAGCGTTATGCTAATTTATTTCGGGGTGAATCCTTGTGGAAAGTTGCACTAAGAGATGTCCTTCAGTGGACAGGAAAAAGTGATGGCCAGGACCAATTGGATGAGGCTCAAGCAAGCGGTAAGATTTTCTTATATCCCTGTTTTTCTATCCCTGTTTTCTTTTCTTATATCCCTGTTTTGTTATCCCTGTTTTCTTATAAAATACTTATATCCCTGTTTTGCTATCGTTGTCAAGCTTAGAAACTTTCATTGCATTCTTGTGTTCATATTTCGAACAACTCTGGCCTGTATTAATCAATGTGTAACAAGAAAACATAAATAGCAGATGGGATCATCCATTGTAGGGATTTAAATTAAAAGTTTTCAAAGAGTAAATATAGAGAAAGGGTATTTTAACTGACCATATGTGTCTAGAGTTTATACTCTATATGCTATTGTGGATATTTTTCCATTTTATATATATACCTATCCATTGACACCAATAGGTGTGGGCTTTAAGGGAATACTAAATCACATATCTGTGGTAATTAAGCTTATGCATCCTTGATATTTAGTCACAGAAGTTCATACCTCAGTTTGCAGAGGGAGGGGATTCACACATTCATGTGTTTATTTCATGTTTGTAGAAAAGTGCATATGTTTACTATCTAGTACTCTACTATAGAATGGAAAAATTTGCAAGGTGATTTATTAGCAGCTGGTGATCAAGCTTGAAGCTCTTGCTTAAGATTGATACAAAAGCTTTTTTACTCATTGCACTTACTGCAGCTCTCTTAGCCTACTTTAGGTTTTGTTTTCTAACCCTAACCAACTTATCTTACTACAATTATATATGAAATCTTATATTAAATGTAAGAGCTTTGTACACTCTTTGGATGAGGTGCATAATTTCATTGTGCGGATCTAGAGCAAAATAGAAATAATTAATATTAGCTTGTAGTGTGCATCTGTAGAAATAAACTGTAGTTGTATATATGCAAGCATTTAGGGATGATTGTCATAGGGTTTTTTCCATCATATCCTTCTACTCAATATGACAATTTGAATACCTAAATAATAAATACAAAAGAGGTTTATGTCTATTTTTCACCGTAAGCTAATGAATTTATTAGTTTACCTGTTGAATTTTTTTCTTAATATGCGATATTTTGGATTTTTTTTAGGTTTCTCAAATTTACATATCAGAACAAATGGATTTAAATGATTGTCTTGCAATCATCTTAGGTGTCATACTGATCTATTTACCATAATCTGTGGTCACTAAAGAAGAATATTGAGAATTGTATTTTCATGATTTTATTTGCTTTAATACATATATTCAAAAGTAACCAGGTGATAATGTAGGGCATTCTTGTGGTTTTTGAATTCACCTTCTTAGAAATTCTTGCATAATTCTCTTGTGAAAATAAATTGACATGTGCATCTCTGTTTCAGAAGATATACATCTTTGTATATTAGTAATAATATATTTTCATTCAGTGGATTGGATGGGGACACTCATGAGCTTGTTGGTCATGTTTTTCTGTTTCTAAAGGGGCAGCTTGAGCTGTCAGTTACACCATTGTCGTATGATTTACTTCACTGAACTATAATTGGTACATTTTTGAGAAAAATGGCAATGGAAATGTAAGGCCTGAGCTTGTAATGAGCCTTTATCTCCTGGCTGCAACTAAGTGTAGGCTTGGGCAATATGAGTAAGGTGTTTCAATATTGAAAAAGGAACTGGCTATGTACATCCCTGAGATGGGTTCTGAGATGGCTTTTGGAGCATTTGCAGGGCATATGCAGCTTGGGGATACTTATTCTATGTTGGGTCAATATGAGAATGCCTTGATATCTTACCATGAAGGCCTCAGAATTCAGAAGCAGGCTCTGGGAGATAAGGATCGTTGAGTTGCTGATACTTGTCGGTATATAACAGAGTCTCATCTACAGGTGAGCATTCCCTTGAAAGAATGAATAATATTTCGAGCTTCAAGTATAATTTCTTATACCTATTAGGAACCATATGTGTACTGATATTTCTAGATAAATTTCTTATTATTCAGTAGATATCTACATATTCTCAGGTAAGATTTTTCAGGATCGAGTTCAGGAAGGTCAGGTAATTTCCCTTAACTACCCTGCCTGCGCCATGAGGCATTTGTATCGTATGGAAGGACGTAAACTGTAGCAAGTCAGGGGTATTGCTCATAGCTCTGCTCAGGTCATAGGGATGATAAAACCCTTACTGTGTTGGCCGTGCAAGGCCAAGCTCATGCAGAGCTAACTTCATGTAAGGCAAGACCTTATCTGAGCAGAGCTTTATCTACCATTTCTTCCGCAGTGCGTACCTATCAATATTTTTGTTCTCATCATGTCTTATGGTTTAATCAGCTTCTGTTCTTTTTCTCTTTTTCCTCAAAAATTGTGGCACTGTTTATACTTAGGAGATGATCAAATTTTACTTCTAACTATGAAAGTTGGAAAGATATCTTGGAGGTTAAGGGTTATTATGATGGTTCCTTTTTCATGACTCCACAATACCCCATGGGGTTTTCGGGTTTCCGAATCAACCCAAAACCTCAGAAAATCCCTAAACACACATATCGATTGGAACCGTGAAACTATATTTTGCTGAATTTTTGGCAATGGTTAATGGAAAAGGTGTATACAGTGAAATACCTGTACAGGTATGGCAGGGCAGGCATAAGCAGACTAGTGAATTATTACCATTCACCTTAAGCCCCTGGATTTGTTGGCTCCTTTTGGGGAGGTAGTTTGGAGAGCAGACTAGTGAATTATTGCCATTCACCTTAAGCCCCTAGATTTGTTGGCTCCTTTTGGGGAGGTAGTTTGGAGAGTGCCTCGGGTCATTGAAATCACTGTAAACAAAATTGTGAATGGGTAGACCTGATCGTGGAAAATTTGTAAGCTGCCAATTTGCAACTTCCAAACCACAATGAGAGAGTAGGTGACTAATAAAAATGAAGTTATATTTGAGCTCTCGGCATTTATTTGAGAAATAAATCCCGTGCTTTCCCAACTCAAAACCAAATTTAGTTGTTGTCGTGATGTATTGCTACATAACATTTTGGTAATGGCCAACTATACAACATGGAACAAGAATACCAAATTAGCCTATTTTTAAAGAGCCGTACTCCATCTTTAACAAGGTCAGGATTGCTTTCATAGTAATTAGTAGATGCATCATGAAGTTTGTTGGCACCCAAATATTCTCTAGCAAAAGATTTATGGCCCCTTGCAAGATTTATGGACTTCCCCTTGCACCATGAATATAGAGTTGCTTGTCAACTCTCCAACAATTTAACTCATCCCAAACAGGCTATACAAGAATAAAAACAGTCTTTGTACAACAGGCCTCCACCATGCTAGAGTGATAAATATCCACATCTTCCTTTTGAAATATCTAGACAAAGAAACCTTAAGAAGAATCTAAGCAAAGAAATTATTGTTATGGCCTATGGACTAGTCATTCCAAATCCTGAACCAACTAATGATCAAGATGGGCTCAACCCTCAGGACCATAATCATCCCTCGCTAGATGGGGGGCTTATCCCAACCCCATTTAAAATAGAAAGCTCATTTTTAACCCATACTATTAAGAATTGCAATATGACAACAAACCACTGGAAAAGAACTTACAGTTCATCAACCTGCTTTCTTCTCAGAAGGATAAATAGAATGCTAAAGGACATTTATCCCCTAAGAGAAAAAATTAAATTGAAAGGCCACAACTTAAGGAAAACTTTCACCTAAAACATTCAGTTAAGTTTACTTTTGAAAAATGACAAAAATCTTATTTCCAATACTGTCTCTTCCAAGATCAATATCAATCCTCTCCATAATTGGTACAAGTATAAGGTGTGAAATAGTAAAAAAATCCTTTGTCAGGAATTGATGGGTACAAAAAGGTTCAATCAGAAACCAACTTTAGATGCAAAAATACAATTATAAATGAAGTTTTGGAACTTTATAGAATTTATACTTGCTTATACAAGCCTTGAACAAAATCTGGACTGTCCCTCTAGAGCCAAAGGTCAATTTTGTATGGTATTTGTTGCATGGTAGCCTTTCTCTTGCCCAACACATGTGATATCTAATAATAGCCTTTGCACGTGTGCTTTCTATGGCCAGGTTGTAACTAATATCTTTTTTTTATTTTATAGGAAGGAAAAAGCTAAAAAGTGGCTTGGAATTGAGCTATGGATCTCTATGGTCACTTTTAACTAGGTCCACTTACTTGGAAGGCCACACTGTTGGGAAATAAAAGAATATGCACTATTAAGTGTGGAAAATTATTTTAGTCATTGGAAATATTGTAACAATATTAAATTCAAGAGTTGAGATATTGATCAAATTTTTCTTGAGCTGATAACAAGGAAATCATGTATAATTTATGTCTGCAAAATGAGGAGTTGAGATATTTACCAAATTTTTTCTTGGGCTGATGAAATGGTTGTCATGTATAATTTGTGTTCACAAACGGAGGCTCAAGTTCACTAGGTGACCATGGATTTAAACATCTTTGCCAAATGGATTCGACAAAAACTTGGGAAATAGTCACAATTACAAAATATAAAGTTATAAAAATAATTTGACACATGCCCAGCAGAGGTCAAATGGAGTAAGTCTAACTTGATCAAACTTGGTCAAACTGAGTTTGACTCAAGAATATGATGAAAAAATAATTTAGGATATTATTGGAGTCAAACTCAATAACTCACAAGTTTGACTCACAATCCTAGTAACTATACTTCCATGCTCTTTAGTGGGTGGGCTTCTCCTCAGTCATCCCCCCTTTCAAGTACTCGTCAGATGCTCCAAATCAATTCCTACTATCTAAGTATGATATGAACAAGGTGATTGGACAGGATCTACAGGAAATACATCCAGGTCAGTTGAATCACATCCCCTGAGTGTCTTATACCCAAGATGGATTTCTATTTGAGCACTTCATGCAACTAAAAGAGATGAATGTAAAACCTAAATATACATGGAAAATATTTTTTAGACCTTCAAGATCCCTTTTGGAAATTTTTGAGTACTCTCTCACTCAATTTGGGTTGAAACCAATCACCAAATTCGATGCCTTGATGGGACTTTCCAGCTATAACACTTGGAAAACACAACTTCAAAGGAGAATATCCTATGTAGATGTTCTATTTGTGAGAACTAGAATTTTTAATGCATTACCAAGAATCAGGTGGCTCCCTCTCTACTTTCATATATTATCCATACCAGCAAGCCATAACTACTATTCATGAGGAAATTTTTCAAGACTAGATCACCATTCCTACAGGGACCCCCAAACAGTCTCCTTTGATTGTGCTATAATTTTAGGATGCCATGGAAGTCCTGGAATAGTGATTCCTTTACTTCTTGGTGAGTAGTGTTCGGTCTTTGTACAAGCAGATGAAAGTTGCTACTGTTTTTCCCAATATTATCACATTGAATTTACCTATCAAAGCTACTCCATAGCTTTAGAAATCAAAGAAGTTGTTAGTATTTTTTGAAAAATAGGTTTGTAAGTATGTAGCTCAAATCCATATACCTTTAACTACATCATTCAAGGGTTGTGTGATAAAGGTAGGACAAAAGAAGCTTCACATTTTTATAACTAGCAATTGCACCAAGAGGTGCAAAGGAACGTCGGAAGGCGGTAGATATGTAAGGGAAGTAATTTTATGAAAATAAAAATTTTGTGACAATATGGAATATTGGATTTTAAACTGTCAAACATATTTTTTTGTGTTTTTATTTTCACAAAATTACTTTCCTTACATATCTACCGCCTTCCCTTTTCAAGAAACCAGGTAGGTTCTGAAAAACAAAAATGATGAATTGATTTGACTGGGTAAAATCTGTTGTCATTTTTTAGAAGATTGGTTATGTTTTTGCTTCTACTAATTAATGTTAATAACCTTTTTGTGCAATCATTCAATAGGTTTGTAATATGCTAGGTCAATAGACTGTCGGGTGCTAGGTTATCAATTTTATGATATTCTGGTTACATTTTGGTTCCAATTCTGATAACTTTGATATAGGGGTACACATCCAACATCATAACAACACATATTGATTTGCTTTTGGATTAAGGATTTCCCATACCCAATTGAATCTCTGTTGAGTCAATAATAGAACCCTGCCTTCTCTAATCATTCTAGGAACAAGAAGCAAGATATGCTATATGCATTCACACACTGATAGGGCTAACACGGTAGAACAAAATTACATGTTATATGCGTGACAAAAGTTTGTAAATATGGTCTCTACTATCTAATGGGAAGGATTAAGATTAATGTACACAAATATACTTTTCTACTGAATTTCAATGTTTTATGTAATGTTTATTCAACTAATTTTTATACTTGTTTTCATCTCATTTTGGTCTAGTTTTGACCTGAAACCTGTTTATTAATAATTTTGGGGGCATTCACTTCTGGTCCAATTTGTAATTTTGTGGTATTTTATTCCCAATCAAATTGCTAATTTTGTGGTATTTTAGTTCCGCTCTAGTTTGCAATTTAATGATATTTTGGTTACATTCTCTTTTTATCTTCTTTTGCTTTATCCTAAATGCCATTTCACTTAACCATTTACGCTCATAGCCTCGTTTCACTAACACTTTCTCATAAATGAGTTTTTGATAGGATTAAGCCTTGTTTTACAACTATAACTAATTTTTCCTTCTTTTATTCCCACGTCCCTTAAGATTACTTGGTCTGCCAACAATGCTGCCATGGCAGGCCTAATAGTCCTCCAGCTAGGCTTCTAAATGATAAGTGCACTACAGCTGCAAGGGAAATTTCAGAGAACAAGGATGGCTGGGCGATTACTGTGCCCAATCTAGAGCCGCACAACGAGGGGCAAGTCAGCGCAACGGTCAGAAGGATAATCCACCCAGCTCCGGTCTGATACATGCTGCAGCATAGTCTTCTCTATGGATTCCTTTGTTAATATTTCAGTTATCATGATGTACAGGTCGTTAAAACCTTTAATTTGGACTTTGATTGCCTCTTGTTTTGATAAGAAACGTAGGACTTCAAGAGCTAAGACATCTTGGACAATTTTAAGACCTGATGGGATTTTTTCCACTATGGCTTTTCTTAATGGCAACCTAAGAAGCAAAATAAAAAACTACTTGGTCTGAGAAAAAGATAAACTTGATTTTGACTTGGAGAAGCTCGTGGCTGAAATGTAACTCAATACTTGGTTAACTAACAAAATAATCAATCAACCTATGCCTTTTACTCAACTTCATGTGTACATTGCTGAAATTGGCAAGGATAGCTAGCATTGTGGTTAATGTAATTAATTTATTCTCATAATTAATACTTTAACGCAGACAAAGCTAAAAAATCAGAGTCAACATACATACCTGTTGCTATTGAGAAAAAATATTGAAGTCACCCCACGTGACAGAACTTCATTATCTGCTCAGGATCCAAACCCCAGCAGCCCCGCAGTTATAATCAATTCAAACAACCCCCTCAATGACTGTAAACCCGCTCTTAATTTCCTCCAATCGACATGAACAAAATGCCCAGAACACCTACATTTTCCCTAAATAAGCCATTCTCCATTTTAATAAAACCTCACAAAAATCTTTCGTGACGAAAATTGAGGGAAGATATCACCAATCCCTTGTTCTTCAGATGTACCATGAAAATGAACCCTCAAACGTCGTGACCATGAATAGAGCCATCCTTTTCCATTTATTTGCTTCAGGTAACAACAAATCAGAGGGCTAGACATCTAAAAAGTAGGATAAAGGGACATGCATGAAGCGTAGAAAAAACTTAAAGGGTTTTGCTTGTAGTATTTAGAAAATAAACAAATCCCCATCAAATTGCCGACGATTTTCCGCCATTATTTTTGTGCTAGCGTCGGTCAGATTGCAAAGCGGTCGGTCCCATTGTCTATTGAGTGCTACCTTATCTCTCTCTCTCTGTTCTTACAGCTCTCAGTGCTTCCTTTCCTTTCCCTTCCCTTCCCTTTCCCACTTCGTTGCCCTCAGAGCTCGCTCTTACTGTGCGTCCTTGTTTTCTTTTGGCTCTGCCTCTGAAACATGTAATTTCATTTCTGAATTTCTGCCTCCTTCTGAGACAAACCCCGTCTTCTGCGCCATTTTTAGATCTTCCGCCTCATGCACACTACATTGTTACTCTCCCCTTCTCTAAGCTTTTTCAAAACCTAAAGCATGAGAAAGCCCTAGTAAAGTGGCCAGACTCTTCGCACACCCACCACCATATCCACCGTCACACCTCCGCCATGTTGGGTACTTGACGGAGCTCTGTGAAGAAGGGTTTCATTCAAATATTGTCCCCTAAATTCTAAAAGCCAAAGATTATGGAATTCCATTCAATATCTAAATCGTTAGTTTCCCGGTTACATATCTTACTAATCCATTTAATTTCAATTGCAGCAAGTGCATTGGCACCATAGCGTGTAAATGAAATTTTTGTAGTGAAAAAAATTAGAAGGTTGTAGCAATGTGTTGGCACCATAGTGTGTAATGAATTTTTTGGAGTGAAAAAAAAATTGGTAGTTCAGTTTTTATTAGGAATCAACTAAGATGTAAATGTTAGGGAAAAATGAGATTTTAAAGTAGAATAGTTGGATCTTTTTTTGGTCCAACTCTCACTCGTGAATAATGGAAAAATATTTTCTTCTACCATCTCCTCTTCCTTTTTGGATTACAAAGCCATTGACCTAATATTAAAGCTAAATTGAAACCCAAGACCCCCCTCCACTTCATATGTAATCCTTTCTAGTTCTCAAAGAGGCTAGAGAACTTGATCATATTTGAAATTAAAGTAGTTGGCTCACTCTTTTTTTTTTTAGAAAAAAATATTGGAACATGTAAACCTTACTTTAAAGAGTTACTCTAAGCAAATTTGTGGCTCCAATAATAAAGAGGGCAAAAGATGTTAGTGGAGATATATGAATAGAATGAAAAATAAAAAATACCATTCTTCATGGCAATACAAGGCTTGGAAATGAATCAATTTTTCCTCACAACTCAAAAGGAAGAACAATCTAGTTGTAGTAACCGTAACTTGGTCAAGTTTTTATAGTCAAGGCAAGACTTGGTTGGGTTCCCAAGTTCCAAAAAAATTAAGGGTAATTGTGAGGACATGATAACTAAGGAGTGTTGGTGTGTGCCAAGGATTGAAAAGGCATGCTAACACATGCCAGAAAATGTCAATGTATGTTGATGAGTATTAGGGAGTGCCAGGACATCACAAGGGAGAACTAGGTCAAAATGCATGGAAATGAATGAATAAGAGTGTGTGCCAAGTAGTGTCAACAAATTCCAAGTGTCTCAAGGATAAAGTGTGTTAGGAGAAGGCCAAAATAAGACTTGTAGGAGGTAAGCCTAAGGTTACATAAGGGTTGGAAAAAATAGTTTCAAACAAAGGGAAACTTTGGGTTGGGCACAACATTGATTTTCCAATGACTTGGTTGGGTTCTCAAGTCGCAAAAAAAGTAAGGCTATCTATGACGGCATGAAAGCTAAGGAATACTAAGGGGTGGCAGGGAATGCCTAGAAGTACTAACACATGCTAGGCAGTTCCAATGCATGATAGGAATTCCAAGATGTGTCAGGTGCTAGGGTGTGCCATGAACACGTGCTAGGGAGTGCGAGGGCCAAGTGTCAGGGAAACACAAGGGAGCACTAGTTTCAAATGCATGGAAATGAAGTATCATCCAGTTCCAGGTGTGCTAAGAAGGGAGTGACACGATATTCTAGGAAGTGACAAGGCATGATAGAGTGCTAGGGATGCATACAAAGATGTTCCAAGTGCCAAGGTGTGCCAATGTGTGCTAAGGAGTGTTAGGGAGTGCCAGGAAAACATAACAGAGCTCTAGGTAAAAATTCATAAATGAATGAATAAGAGTGTGTGGCAGGGAGTGTTAGCAAGTTCTAGGTGTCTCGTGGAGGGAGTAACATGGTATGATAGGCAGTGCTAAGTCATGTTATAGTGTCAGGGAGACTTGCATCTAAGATGTGCCAGGTGCCAGGGTGTGCCAACATGTGCTAGGAAGTGTTAGGGACTGTCAGGGAAACACAAGGGAGCATTTACATTGTAGCCATTGGAGAAGTATTTACGTTGTAGCCATTACAGGACCCTGATAATTTTTTCCATGGAGAATTATTTACATTGTAGCTATTGCATTAAAGCAAGAGTTTTGTCAATGCTTTTTTGTATGTGTTTATAAATTGGAAGAGATAAATCATAAATAAGAAGGGCCTGAAAGAATTGAACAAAGAAATGGAGGTCACTGGGATAAAGTTGATGGCATTGGAGTTGGTAGTTTCATACTGTCACAAGGGCATCCAAGACAACCATGACCTGATTGAAGAAGTGGAAAACAAGCTGGCAGTCCACATTGAGGAAGATATCAATCCATTTTCGACTAAACCAGATATATAACCGTGGCTCTCTCTACTCACAGTATTTCATTGAGATTGTGTTAGGTATCTGTTATTAGCCTATGCTTGTGTCTATTTAAATGGATACTATATTGATAGCCCCAAAATGAGGCATTTTGGATTGCCTATAGTTTGTACTAGTTCTGAAAAAGAACTAGAAACAATTAATCTCTTTGGCTACAAAAAGTATTCTACTTGTTGTGTTGGGGAGTTTCTCTCGGGAAATTTATGAATAACCCGACATATTTTTTATATACGTACTGTGAAGAATCTTTATAAATCTACCTGTCAAATCAGGTTCAATCCAATGCAACAACTTTTTCCCCAAAACAAGCACAAGATCAAGCCAACATGTGTGCTGTGTGCATTTAAAGAGATGGATAGGTAGGTTTACCCTTACGAGAACATGGTACCTTAAAATCTAACCACAATTGGTGAGTGAAAGCATTTGCGAAATGGCATCATGAGTGGAGCCTTTTCCAAAAGATATTATTCATTTAGATTACAATATATACAACACGTAGTTAGTGTTCCATCCATGTTAGTGCACACACCTGATGGTATCAGTCCTTAAACTAGTACAAAAAAAATGATTTTATATATTCACATACAGGACAGTCACAAGATGTCAACAAAATCACATACTTATCGAAATCCTCAACCATGAATATGCTAAATTGCTTCCAAATGTGCTTGCAACTAGGCATCAAAGACAATCATTGCAATGGGTTAAGAGTATCTAAGAGAGAATTATGTAAGGAGTTCCTTCTAGGTAAATTAAATTGGTATTACTATTGTTAAAGGGGGTGGCCTACAAGGATACATTGGTAGCTATTGATGCAAGAGCATAATTTCAAAAAAAAAATTCAAAATTTGTATTTGTCCTCCAGAAGGTCTTAGAGATTTATAAAAGAGGAAGTTGTTTCCTTGTTGCCCTATAGTTTTGTAGAATTTCTAATTTCATATTTGGGATAGGAAATTTTAGTAATTTTAGGCATAAGTTAAGATGTTGTTTGATTTTTAAGGCCTCCTAGTCATTAGGAACGTTGAGTCTTATGATTAGGATTACTTGTGGCATCCTATATATTTTTCAAACTCCAATACACCAAGGCAAATATGTGGAGGACATTTGGGGGAAGTGTGATTGTCCATAAAATGTAGATCGGATTTGGGGAACTTGTAGCTCTTTTCCTTGGACCCTACTAGTTCTTAGAGGTTGTATTTGGAGCGGTCAACAGGAAAAAGCATAATATGCCCAAGAATATTAGTGTTGGAGCACCTGTGGTTTGGGAGAAAGGATAAGGGGTTTTAGGAGTTAAGGGGTTTAAGGTTTAGGAGAAAGGGGTTAAGGGTAAAGGGTAAAGGGTTAGGGCTTATGGGATTTAGAGGTTAGGGGGTTTAAGGGTTAAAGGTTAATGGCTTAGTGGTTAAGGGATTCAGGGGTTAAAGATTAACCATAAAGGGCTTACATATCAGGGGATTTAGGGGTTAAGTTTCTAAGAGTTTTGGTATTTAAGTGTCAGCGAGTTAAGGGGTTAGGGGTTAATGAGTTTAGGGGTTAGGGGTTATGGGTTAAGGGTCAAGGTTTAAGAGGACATGGGATTAGGGTTTATGGGGTTCAAGGATTCTAAGTTAGGGGTTAGGGGTTAAGGGGTTAGTGGCTTTGGGTTTAAGAGATCAAGGGGTTAATTTGTTTTGAGTTATGGGTGTAGGGGTTAAGGGATTGTGGCTTTGGGGTTAAAGGGATAGGTATTTTAGTGGTTATGGGTTAAGTGTGTATGGGTTGTGATAATGTGGCCCCTAATCCCCTTGTCAAAACTATTGTGGTTTCCCCTATCAATTTATCTCATTGCCTTACCTATAGGTCCCCTGGCCCCTATGCCATAAGGCCCTAAGGCTCCTTCTCATTCTCTAATGTTAGGATTATAGATCTCAGTAAACCATTCTCGAACCTCTCACTTCTACCCATCCATGCTACCCTTATGTCCCGTTGCCCCGTTCAATACACCAAAATATCCCCCTCCCCCAAAATTCATGATAATTGAACATTTGGAGGCGATAATTTAACAACAACTTCACAAATAGTCCATTTATAATGGTGCCTTGGAGCTATTAGATGTCATTTCATTGAGCTACAGTGATAGGTGAGAGCTATGCATATCTCACAAAAGGTGTATCAAGAGGCTATTATTCTATTGGCTATAGAATTTGACTCTTTTTATTTGTAACTTAGCGAAATGGAAAAGATGTGGAGACAATCTCCATTCTTCTTCTTTCATTGGGCCATGTAAAATAAATGAAGCAAATAGTCTCAACCCCTTGGAGAAGGAAAGTTGAGAACAATAATTAGCATGAACAAACAAATAATCCAATGAGTTAAGTTTAGTGGTGTCTCCCTTTGTAAACAAGCATCCATAAGCTTGTTAGAGTTAGTATGAATCTTTACTAGAGGTTGAGTAGTCTTCACATCACCAACCACATCCAATTGAAAGGTACCAACCCCTACAATAAAAATGATGTCTCCAAATAAGATGTAGTTAATACCAATAATATCACCTTATGAATCTATTACAATATGATTTGGAAAGTACGTTTCCATACATGTGTGAAATAAACAATCCATTTGGTTAGCAAAAGGAAGTCTTTTTGAAGACCTTAAGAAACCCCTTTGAAGGAGACAAGAAGGGTTTGAAACCATATAATACAAGACGATCTATGAACCCTATTTTTGATGTGTTCTATGCATGTGTTTGTTCACTCGGTTTGACACGTGATAGACAATATATGAAGCCTTTTTTTCCACGTATCATCTTCATTAGATATCATGTTGCTAAGAATGAAGTGTCTGGATTGGAGTTAAAGTTCCTATTTTAGTTTGTTGTCTTTTTTTGTCTTTTAGAGTACAAATATTTCTGGTCTAACGTGCCAAGGAAGTTTGGCTTTCAAATATTCAAGGAATATGTGAGCTAATATAAGACGATATTGTAATATTTGAAATAACATGATGAACTATTTAGCACAATTTATGGTGTTGGATTGATTGAGATGTTTATTTTTGGATGGATCGATGTACATCTCTTTAGCCAATAGACAAAAATCACTAATCATTGTTGCAAGTATGTTATTGACATGTTGAAGTGCCATTGAGACTTAGAGGTATAAGATTTAGACTTGTATGTTGTCACCTATCCGGGTGTGATGATACCTTGTGGAGGTAGGCAAAGTTTCCATTTTTTAACTCCTGGATATATTCTATACGCTCTCGAGATAATTTCAACCTTTTAAATAAAATTACAAACAAATGTAAATTCATGCAATAATTACTAATTGATTTGGGGGTGACTCAACAAATTGTAGCATGTCGGCTTGTTGAATTTGTTAGTAATTTAATTATGGCTTGATAAATTTGTAAGCTTCAATGGGATTTATTGCGGTTGTATGTGTATTAGAGAAGCGAGTTTGGAGTGGTGGTTGTGCTTCCTTTATTGAATTTTATTTCTTTGGTTCTTCTCCTTGTGCATTCCCACTGTGGTATCTTCTTGTTTGCAAATATTTTCTTATTATGTACAGAAAAATTTCGTGTTGCATCCTTGGAAAAGTTGCACAAATGTCCTGATTTATCTTTGTAATACCTTGAGTTTTCTCGCTTCTTTCAATTGGGCTAGAATTTTCCACCTCAAGAGGGTTGTTAGTTTTTTTCTAACTAAATTGTTAAAACATTTTTTCTTGTTTTATTTATTTATTTTTTCTTCAATGAGGTGTTTCCTTTAAAATCTAGAAGAAGCATTGCAAGTGGCTTGATTATAGTTGTCATCAGAAGTTGTCTGTGATCATGGGCAAGACAACTCTCAGAGGGTTAAAATTGGGTATCTTATACCTATGGAAAACTTTGGCTAACATCCAATTAGATATGTTATACATAGTTCACAATTAGGAGATTGCAGACCATACAATTGCACATAAAAATGCACTACTCCTCAAGTATCAGGGTAAGTGCAAGATTATTTATTGAATATAGTTTAGTCACATGATACAACTATCCCACAACTCTACAGTAGAGAGACCAACATGGAACAACAAACTTAAAATCGATCGATGCACTCACTTTCATGGGAATTTCATGAAATTTTTTATTTTCTTATATAATGCACTTTTACCCACATCTTGAGATCACACGAAAATGGTATTCATAATAAAATTTTCAAGGTGAAGTAATTCATTTTTCCTGCAAGATCAAGTTACGTAGCTATAATGTATTGTGTTTTTTCGTACATCTGACCAGAAACATACCTTGCAGGAATTTTGAAGAAAATCCCACTCAAATTATCAGAGAATCTCCAGGTGATCTCATTAAAAATGTATGTTTCTCCTTATATGTTGATTATTCTTTCTCTTTGCCGTGTTTTGTATATAAATTCATTTCAATTCATTCATATTAGATATACTCTGGCTCTTGGCTCCAATTTAAAGGTCAAGTTATCATCATTGTTTGTTTTTCTTTATTTGGAAAGTGCTTGTGGTAATTTGAAGAGTTTGCAAGAGACAAGAATCTCAAATAGTTGTTGACCAGGCTAATGCAAGTTTTATATGTAAAATGTGCGGCTTAAATCCCTGATGTCTCAAATTTGGTCGCGCATTCAGAAGCTAGAATGGTCATCCTTCACCCACATTTATCATGAGCTCAATCAACTAGCAGATAAGCTCTTCGAGGAGGAATTCAATTAGTAGCCAGCCGATGAATTATCAGCAAGATCAAGGTTGTGGCACACCCAAAAAAAAGGCAACTCGCAAAATTTAAGCTAACAACAACCCCTACTCATGAAGCTGACAACTTGTCTCCCTCAAGGACCACTGTCTTCTCCTTCATCAGGCAATACTTCCACAACAACTCACTCAACTGCATTATTTTTATACCCCCAACAATCTATTTATGTTATTGTGACCATAACATTTTTCGAATAATCTGATGTTTCATAGGTGAATTTCAAATGCCAATTTACTATTTGAAAACCAAATTTTCATCCCTTGTACCTAATGAGCCTTCTTCATTGAATATTTTTTTGAATGGTGTTTTGTTTACTAATTTTTATCATTCAATGATTTCTTATATGTCAAGATTCTTCTCTATTTCATGCCTTACAGTGTTTCCTTTGCAACATCTGATGCAATTGCTAGTTTAAATTTTTGCACATATTTAAAAAAATAAACAATTTTAGTTCATGGAATGTAACTCAATTGACAATCACCTTTTTATGAAGTTATATTATGTTATAACATGAGATTCAAAATTCAAATCCCCTTAAGTGGCCAAACAAAAAATAATATTTTTTATCTATTTATTTATTATATTTTTTGAATGTGGTTTTAATGAAAAAAGAAAAATATAATATAAAAGAAATAAATATCATGACATGATCAAATTTCATGTGGTTTGAATATCTATTTTTAAAAATAAAAAATATAATAGTCCACTATCCACTCATGGATATTTCAATGCAAACTTCACAATGCTAATGATTTTGCCTTAATTGCTAACTATCTTAAATGGGTTTCATCTTAATTGTCATTGTCTTAAGTCGCCATTGTCTTAAATATAAAGTTTTGTCTTAAATATTTTTGTCTCAAAGTTCTTTTGTCTTAAATAAAAAAATTTGTCCTAAATTTTTTTTGTCTCAAATTGCTTTTGTCTTAATTTTTTTTTGTCTCAAAGTGCTTTTGTCTTAAATATAAAGTTTTGTCTTAAAATGTTTTTGTCTCAAACTGTTTTTGTCTTAAATATAAAGTTTTGTCTTAAAATACTTTTGTCTTAAATTTTTTTTGTCTCAAATTTTTTTTGTCTTATATATTTTTGTCTCAAATCATTTTTTTCCTAAATATAAAGTTTTGTCTCAAACTATTTTTGTCTTACACTATTTTTGTCTTAAATTTTAATATAAAATAACTAAAATGAAAGGTGACTTTTTAAGACAAAAGATTTCTTTTCTCTTAAAAAAATGTCTTAAAACACCCCATATGTAGTAGTGATTTTGCTAAAAACCCTCATCGACAGCGTCGCTAAAATCACACCCAACAAATCTTAGTGGAGCCTTTCCCAGATTTCTGCTTCCATCGTTACCATATTTATTTCTCACACAAACTAGAAGAAGTAATTTTCTTACTCTAGAAAACACAACAACTATTTTCTGACAACTTCCGCAACACTTTTGCTTTATCCGCTCTGTCTCATGTTGCAGTATAGGCTTGCCCACAAGACCGAAGATGTCCTTTCGTTCACTATTAATATTGTGGCAAGTTGACTATAAAGTATAAAATAACCCGATTGTATTATTTTATAATGGATTCAAATAAGAGACGATCCACCCACTTTTTTTTACCATGAAGGCCGACTTCTTTGGTTCGTTTGCATAGAAAATGTATCTTCATTAATTAATTCATTTATATATTTTTGAAATTGTTTGTTATGTGAGTTTTTTTTTATATTGTTACTAGTTTGTGGTTGGATTTTTTAGATACCTTTGGGCAAGGCCGGACAACAAACTTCCAAGGAACTTTTGGACCACCAAAAGCCTTATCATTCTATTGGAAAGTGAGGGAATTTTTCCCCCACTTTATTTTTTTCCATCCATCTTGCTTTGCTTGGATGCATCCCATTGAAGCCAAAAAGAAGATACTCCATGTCTCCCCATCGTGAAGTTTTGGTCCTCTTGTTGAGGATGATTTCTTTTGGTATCTCGTCTAGATATTTTGGTGTAAAATTGTCCACTATAGGGACTTTTCCAACCTCTTCAATGTCCATAATCAATGGAGGCTCATAAAGCTTTAGATTTTCAACATTCACCACTAAGTACATTTGCATATATGCAGGAAAATCAAGATGAAAATCATTGTCTCCAATCTTCTCCAATATGGTAAATGGACCATATCGAATTGGTCACAACTTCTTTCCTTCTCCTTTCATTATGTCCTTGCTGATGTGGAGCCAAAATTCGTCCCAAATCTGAAACAAGTGGTCGAATCATTGTTTTTCATGTCAAGATTTATATCGAGCATGACTCTTTTGCAACTGCTCCTGCATTGTTTGGTGAATAACTTGTATCCGTTAAATGAAACTTTGTGCCTTGTCCCTATCATATTTCCCACTGGAATATTTGTCTCTCCCAAAGACCATGTCTAAGGGATCCCTTTGTAAATAACCAAAGCATGTCTCAAATGATGAGCTCTGCATGGATGAATGCACTGCTCGGTTATATGCATGTTCCACATAGGGAAGGTCTCCGTCCCACAACTTGGGATGTTTTAAAAAATAGCCTCGTAGTAAGTGTATCACGGTATGGTTGATGACCTCTGTCTGTCTGTCGGTCTGTAGATGAAATATTGTACTTCTCTTCAACTTGGTGTCCATCATTCTCCGCAAGCTTGTCCAAAACTCGCCAAGAAAGCGAGTGTAAATGAAATGTTGTACTTCTCTTCAAATTAGTGTCCATCATTCTCCAAAAGATTGTCCAAAACTCACCGAGAAAGCGAGTGTCTTGATCTGAGACAATATATGTGTGAAACCCAAAATGGACCCAAACAAACTAAAAGAAGAGATGAGCGGCCTTCTCTACAATGACCTTCTTTTTACAAGGAATTAATATGCACATTTTACTAAAATGATCTACGAAGACATACAAATAGTCGTGACCTTTCCTAGACAGAGGAAAACCACCTACAAAGTCCATTGACACACTTTCCCATGGACGACTCGGAACAGGGAGTGGTGTGTAGAGCTCGATTTTTCTATTAGAAACATAACACAACACACATCCCTTTACATATCAAGTCATAATGTTTTTCATATGAGGCCAAAAGAAAAACCTTTGTAAATGACATAAAGTTTTTTTGACACCAAAATGTCTTGACACAAGAGAGGTATGAGCCTCTTTGATTACATGTGCCCTTTGATCCGTGGGTATACATAGTTTTCCAAGTTGATACAACAGTTTCCCTGCAAGTGTGATCCATGAGTATATATCAATTGAGCATATATATTCAATGCTTTTCATCTTCAAATATATTTTGAGCTCCATTCATATATATATATGTGTGCATATTGGTTCAAACAGATGAATAGTAATGAATTGAAGGAGTGGAGCTAGAGCTATCTGAAAAGGGAGGATTCAAAACAAATCCGGCCACCACGGTAATATTTATCAGTCAATGGTAAGGTGCCCAAACATTCCCAACAATGACGTGACATCTCATAAACCCATACACGCTGCATGGTGACGTCCTTTTTGTCTTGTTCGATCCACATAACAACACCCCGACCTCCCATGAGATCGTGACGTCTCCAGAACGAAGGTAGTGGTGGTGCTGAAATGCGTTCCTCTGATCTCCAAACCTTCTGCTGCATATCAAATTTCAAAAGCCTCAACTCCATCATCCTATATGTTCTACCTACCACACACACCTCATTTTCATGCTCTGCAATACACAGCGGAACGAACAAGTCGTGGCGGAGCGGGATTGGGTCCAACCACGCCTCTTCTTCCAAGTCAAACAAGAGCACCATGTATGGAATGGACAAGAATCTCCCTTCATGCGTCACCCAACACAATAGACGTTCATTCACAATTTGAGCATTACCATTCAAAGGTGGACCAATTTGACCGTTATTTTTATTTTCCTTTGACTCTGGTACCTGCTTCCACGTCAGCTCTTTGAAATTGTAAACAAAAGTGGTCCTTTCAGAACGATGCTCCAAAATTACATACGACTCCTGGCACAAGACGAGATTGGATACACCGCTTTTCCGATCGAACGCGATTCCTGCAATCTCCGAAATACTTTTCCGGCTGTAGTCAGCGGCCGGCGCCATCAAAATCCGTGAATTGGCGTCACCGGGAAAGAGAGGATTGTAGACCCGGAATATCCTCTGCATTCCTGAAGGGCGTAGGTCGGTGTGGTAGCACAATAACCCGTCGCCGTAAGCTGTCAACGTCCACTGTTGGCCAACATTAACGCCAGACTCCCAGACGTCGCGTCGGGCTTGAAGGTATAAGGACGTGTGAGCGGAGCGGTTTTTGTCATACTCAATCACAAACTGTAAGTCTGACAGCAGAGATTTAAAATAGTTACATGAAGATTGTAGTCTGCTCAAATCCGAGGTGGGAAGCCTTTTGAGCACCATAAATTGGAGATGCCAAGGAAGTTTATCCCACGTTTTTTCCATGCTTGCACTCTGCTCTTGCTTCTACACTTCTAAATCTCGACTCACACAATGCCCTCCCTTGTGTTGAGAATTTATATCTGTCGTACCATGCTCGTTTTGGTTATTGTTAGCCTAATTCAGAATTGAATACTTCACTACTTCATAACTGAAGTTTTCTCGCGTGCACTTTTCTATTATCATAATATTTTCATAATTTTTAATAAAAAGATTAGTTTTGAATTTTGGAAAATTAATATATTTAGTAAATATGTTTAATCTTTAATTAGATAAGACGCTATTTATATAAAAAGTCAGTAATGTAGTTTTGCTTGTGTCGCATAATTTATTTATATTGCAATATAATATTTGTATTGTTATAGTTAATGAGTTATTTGTTTTGCATATAAAATTATTTATAAATATATATTCACTTTAAAGTTAAATTTATTTTTTACTCTTGTATATTTTTAATATTTTAAGACGACTAATTAAACTAATTGTAATTTTTTTTTTAAATAATAAAAACAAAATTTTTTGTTCTCCAATATACCATTTTCCATTTTCTATATAACGATAAATTAGTTCTCTATTTTTAAATACTAATTTATATTAATTATTTCTAATTTAAATAAATAAAAAATAATATGTTTTTAATTTCAAAAATTTATTTTCTGAATATTAAAATTAATTTATATATATATATATATATATATATATATATATATATATATATATATATATATATATATATTTTATTTACTAAAAAATGATTAAGATTGAACACTCTCTTTCAATATATAATAGATTCTAAGCTTTTAATTAATTTAATTTCGATTGAATGATTTATGTACCAGCATACTTTTATATATCAAAGATTTTATCATGAGTTTCACCAAAGTGATTCTCACTTTCACTTTCAAACTAAGTGACGCTCAATTTCATGACCAGCGAGTTTCACCATAGCGACTATCATTTTCAAACTAAGTGACTGCCACTTTCAAACTAGACGTAACCATTAGTTGTTATTCATACTTGTTATTAATATTTTTAATAGTTAATAATTAATTATTGATTTAATCAATTATAATTAAAATAATATTGTTTTAATATAAGTCAAAGAAAACTTTAAATATAATTTATAAATATATATCAATTTTGTTGAAATTCCAAATTAAAATTATTTTTTAATATTATTAAATTTTTAAAAAAATAGTAAAATAAATCAACTATTATAATAAAATTTTGTATAATAAAATTGGAAATTTATCTTCTAATATCTTATTTTTTATATAATAATAATAAATTATTTTTTATTTTTAAATAATAATTAATAGTAACTATCACTTATCTAAATAATAATTGATATTAACTATCACTTATCTAAATAAATAAATAACATTAAATAAAATAACTTAATAATAATTGTAACCATAATAATACTAATAAAAGTTTTGTAATTAATGATAAGATAGGAGATGATGAATGTAATAAGAAGATTGATAGTGATGATTCTAATAACATTATTAATGATAATAGTGAAAATATTAAAAATAGTAATATTAATGAACATAATTACATCAATATAAAGAATTATTATATTTCTATTAAGAATAATGTTAGTAATAATTGTAAATTTAAAAATAAATTTAATAATAATAATAATAATATGAATAGTATTAGTAGCTCTAATAATAACAATATGAATATTGATAATGGCTCTAATAATAAAGTTGTCAATCTCTCCAGTTTCTCTTTTGATCCCTCTGTTTATAATCTTTTGGAGAAAGGCTTCAATTTTGCCTTTGCCCCCAGGAAAATTCATATTCATGATATTATTTGTGACATAGAATTTGGTATTAGGGATTTACCGGATTCCTCCAAGGACATCATTAGACAGGACTCTGCGATGATCTTAAGGAAAGCCAAACCCCCCAAGAGTAACCTAAGTAAGCTCGAATTTGAGGCTTTAAAATCTTTAAATAATAATAAGGATATTGTTGTTCTTAAAGCTGACAAAGGTGGTGCAGCTGTCATCCTTAATAAGGAGGATTATAAGAAGAAAATGTTAGATCATTTGGAGAATAGTGGGAGCTACAAGAAACTTGCCAAAAATCCCTTAAAAAAGGTCTCAAAGGCAGTTGCTGATGCTATTAAATCAAATAGCATGGTGAGCTCCTTGAGTAAGAAGTTGATTGAAAGCAACCCCCTTACTCCAAGAATCTATGGTCTTCCAAAAATCCATAAGGATGGTGCTCCCCTCAGACCTATTGTTAATACAATTGGGGGTCCGACTTACCTTCTCACCAAGTTTTTAGCCCTTAAACTTAAGCCCCTCGTAGGTCGTACAGAATCCTTTGTTAAGGATTCCTATTCTTTTGTTAAGGATTTGAAGGAAGTTAAGTTGGATATTGGTGATAGATTTGTTAGTTTTGATGTTGTTTCACTTTACACCAATATCCCCATCAATGAGGCTATTGACGTTATTAATCGCATTACTGATCTAGACAAAGCCCATTTAGTAAAAAATTTTTTAACCTCCACTTTCTTTAGTTTTGAAGGTGAATTCTATGAGCAAACATGTGGTGTTGCCATGGGTTCTCCCCTTTCCCCAATTGTTGCGAATCTGTTTGTGGAGGACTTTGAATCTAGGGCTCTTTCCTCAGCTCTTTTCCAGCCAAAGTTATGGAAAAGATTTGTTGATGATACTTGTGTGGTCTGGCCTCATGGCAAAGATAAGTTAGATCATTTTTTTTCCTTCATCTTAATAGCCAATCTAGTTCCATAAAATTCACCATGGAACATGAGGTGGGTGGTAGCCTTCCTTTCCTTGATGTACTTGTCTCTAGAAATGTTGATGGTTCTTTCTCCCATCAAGTTTTTCGAAAGAAAACTCATACTGAGCAATATCTTCATGCTAGCTCCCACCATTTCCCTGCTAAAAAATTAGGTGTCCTTAGCACCCTAGCCACAAGGGCGCTAAGAATCTCTGATGAGTCTCACCTTGAGGGGGAAAAGACCCTTCTGTTGAATGTCTTTTGTAATAATGGTTATAATATGTCGCAGGGCCTCAAAGCTTTCCTCAAAGCGGAGAAAGGTCTTGTTAAAAATAAAAATAAAAAAGAACCTAGTGAATGGTATGGCAGTGTCAGCCTTCCGTTCATCCAGGGTACCACTGATAAGATTGCTAAAATTCTTAAAAAGCATAAGGTTTCTTCTTATTTCAAGCCCCTTAATACAATTTGTAGTTCTCTTAAATCGGTTAAAGATCCGATTGACCCCAGGGATGGAAAAGGTGTCTACATCATTCCATGTTCCTGTGGGACTCCTTACATTGGTGAGACGGGTCGGTCCATTAATCAAAGGATCTGTGAGCATGCTGCTGATATCAAACATAGAAGATCTCGCTCATCTGCCTTAGCTGAGCATGCAAAAAAGACTAACCATCATGTTTGCATAGAAGATGCTAAGGTCATTGCTAGAATCGACCATTTCCATCATCGTAAGTTGAGAGAGGCTATTGAAATTGAAAAAAGGCCCGTTAATCTCAATAGAGATGACAGTTGGAATATCAGCAGGTGCTGGATTCCTGCCTTATATTCTTGATTTTTATTTACTTATTTATTTTTAATTAATTAATTAATTTATTTTTATTTTTTTATATTTATTTATTTATTTTTATTTTTATTTATTTAGTTATTTATACTTTATTTATTTGATTATTTTTATTATTAAAAAATAAATAATAATAATAATAATAATAATAATAATAATAGTAATAAATAAATAAATAAATAAAATAACATAAAAATAAATAATAATAATAATATTAATTAATTAATTAAAATAAAATAAAATATTTTTATTTATTTTTATTATTTATTAATTTATATTTTATTTTTGTTTTTATTTATTTATTAATTTTTATTTTTTATGTTTATGTTTTATATATATATATATTTATTTATTTATTTATTTATTTATTGACTCTATGTTTGACTATTTGATAGATGGTTTGTTATAATTAAATTATATGAATAGGAATTAATTATATTTATTAATTAATAATAATAATTGATTATTATATAATTTAATCAAAATTTACATATATACACCACGATTGGTTAAATCACTTACCATTATATTAATTAATTGGTTAATTAGTTGTATAAATATATTAAAGGTTTTATAAATAAATAAAATAATAATAATAAATAAAATTAATTAAATAAATAAATAGTGGAATTTTTACTTTTTCAAAGTCAAACTAGCCGTTATCCTAACAGCTAGTTGAGCCATTTCTACATCTATTTATACTTAATGTCTGGATCTGATCTCTCACATAGTCCTGATGATGAACCACACTGGTTGGTTCGAAACGCGTCGACCACGTTACTTTGCATGTGATTATTACCGAAAGAATTTCTACTAATTTATATTATGGATCACAGAAACTTAGATTCCAAAAACTTAAAAAATTATTTATAATTAATTTTTAAATATTAAAATTAATGGATACCCTATATGCTTTTTCTTATTAAAAGGGTTACTGTGAGCGGTAGATTTTTAGCTTCTCATTAGTTTAATTTTTATTGAATGATTTATACCCTTACATATTTTTGATGTTTTTGCATATCAAACAAGCTACTATAACCATTGAATTTCACCATAGCTAATACCATTTTCAAAGTAAGTAAATTTCAATTAAAAGTTTCTATGGATTTTGTCAAAATTTTAATTTAACTTTATTTTCAATATTATTATATTTTTTAAAAATATTAAGAAAATAAATTAGCTATTAAAATAAAATTATTGTAACCCTGGATTTAATCTTTAAATTATTTATTTTTCTTTTTAAAAATGATTATGCATTTAACTTTAAATGGATTAACAAGTAAAGTTAATCTAGTAATGAACATGATTTATTTATTTTCTTTGAATAAAGAATACTTATGGAATGCTTTCCATAAAAACTCATCATAAAGTATTCCCAGATTCCAGAGTAGTTAGGGAAAAGTAGTTAAAGATAATTACCTTTTTCTAGAAGGATAAAGGGCAACTCCCAATAAGAAAAAGGAGTTCTGTGAATTTAGAGGAGAGCGAGGAGGCTTGAGGGTGAGAGTAAATCCAGAGCTGGTTCAAACTAGTGGAAACTCTACCACCTAAATCTGGAAAGGAAGATTGGACTAAGGATCTTGAGGTCTATTCCAGAAACACTCCTATCTAAGTCTTACTCTGGTGTAGAGCAAAGCCATATGTTAAAAAGTATAAAAAATTAGACAATTATGTCCTACAAAATTAGGGCTTTTTCTTGATCATTTCTATCATAAAAAAATATCAAAGTCACCCATTCATCCTAAAAATTCTATGCCTGAGGGCCCTGTCCTGGATAAGCATCATATAAGAACACTATGGCTATAGCCACATGGAGGAATAGTCACACCCAGTCACGTGGTACACCGACCACACGTATTTGAATAACCTCTAGGAGGTCCTCTATTGTGGCCATAGGGACCTGGCGGGTCAGACCCTCCAAGTTCCTATGTATGGCATGGAGGACTCTCCCAGGGTCTTCCTCGACATTATCTGCCTCTCTTTCATAGCGCCTGTGCCTCGGTAGACCCTTTGGTCTAATTGGTCCAACATCTGTCACATGATCAATAATTTTGTAAGTACTTTTTCCTATCAAAAATATTTTCTCATTTTCATATTTTTATCGAAAATCAAAAAAATCAAATAATCAAAAAATCATTTAAATGTGATCTTACCAATCTCTCCCCATGCAACTCTGGGTGGTAACAGTAGATCTCAATCTCCCTTGAAGTCCATACCTGCATAGGGGTAATCCTATATGGTGATCACCTGTTCTCCCCACCACAAGAAGAACTCATCATCCCAGGTAGTCCTAGGGACCCTGCCGCCCCCAAGTCTCTTCATCAGGTGATCCCATTGTGCTATACATGGATCCTGTGGGCTCTCGATAGTCGATATCACCATGGGCTGGATCCCAAGTATCCTCTCAAAGAAAAATGTACATAAAATGGTCCCATATCCGAAATGCTTAGTCTTACCTTTCCAGATAGAAGTCAATTGTTTCTTCAAGTTGGTCAACAGTCCTGTGCACCAATCATATAAAGTAGTTAGGCATTCAATTTCCAAAATCATGCTTGCACGTGTGGCCTGGTGTAATGAAGTTGACCTGGATACTCGTAATATGGTGAAAATAAGTATTTGCATGTGTAATCCTTGCACATATCTGATTGGGATCTGGGTCCCAACCTTATGAGTATCCTATGCATAGTATAGCCGGATTTAATCATCTAAATTCAGCCCTCCTGGTGCCTTACCCTACAAATTCACTAGATCTCCTCTTCCAGAAAGCCCTGTAAGAAATATATGCCTTCGACTACAATTCTAAAAGGAATTTGATCAATCATGAAGAAATATTCCTCCGGGTCCGAGTCATTAACAAGCATCTCCGACATTTTGGTATTTGTTTTCAAATTGGGAATTTTGAAAAATTTGAGAAATCCACATCCTCAGAGTATATCGAAGGACAATTCGTCCTCCATTATCTCATTATAAATTGCACTATGCTGCCTCTCTCTCCAACTGATGGTCATCCTGAGTCAATTCAACAATTCATCCATTATATTTCTATTTTGAAAAATGACTCTGCACATACACGATTTTCATTTTTACACAGTCGCCTTTATACGCAGCATGGATATTTTCAACCCGTGTATAAGTAGAGGGTTAATCTAAAAAATTAATTCCTATGGTGAAGTTAAATTAAAATTACTTGAATTGATAACAACAATGATTACTAAGATGATTGAGAGGATTACCTAGAAAATTTGAGTTGATTCGATTGAGAATTGGTCCGGATTGAGTTTGGGAATTTTTACTCCAGATCTTTTTCTCAAATTCACCAATGCACAGATGACCAAATGTGAGTTCAAAGGGTCTATTTATGCCAAAAAGTTAGAAAATTTTCAAAACGCACTTATCTAAAGTTTTGTTTTTACTTTTTGAATATCTCCAAAACTTTATGACCTTTTGGCTTGTAAGTGTTGGGATAGGTTGTTTTCAGGACCATTTGACGATTTCGAGATGATTTTGACTATTTCGATTCCATGAACACTGACCCATCATCGCAGGTATTGTGTTCAAATTTGGCATGTAGGTTAGGGAATTCACTTTCCATCGCACTTATGCATTCTAGCCTCCATACAGAAATCTTGCCATAGGGTTGACCCCATCATGTTATGGTTATTAAACAATTTTCACTTGCTGAATTATAAGATCATGATATGATGGTAGAGCCATCCTTTACATGGGATTCATAGTTAGATCCTCGCTAGAATATGTCGCTCATGTTGCAAATTGTGTAGGCTCAAGAGTCCTCTTTAGTCCCGCCATGACTTATGTGATGAAGCTTCATTCTTCTTCTTCTTCGTTATCTTTCTAGCTTCATACCCTAAAGGTTCCCCTTTTGTTGAGTTGTTTTTCTGCATTTCATATTGACTATTTTATATCTTAGCCATAATCCCTCTTCACTTGGACTCGTGTATAAGCCAAATTTTTGACCATGTCCTTCTGCAAAGTTAGCCTTTTAATCACTTAGCATCTGAAACTTCACACCCTTGCCCATGGACAAAATATTCCTCTGAGTTTCATCTGCCAATTTCGCCACCTTGCATTGAGCATAGGAATGTTCATATCCTAGGAACTAGTGCATCTTTTCACCGAAACTCATTCTATCCACTATATTGTAAGGATCCTCTTATTATTTTTTAGGCTTTCAATACGAAAAAGAAAAAAAAATCAAATATCCAAAAAAGAGTGGGAATGAGACATTACTTCCATATTTTATGGAAGCTAAGAGTCAGTTGTGTTGCCTTTGAAAAAAGCACAAAAATCTAAGTCTTTTCTCCATTGGGGATTGGATTTAGTTTGACTTAGGATAGTCATAAACTTGTTATTGAGTCAGTACTCCCCCATTTGGTTATCAATTCCAATCATATGGAGGGTTTGTTTGTACCTTCTGCATGACAAACTTATAAAAAATTATCATATGCTACCATATTCACATTGAGTCGTGATTTTGTTCAAGGGAAGTAAACCTGAGTCGGCATTTATGCAGTTTCTCTTGATTCATTTTTCAGTCAGACATCCCCAGTCTGTCATAGTCTTGTTCTATCACGTCAGCTATTTGGTCCTTTTCTCGTGCTAGTTTGAGAGGGTATCCATTGACTTCTTGCCAATGGGTTTTCTCTTATCAAATTCGACAAATGTCTCTGAGAGTAAACCTAAAGCCAATCCCTGTCCCTATTTACATCCTTTATAGGTGATGTTGTACTCAAAATTTGATCAACACCATCGGTCTTTGGCAGAGTAGTTTCCCTTGTGTTTGACTTCAGCTTTCATTATCAAACCTGGGATTCATGCAGTACCTTGGTTTTCATTTGACCCTTTCGGTGGATTCCTCACCTCTTTGTTAGATTTCATTATTGGTTGGTTCATAGGGTTTATGCCATGCATTATCTACATTTTGTGCATGTCGGAAACATGCTACGGGTTGGTTACTTCACTTTTCTTCGTCTAATTCCTTCCAAATCTTGGCCTACAGGTTACACTCGTGATGGATTGATGTGGGATGCCTTAATGCCTTCCTTCTAGCAGATATTTTCCCATCGAATCTGACACATTTCTTTAGGAACAAGGTCTATAGTCCTTTTGTCAGTACCTTAGGGTTTGTAGTCATCAGTGGAAGATTCTTTCATTATCGACAATGAGAATACATCAATGTCTCTTGATTGGTAGATTTTGTCAAGTGTTCAACTTCAACTCATTCATTCGCACTTGTTAGATTGTACTCGGGTACCTTGGGTCTCATCATCATTATTGGTGAGTTGTCCCGCGTTTGTTAACAGTATACATCAATCACTGATAATCAAATGATTTCTCACATGGTCGACTTCAGCTCATTTATTCCCATAATGTAGAATTGTACCATGGTGATTAGTGAGGACCTCGGGTTTGCATCAGCATGCTTTGGTTCATTTTGACATATCATTTAGTTTATTGACAGTGACACCATCCAACCTTATATGTTGCAGTTCATCACAAAAACATTTTATATGTTGGCACCCAAGTTGCGTGCAGTACCACTTTTTCACGTCTTATGGTTTGGTACTTGGATATTTCATTGCGACTTCAGTGATCAATATCTTTGCAGCATCATTGATCAGTCTTCTATATGTGATACTTTGACATGAATTTGATATGTACTTTGGGGCAGTGATCAGATGATCCACTATGTACTTTACAATTTCTACTATACTTGTATACATATTAGATCTAATCCATGCATGTTATGCGGACATGATTTACTTTCACCAACTATGGGTATGCCTGCCTCAGACATGAGCTTTCTTTCTGATTTCTTTCACTGGTTTTTGGCAGGCTAAAATCTGGTGAAGTCTTTTCAAGTCCTCTCAAGATTATTTCTTATGAAAATAATACATTTTGGCTACCATGTACCCCTTCTGACCTCATATATTAGGGGGCATATGTTATAACATGATTTATCACCTCAATATACTTGATGATCTAAGTATTGGCCTTGGGCAACCCTTTTCATTTAAACTTGGTCATTTTCTTAAAAAACAATATTTTTAATTCCATATGTAACTCTGCCTTGTCAAAAACGCGTGCAGTTGCAGGTCCACTAATATATGACCCATGTATATAGTTTAAAATATTAAAAAATATAAAAATCCCTATTATATGGGTGGGGTTTATGGGTTACATCAGAAGCCTACCTATAGAAGCCTGTGGCCAAAATGTTTCCCAACTAAAAAAAAATTGGAGGAAGTATAAATACACATCATGGGGAAGGCCTAAGGTAGGAGAGAGATAGGTATTGATACTATAGCCTCTTTAGACCAAAACAAGTCTTATTATTCCTGGGCCTCTTGCACTTCCCAGGTTTAGGAAACCCTTGTTTCCTTCTTTGAGATGTTCACATTCTTTATGTAACATCCTTGTGCACATTTATAGAAGAAGATTATTGAGGATTGGGCTAGACGGATCCAAAGGAGGGTTTCTCTTAGAGCCATGACTGATTTGAGGTTATATTTCTCCACCTCTTTTACGTACATTAATAAATAATCTTTGTCCCATCCCTGATGTTGTGATCTTTTATGCTTTTTACACATGCTAATGATCTTGTAATTTTTAATTTCATGTTATCTTCTATAAGCTTATATGATCTAACCACTGACATCTAGGATATATATGTTGTAAAAATAGTCTATGTGTTTTTTCTTGAGTGAGTTGCAAGTCTTTAAGAATGTGGAGAAGTAGAGGGTTTGAACCCTGAGGGAATGACCTAAAACGTAGGACATACAGGTAAGGTCATCTCTCCTAAGATTACTAGTTTAAACAATAGGACCTTTAGTTTGATTGCTTCTTGTTGTTGTATACCTTCCTCTCTATTAGGTCCCTCAACCCAGACCTTAGGGTAGTTTTACCCACAATAGTACAGGAGGTGTGGTTGTGCAGGATAGGAGGAGTCAGTGTTTCAGCACAGATCCTAGAGCAGGAGGCAATGTTGTGACTCAGTGAAATGATATTTTTCTTATTTGTAAAAGTCCTCTGTTTTTGGTTTGAAAATTGTATGAAATAGTATATATGTGGAAATAAGAGGTGGTGGCCTACATTCAAAGAGGTTGGTGCCTCTTGTCAAGTTGGTACTTTCTATATTAAGGGGGTTGGTGCCTCTAGTGAGTGGGTCGTCACAAAAAAAATGATGTAATTAAGTGGGTGGTTAATTTACATCTTAAAAAAATAAAAAAAATGGTGGCTTTTACCCTTTGGGTTTCCACATGAAAATACCTTTGTCTATGTGTGTTTGTGTTGATCTTGAGAACTGTTGTTGAACATATGAATGGTCATGACGTATTTCTCATATATTTTTGAATGAATTCTCTCATAAAATAAATGACAGTAAAGGGAATAATTAAGAAAATTTTCAAAAATATAAGATTGAAAATAATCAGACAATCATTGATTCACTCCCCTCTTAGTAATTCCTTATACCAACATGTTCCCCATTTGAAAAACATGGGTTTTTCCTCACATCGACTCCTTAGTTTAGTGATTAGCTCAATTACAATAAAAAGGTACATGTTAACATGTTAGTCATCTTGATCCAATCAAGTGATAATAAGACTATATAAACCATAAACAATTGGAAATTGGATCATTTTTTGTGTACCATGTTATATATTCTATTTTCTAGAAAATAAATGATGTTTCTCCTAATGCTTAGATGATGGTAATATATTTCTGGTGCGACGTGGGAATTTCCAAGAAAATATTCATTTTGACATTGTAATAGCTTGTTCTTTTAGTTTGATTATATGTGCCAAATTATGATTTAGACATGGGTTTAAAGTCTGTGACCATGGTCCAATATGTTGATTATACTTAGCACACATATTAGGTATCAATTTTGTATATATCCTTGTTCTAGCACAAGTGTATGGCCATTGACTAATCAACTTGGAGCATTGGTCATTAGATGAAATTTCAGCCTAAAATTGGCCTCTTAAGGAAAATATTAAAACAAAGGTTAAAATAATAAAATAAGAGATGAGTTTTCAAGGGAAAAGAAGAAAATTACTTTTTTAAATTGTATTTTTGGCTTATCTCTTTATAGGGTTACTCAAATTTCAAGTGTAGACACTCGTTGGATGCAGAAATAAATTCCACATCCAATGAGTACCCATTATGCATACTTTTGAAAATAGCGACAGTGATAAAAATTGAAGATACATTATAAAATTGTGTTGATATCAGACACACATTAAAAAAATGTGTTCAACACACATTTTTAATGTATCTTCATTTTTCATCAATCTGGGTCTTTTCAAAAGTATGCATAATTGGTACTCTTTGGATGAGGAATTCAATTCCACATCCAACAAGTGCATACACTTGAAATTTGAGTAAAAATATAAGGAGAAAGCCAAAAAACAATTAAAAATAATATTTTTTTCTTCTTTTCTGTCCAAAATATTTACATGTACCTCTTTTTAAATTTAAAGGATTTTAATTGGTTTACATATTATGACATGGAAATTACATGAAAATTTTATGGGTGCTTTTAGGCTAAACTTTCCTCTAATGAATGATATGATCAAGTGCATTAATGACTTGGTGTGTGACACATAATCACATTTTTTCTACAAATAAGAGCTTGAATTTGGTGGGATGAATGATACAAAGTGAGAGTAAATGATCCATTGTGATGTATGTGTAATCAAGAGATGTTATAATGTGATTTTAGGTCGAGTTCATTTCTTGTGACTACTAGTCACTAATTTATTTGGTGCATCAACTATGATTGTTCCTAATTTAAGTGGAGATAGCATGTGGATCATATGTTTCATTCAGAAGTATGTGCTCTTTCCTTTTTTCTATCACAGTCGTATGGTTGTGAGACAATATGTGCATTTACATTTTTCTTGGTGTGTTGATGATGTTATCTCAGAACTAGTATGATAATTATCTCTGATTTGATGAAAAAAAGGAGTGCACATGTAATCATGTGCAAAGATTGTGTAAATATATCATAAATATATTATTATTTAGGTGGTCGATTCTCTTGGTTAACATGTGAAAACCCCAATCTTGTTTCACGAGTTTGTTACAACTACTAATAAGGTATTATGTTATCATTTTCAAATGAATTTTGATATTATATGTATATGCTAATCTCTTGATATTTTTGTGAATATTGTGGAATCCGTCCTTAAATTCTATATCCAGAATACCTGACTGAGAATTTTCAGAATTCTAAATATTTTTAAAGTAGGATACTATTGTCTAGGGCAAGTTCAAGGTTATTGATGTATTAGATTGAAGGCATTGATTGTAAAAATAAATATTCTTTTGGGAAAATCTTGTCTAATTGTAAAATTTATTGTGACTTATAGAGGATGTAGTCATATCTTTCATAGTATGTATTGAGTTACTTGGTGGGCTAATAGTGAAATTTTTAACGATTATTGAAGGAATTATGAAAATACATGCTCTTGCAGCTTTTATACATGATCATTTGTGTGACATAATTAAACATTCATCAATATTGACCATAGCATTGTAAGTTTGATTCAATAGTGAAATTAGGGGTTTTATAGTTTATATGATACCTAATGGTTTCTAAGTGATATGGGAAACTATTATCATTGCACGAATACTTGTCTGATAGTAAGATAGGTGCTACTAGTTAGAGTTGACTCACAATGTTTTGGAACTTGTATGTTTTTTAAAGTTGTTGCTATCAAGGAATACTATTGAGAAATTGCATTGATAAGTGAATTGATATATTGAATTCCATATTTTTGATGATATTTTTGTTGGGTAAGATAGATGTTGCTGAGTTTTTCTGATGACAAAGTAAGAGTATGAAATTGATAATATCATGTTGTTCATTATTAGTGAGCTTGTAAAGTTTCTACTGAATGAATTTTGACCATACATAATTATTTATATGTTGGGGTTTGAATTACATGTTGATCCTGAAGATGTAATGTTTATCATGATTGTTATAATCTAGGGTTTGTAGTGCAAGGATATGTTGACTAGTGTTAGTATGATGAAGTTGCAATTGCTTATGAATAAGTACCGTGTCACTCCAAGATTAGAATACAATAAATTCATTGTTTGTCTTTACAACTTGAATGATGTTGAAGTGGAGGACATAATTATATTTTTTTCTTGAAGCTATGGATTTATGATAGGGTAAAGTGTGTTGTTAAGAGTAGGTTTCTAAGGGGCTAATGATGTAGATTTTTTTATGAAAAGAACTATTGTTGGGGTAATCATTGTACTCAAATATATGACTTTGTGATGGGGCTAATTGTTGTGTTTGTTGTTGATATTGATGTTGTATTATAAAGAGTGTTTCTTTGTTTTTTAATGTCAAAATAAGTGTGTGTTAAGGTTATGACAGGCTTGCATGAGAATTAGAATATTGATGATGCAAGGTATGTTGAAGTTTTTATTGTTCAAGTTATTGTTGCAAAGATGTGTAGATACCAATGACAAGAGGATGTTTATTGCTAACTATGATACTAATGATGTGTTGTTGTTCAAAGAAGAAACATGTTAAAGGGTTTCTATTTATTTTGAATGTTTTCATAAAGGGAATGAATCTAATTTAAAAATGGATGAAAGAGAGGTCCATGGTGATTTTGGTGGTCGGTGCCTCCAGATCATTGGTGCTAACAAATTGATATGAGGGAGGAGGTGCTTCCTATTGGTGGATGCCAACAAAACAGTGCAAGGGAGTGGGTTCCAATGAAGCAGTGGAAGGGGGTGTGTTTTTCCTAGTGGTGGGTGCCAACAAAGTGGTGAAAAGGGAGTAGGTGCTTCCTATTGGTGGTTTCCAACAAAATATTTCAAGGGAGTGGGAGCTTCCGATTGGTGGGTACCAGTGAACATATGTAAAGCAAATATTGAAGGTTAAGAAGAAAGAAAAATGGATGGTTTTCTCCTTTATGGGTTTCCACATAATATATTTGTGTTCATGTATATGATGTTTATGGATTGATAGTGTGTCCTTCGGTGGTGTTTTTATGACTTGTTACTAAACAATTGCAAGTATAAATTTGTAATAATTGTTGAAATCACTTAAGTAGTGCTCCCTGCCCCACTCCCCTCTCATTATTTCCAACATCATTATTAATATTACATAGTAATGTGGGAGAAGTTAACATATAACTTTGACCTCAAAATCCATCACAAAAATATGTCATCATATTCAATAGTTTTTGTGTGTTCATATTTTTTTATCAATTTCAATGAAACATATGACCTCATTATATTTAAGATGTGTTAATGTGATGGATTACAAAATATACATAATTTAGATACTTGTCATGGAAAGAGAAATAAAAACAAAAAAAAAAAATTGGGACATACAATTAGGTTAAAAAATATGATAATTCTATATGTATTTTTCTCAAACTCCTTAAATAAAAAGGACGTTTTTTCAAAATAAACAATGTAATTAAATTATCAATTATCATTTTTATTATAGTATTTTCTTTTTTAAGGAATGGTTATGGGTAGATTAGAGAAAATTCTAATGACAAGACTAAATTCTATATAAAATAACTATTTTACACTTTATAAGTAGATAAAATCGTGTCTCTATTGTTTGTATCAATTCATATTAAACTACTTAATAAAAAAGATAGAAATAAATAAAAAACACAACAAAATGTTTCATCACAAAGTTCCAAAGTTATTAATATAATTTTAGTATAAAATCATTGCGTAAATTAAGGAATAATTAATATAAGGAAATGCAATTGGAGATGAGGCACTTATGGTCAAGTTACAGGAAAAAATTGCATGACTAAATTTGCATGAGTTGATGGATGATTGTCGTAAATACAATTGAATTATCAGTAATAGATGTATAAATTTATTTATTATATATAATAAATTGAGTGATGATGTTACAATTGATGGGTCATGGCTTAAATATAGTCTCGGTGTCTTTACCTGAGGTATCATGATATTTTTATCATGCCCCTTCTTCCTAAATTAATCCTAATTAATACATAAAAATTTAGTTTTTATATGTAATTTTATTTTTGTACATAACATTGCCTACCCCTCATGAAATTATTTGTCCTCAAAGCATAGGCAACAAGGGATGTTGTTGAAGAAAATATTTTGTTTCCCAAGAAGCATATTATTTCGATATGCTCTTCCACTTGATGAGATATTCTTTAATTACTCAAGAATTTAATTGTTTTACTCTTGTGGTCATTATATCTTTCGATTTTATTACAACATATCCTTCATAATTCAATGTATGAAGTGTTTTTTGTGCTATTTGATGTTTTCCTAACATTTTTTTTAACTAGATACATGGAAAATGTTATGGATGCAACTTGTTTTCAATCATTTCAAACTATAAGCTACTTGGAAAAAAATCTTGATATTGATACGATCCATAGAACTTAGGAGCTAGCTTGTTTTTTCCTTCTTGTTTTAATGATAGTTTTTGTAAGGTTGGAGAATGTACCCAATCTCATTCTATAAACTCTCTTTTAGATCTATGTTGGTCAACTTTTTATTTCATACGGTGCCTTGCAATATTGAGATTATCCTTTAGTATTTGAATGAATTTTTAGTTCTCCTCTAGTTGATATTTTAACTACTAGAATTTTTATATCATTTATGGTTAATTCCTTCCATTTTGAATGCTTGTAACCATAGAGAGATTGAAATAGTGTCATTTTTGTTGAAATGTGATAATTGGAGTTGTACCACCATTATTTCAAATGTAACTATCATCCCATTTTATTTTTCTTGTCTGTTACAAAACAACGAAGGTATGCTTCCAAACATTTATTGAAAACTTTATTTTTACCATATGTCTAGAGGTCACACACTAAGCTCATGTTGAGGGATGTCCCTATTTGTTTGAATAAATCCTTCCAAAATTTTCCCTTAAATATGACATCTTAGTCACTAAAAAAAATCTTTGGAAACCCATGCAATTTGTAAATATTTTTGCAATATATTTTAGTAAATCGTTTTGTTGAATCTGAACTTCCTATTCTCATGAAGTGTATATATTTAGTGAGATTTTCTATAATGACACGGATTTTTTCCCTCCCATTTGACATGGGTATCCCATCAAATAAGTCCATAGATATTTCTTCTCACTTTTAGTTTTGGATATGCAGAGGATGGAACAATCATGGTGTCAAATTATTTTCATTTTTGTTTCTTTGGCATTTACCACATTCTGCCACATATTTTTTAATATCCGGATATCCCTTTCCAAAAAAATTATTTGCATATATTATAGTAGGTTTTTAAGAATCCCATATTTCCAGTTGTTGGTGAATCATGAAACTGACTCAGAACTTTGGTTTTAACTTTCGAATTGTGACTTAAATAAATTCATCCCTTATACCAAAGGATGTCATTCTTCTATTCAATTTTTGAGTTTTGAATAGGATTATTGATTAAGTTATAATTATATCGATTCTTTGTGTATTCACTTCAAATTTCATCAAACCATTATGGAAATATAGTTGAGTGTTATGAATATAATTCATAACGAATATAAAAAATATAATTATTAAATAGTCAATTAAGGATTATATAAGTAGTCATTAAGTTAGTGAAAGGACATGTCTAAGAGACATGCCCAGTCATGAAGGGTCACCTGCGTAGGTATATAAGCAGGGCCTCATTGTAACATTTTAGCATCTATCTATCTCATATCTTTTATAATATAATATTTGTATCCTCGTGGATATCTTTGTATTCCAAGTGTTCTGGAGTATTTTAACCTGAGATGGAACTTTGTTCACTTCATTTGGTAACATGGAACTTTGTTCGCTTCATTGAGATTGCAAGTAATGATGGGTCTTCATCTTCTTAGTATAAAGAATCTGCTACAACATTTTATTTACCCTTCTCATAGAAAATTTCCAAATAAAAGTTAGTTATTTTCTCCAACTATTTCTTTTGTTCTATCAAAAGCATTTATTGTTATAAAAGATACTAAAATGTGTTGTGATCTATACGTATCAAAAATTGTCTACATAGAAGATATTATCGACATTTGGTTAGGGTGTGCATGATAGAAAGAATGTATCAATCGTATTTTGATTCAAATGCTTCCGCTTATTTAAATTTCTACTTTAAAAAGCTATAGGGTGGCAATCTTACATTAATACGGCTCCTAATCTAAACCCAAAAGCCTCATTTTCAACTATAAAAGGTTTTGAAAAATTAGGAGTTGATAACACTCGTGTTGAGGACATGAATTCCTTTAATATTTCAAAACATCATTCTACTTGATCATCTCATATGAATGATTTTTTCCTTAAAATATTCATCAGAGGAGTGTTTATGTTGGCATAATTTCGAATAAATCATTAGTAGTATCATGTTAATACTAAAAATATTCTTAATTTCGAGATGTTAACTAGTTTATTCCATTCTTTAATTTCCTTGACCTTGTTAGGGTATGTCTTTACTCCTTCTTTGGATATTCTATGTCCAAGGTACTCTAGTTCTTTTCCAAAAGTGCATTTGGACATATTTTCTAGTATATGGTGAGAAATTTTTTACCTTCTAGTATATGGTGAGAAATTTTTTTAGGTGTTGTAGATGTTCCTTCTATGTTTTACCATAGACTATAATTTCATCAAAGAAAGCTTGTACAAACTTCCTTAAGTATTATCGAAATACAAAATTTATGGTGGCCTAGAAGGTTGTTGGAGAATTAGTTAACCTAAAAGGCATTACCTTAAACTTGTGATGACCTTTAGGAGTTCGAAAATGATATTCACGATGTCCTCTAATATTATTCTGATTTGGTAGTATCTAGATCTCGAATCTAATTTAAAAAAATATTTGGCTCTATGAATTTCATCAAAAATTTCATCTATGAAGGGGATAGGGAACTTGTTCTTAATCATTATTTTTTTCAATCCGTTGTAATATATGGACAGTCTAAGTGATCCATCCTTCATTTATACCAGAATAGTCAGAGCAGCATAGGGGCTTCTTTTTTTTGTGATGGTGCCACATTTTATGAGATCTTAGAGTACTCTAAGTTTGATTTCAATACTCTCTCTCTCTCTCTCTATATATATATATATATGTGTGTGTGTGTGTGTGTGTGTGTGTGTGTGTGTGTGCTCAATTTCTCTTTCAGGAGGTATCTACAATGAAATATATTGCAATACATTATGGTGTTTTTGAGTTAATTCTTGAATCTCAAGATGTTCTTTTTCAATTAATTTCTTAGCAATCATTTCCATCTATTGACATTGTACCATATATGTTTGAGCTCCTTTTCAAATCATTTTCACCATTTGATGGGATGACATAAATTTATTTTTCGGTGGTTGAAAACCATATAGCTTATAATTCTTTCCTTCCCATATAAACTTTATAAATTATTTTTTATGGTTGGAAGATTAAGTTCTTAGGGTTTTTACCCATCAGGCACCTAGAATCACACCCACTCTTTCAAGTGGTACCGTGTAAAATGGTGATTCTAAATTGTAATCTTGAATTTGAAATTTAACCTTACAATACAATAAAATATACCATTACTATAGGAATGCAGTGTTTCTGAGAGTGCGAATTGGTTTCAAGTTTTGTTGCAAAATCCGGTGAAAAATGGAATCTTACATGGGTGCCAAGGATAGCGCTAGGAAGAGAGCCAAAAATATCACTGGGGAGAGTGTCAGGAATTGTTTCTTCCATTGTTGGGCCCATTTGTACTTCTATTTTTTCTCGCAGTTGCGTTTCCTATTTTTCTTCTGGTATGGCATCTAAAATAGTTTTTTTTTGGTTTCCTAATTAACATCAAGGTATGCTTCCATAATAATGTCAACTTTTTCTTACATTATTGTGTCGCTCGTTGCATCTAGATTTTCTTACATTATTGCATCTTTCTTTAGCTTCTAATATTGCTTCCATTATAGTGTATTTTGTTGCTTCTAATATTTTTTCCATTATTGCTTCTTGGTTTACTACCTAAATATATTATTTGTTTGCTTCTACAGGAACGCCAAGTTTTGCTTCTAATAATGCTACTATAAAGAAAACTTCTTCATATGAAATGACAAATGTGAATTAAATAGATACACATGTATGCTTACCATAAATGATTTCAGTTGGTATCAATAATATTTCTATTGTATAGAACACCTCATTTGGATGAAAATTCACACCTTCAGTAATATAATGCCCTCTACCAATTACATCCACATGATTTTCAAATATTATTACCCCAAAAAAAGTTCCACCACTCTTTACATCTACTAAAAAATTCAAAACTTGCACAGGATATTGATTTTTCAATGACTCTTCTTTAGACATACCAGGGAAATTTCCATAATAAATATGGACATACATGCCTACCTTTATGGTAAAATCAAATATATTTTAGTTGCATGCCATAATTCCATACATTTGAATGAATTTATTTTTTCCAATGTTGAAATGTAGTGTACCTTTTGTGTGGTAATCATCTAATCCACTCAAAGATAATTGTGATTTTATTTTAGGAAATGAAGTGTGGTGCAACATAAGCTTCCCACTTTCCTCTACATACACCATTTTAATAGACAAAAAATCATCCGTACTACATCCCCATATGCCAGTGGTACCAATAATCTAAAGAATTCGATCATTATCCCAAGGATCCAAGCATATAAACATTACATTTCCTATATCAGACTCATCAATAACATTGTAGATAATGATCTCTTATAAATATTTTTCTCCTTTAATAAGTGAAAATGTATCAAACATTGCAGCTTTTCCCCTAACAAATTGTATAAATAAGCGACATCGGAGTTCATAAGGTTTTCTTGTATTATTAAGTTGGACCTGGACATCATTATCGTCAAAATCTACTTCATCATCACTCTAAGAATATTTTTTTGAAAAATTATATAGTCTCTGTGACTTTCATCATTGTATGTATAATTGATGCTTCATTTTTCTTTTTTCTCTTGTTTAGCATCTTCATCGACAAGTATTTGAAATGATTCTTCCATAAATTTAGGACGCATCGACTTTCAAGCTTTATATGGAAATGGTTACATTTTGTACTAAACTTAATTGATTCTATAAAATGGTGTAATCTGCAGTAATGAAAATTTCCCAAATGGGATACAAAGGTTACACATGATATCTCTCAAATGGAAACCAAGAGTGGGTAAAGTAATAAATTATGTTATGCATGATATAAATGTTATACTAACCATTAATATAATCTTTGATTTGTTGAACTCTTAGTTAAACTGAGAGGGGCAGGGGGGGTGAATCAGTTTAACACACTCATGGACTTTTAAAACTTTTTCATTAAAACTTATTCATACCTTCATTTTATGTTCAACTTAATGTGTGAGTAATCTTAGAATGTGAGCAGCAAGTATTAATATAATGTGACAACAGACTTACTATGAGAGCAGCAAGTATTAAGCAGATGAGATAAACCATATCAACACATGAACATCATGCACAGAGACACCAGATATAAGCAGAAACCCATAAAGGGAGAAAACCACATCTTATTATTGTTGTGATGCAAAGGCAAGCTCCAACTCCCTCTCACCACTAATTTTCTATAGGCACCAACCTACAAGAGGCTCCTACCTCAATTTTGCAAGCTACAACTTGCAAGGAAGCTCCAACTCCCATCAATTTTCTGCAGGCACCAACCTACAAGAGGTTCCAACCTTAGTCAGCTACAACTGAAATTTTATCAAGCTACAACTTGATGTGGAAGCACCAACTCCCATCTATTTTCTGCAAGCACCAACATACAAGAGGCTCCTACCTCAGTCAGCTATAACTAAAATCTATCAAGCTATAGCTTGATAGGGAAGCTCCAACTTCCTTACTCTTTCAAAAGAAAACACTTGTTGATTTACCTTGGATATCAGCTATGTTTTGTACCATATTCACTGCTGTGCATCAGTCTTCATATCTGCCTTATATCATTTATGCATCTTCTCAGATTCACTATCAGCTCCTCCTTCTTCTCTTCTTAGCTCCTCCTTCTTCTCTACCTCACTACTTCATTTCTGCATTCTCTAACTTTTCACAGCATCTCGTTCTACTCCTCCTTCTTCTTATCTTTTCTGCCTCAATTCCGCATTCTCCAACCTCTCTAACCTCTCTATTCATATCAAGGTGATATCATTTATAGATATTTCATTAATATTGTTAGCATTCCACAGGTAATTTGAAGTGAATAGCCTTGACTCTTTGCCTTCTGCATTCTCATTTCTTTGTCCAGCTCACTCAGAAAAATATAGCCATTTGTACAGATTTCAGTTTTACAGTGGAGTTTTGTTTTCCTATGGAGACTTTCCAATGCATCACAAACAATATAAAATCAATTTAATACATTTAAATTTTCAGTTATAATAGAAAAAATTCACTCAACTCTTTTCCTGGCCTTCGGCTTTGCTGGTTTTGTCTTTTCTGCTGTTGTTAAGTAACTGTTCTGCATACTTCTGTTGTTCACTGCAACTCTGTGCACCTGTGCATGTACACCTGTCAAAACCACATTTGCATTCCTGTGCATATTCACACGTTCACTACAATTGTGTGTATGTTGTATATATATAACTGCTTTACAATATATATATAACTGTTGACTTTAAATCTGGGCACTCTTAAACTAATGATTTCGGAAATTTATTTCCCTTTTTATCTTCGAAGGAAACCTCATTATGAACCCACTATATTAAAATTGAATAATATTCGATTTTTCATTAGTTCAATGTTGTGTTAAAACTTCCGTTTAATAAAGTCCCACGGCCTTTATAGTTCACTCTCATCAAATGTACATACCACGACTGCCATTATATATATATATATATATATATATCAACGTGCACTATGACTCCACTCAATTAACTTTGACCAACACATTCATCAACACTTATAATTAAGTTGAAATCCTCGGGCCCAGTTGCCGAACTTTGCTTATTCCTCGATGTGATGAATCGCTTCTGAATACTTCTGATTGCGATAGTTCCGATGCGATTAATCACAATCACAACTTTCAATAGTATGTTCAGATGTCCTGCTTTTACTCTGATGCGATTTTGCGATGGATCCGATGTGATTAATCGCAATCACATCCTTCAACAGTTCGGTGCAATGAAAAAAGGGTCCCACTTGCGTATTAACTTTGGTTTATATTCAAATATTAACTTAAGGTTTCGGGCCCACAACTTATATATCCACATACCGACTCATTCATAAGAGGTTCAGATTATCACCAGCATAGCATATATAACACCTTCTCTGAAAGCCAACAGACTTTATTTAATAACCATCATCTAGGCCTCATTAACGTTAAACCTCAACTATTCGGATCCCACGTATCCTTTTCACCACATGTCATTACATTCATATCCATAACATATGTCCATTAAAATTTGGAAATTAAATAATGTGTGGAACATGTCTTCCTATGGTTTAAACCATAGCATAGAACTCATAAGATATCTTCACATATGATTGGTGCACGTTATATAAATTCATGTTTCAACTCCTTTGATGTAATGTTCTGTTCATATATATATACTTTGCATAGTTCAAGGGTTAGACCATGCATCGGACCCACAACACATTATTACAGTTATTTCATATGAACTCCTACTCTTTCATGAGGTTGGCTCAACGGTTTCAACTTTAAATTAACAACCAACCATAAAATTGGATCGCTATGGAATCAAACCCCATGGCATAAACATAGCACCAGCCTTATGAATTCATACCTTACAAACCTTGATTTAACATAAAAGAAACCCCAACAATCGTGAGGGTCCCACAGCGCTATAATACGTACCTTGGGTTAATTTTCAAGCGAATCCAAGGGTCCACAGTTCATCGCGCCCCAAAACTCGATCGAACGAACATGAATGGATATCGTGCTATGGAAGTGCACGGAGGTTATCTCTCCGAAATCACACGATGAACGTGGATTTTACAAACCACTTTTGGCCATGTGTCAGTCCATAACGTACATCGCATTTTTTCACCAAAATTTCCTTACCACCTTTCATTTGCGTGATACTACCGGTATTTGTCTCTGAAACCACTTCATTGTTCATTAGTCAGAGTTTCATCTTATCTTAGCTCACGGTTTTGCTTCTAATAATTTTGTTTCAACGTTTTGTTATAAGGAATTTCCGCCTTTGTTATTTGTTAACCTTTGTTAATATTGTGGCTTCATCATTGTTCCACTGATTTCTGGTTCTGCCCTTTTAAAACTGTCTTCCTCTGTGTTAACCCCGTGGCGTGAATTAAACAGTATCGACCACAACATTCAATGGCTTGACCATCGTATGATTCAAACATACAAATGAGATATTTAAACCTTCGAATTCATGGTTGACGCATGCTTCTAGTTCTTTATGCAAGTTAGGTGGTTCAAACCTATAGTCGAGCCCGAATGAGATTCAACCCTAGCATATACAAAACCTCTACACAGAGATTCATTCGAAGCATTGCCCATATAATTATTACTATGCCATCACCTGATTTCAAAATTTCCTTTGCGGGTTCACTGTATTATGACTGTAATTTCCTCAGTATATATAACCTCACACAACATACTCCACACTAAACCCATGTACAGAGTTAAACATACAATTTCAACCCTGTCTCAACAGTTTATGGATTTTCGTCAGTTATTTGCAAAACACCATAAAAACCTTGCCACAGAGTTTATTTAAGACTGTTTATAAACCCTGATAGACTCACAATCATCAATGCACAGATAATTACACATAGGAGCCATTTATACTCCCAATTACAGAGTCTCATCATACCCATGCAATGCTGAACAATTCCTCCCATAGATACAAATGAATCCACTTGCAAACACTTCTTCTTGTCTTGGCAGAACTTCTTCTTCTCTTAACTCTGCCCCTTTTTCAAAATCCAATGGCCCTCATTCTGTCCTCACTACTCTGCACCTTGAATAGCTCTCTGCTTCTTTGCTGTCCTCTGCTCCTTGACTGATGTTGCTCCTTACTTTTCTTTTTTCTGCCTTTGCTACCTCTCTTTTTGCTTCCTCTGCTCCTTGACTAATGTTTCAGGTGCTCCTCCTTTTTCTTCTCCTTTGCCATTAATGACAACATTTCCAATAGTCTCCCCCTTTGGCATTGATGGCAATACAATTGCTCTGCTTACCTTTTAGAAGACCCTTTCTTCTGTTGCTTTCTCATATGCAATACTCATATGTAGTACAACATTTGTTCAATTGTGATGAAGCCAATATATCTTTTATTGCTGTGGTACACCTTTCCTGCGTGTTGGTGGTGATATGAGCTAGGATGCTGATAAGAATATTACACTTAATAACTGAAGGTCCTTGTTACTGATGATATCAATGAATCAAACCAGATCTTACATCTTATTGTGAGAATAGGCAATATCTTTCAATATTAGAGACCAAATGACTTTCCTGCTTGTACAATGTACTTTCAAAACAATCCCCTGAGGCTAGATTCATTCAATGTATTGGTCAGTCTCACTTATCAACCATGCACTTTATTTATGACATAAGGGGTATGTATGTCAATGATCACTCTCTCTTTAAATGTGAATTATTAGCAAGTCCCTTGTGCTAAAGAAGGATTTCGATGAATTAATAAAAGACTTTTGAGCTTCAAATGGTAATCACAACTAGTCCTTTAAGCTTCAGATACTTTGACCGTTCTATCATGATGATCTTCCATAAAAAAATATTCAAGATGTTTAATTGAAAACTCAGCAACTAGACTTCACACAGTTTTATGGCTGATCTTAAGGAAGAGGCCCGATATATATATATATGTACTGACTTCAGAAAGGCATGCAAATATATAGAAAAAGATACTGTCTCAATGCTCCATATAATGTTTCAAGTGTAAACAACATACTGATCCTTTAGCTCTTTTATTGACCTTTTCAATCTTGAATAATGTAAATAGCACTTGGATACTGACTTGGTGTACTTTTTCCATAATCCTTTGATCCTGAGGACCTGTACCATACTGCTGCTCCATTGATAACACCTGGTATTCAGTTGATAGGCATGCTGCTTGTACCTAAATACCAATTGATACTACTTTGATAAACCATGCAGAGATTTCACTTCAGCTTGCACATTAGCCCATAATTAAGAAATCATTCATAAATTCTACTCTTGATCTTTCCATTGTTCAAACTAATAGCCATAGATATCCTGAATTTGATCTTAGCATCATTAACCATTTTCTTATTCTGTCATTTTGATTAAAAATAAAGTCACTGTATTTCCTTTCTAGAACTGCTCCAGAATCATTACTGATTTAAGTACAATTCAACTGTCTAGCATGAAGATATTTGGGAAGACATCTTCAATTTCTATACTGGGGATCTTCATGGGCAGATCACTTAGATATTTATCACTTACTTAGCTGCACTCCTCCAAGGGGACTTTTCATATATGAATGAAGTAATTATATAATGATGATAGGCACTTTTCTTACTCATTCTTCTTAAAGTGATTCATTGTTAATTCAAGCAGTATGATGCACAATGTGATCATCACTTAAAGAGCTGATGTATTCTTAGCTTACATGTTCATGGCTGATGTTCTTTCTATTACCATGGCTTCTTGTTGCCTTGTCTTCTTCCATCAATCTGTCAACTATTTAATGCTTCTGATAATCTTCCTCCTCTATAGTTCTTTGTTAGAGGATTTTTCCTTTCCCTTCCTGATCTTATAGCTGTTCTCATTTCATGGAGCTCTTCTTAGACTACTTCTGTGGGGACTACAAATGAACTGCTCTCCCCTTGGGATGTTGCTTCATATTTATCACTGATTGGATATTTTCATTGCTTCCTAGAGCAGCTCTCCCCGAGCCTATGATGGATTCATTATGTTATTGAGATAATGGGCTCCCCCTTTCTGTTTTCTTTCCATACTTTATTGGGGTTCTTCATAATGTCTGCACTTCTTTTAGATTCATAGTTTTGTTTGATTTTCTTTGATTCCATCATCTGTCTAGATTTATTTAATATATATGGCAGATTACAGCCCTTTGCTTTGTTACCATGCTTGAGGCATACATAACATCTTATTTGACCAATGTAAATTTGAGCTGATGTATAATATTTTGTTCCCCTTTTTGAATACAATTTACATTCAACAGATTTATGTCAAAAATTATTGCATGCATAACAGTAGCCATGGAAATAATTTGTGTACCTGGTGGAAGATTGTCTTTTCCATTTGCTTGCTTGAGGGGTTCTTCTCTTTTGCTGCATCCTTTTCTGGTTGGATTGGGTTTTCTTTGTCTTACAATATGTTGCAGTATGTCCTTGTTTGTGGCAAGAAAAAAACGTGATACTTCCCATAGGAGGAAAGAACCTTCTTTGACATCTTCCAAATTTATTCAATTCATAATCAAGAGTGTATGAGCCTTTTTCAGCTGACTATCTCATCCTTTCATTTTCTTTCCTTTCATGTTGCTGCTTGTTTTTGTTTGTTTCTTTGCACATCAAGTTCTTGCTGGCTTCTACTTTTGTAGGAATATTCTGAGCTGCTTCATTATCCTTTATAGCTTTTACAAAGATGATATTCCTGTTATCTTCTTCCTTGGACTTATTGGTTTCTCCTTCATATCCTATCCCAGCCTTTATGAGAGGAGACCTTTGTGCATTTAAAATCTTTTCCAACTGTTCAGAGCTTTTCATTTGAGGAGTATTCATTAATAATTCTCTTTGGGATTTTTCTAATTTCTTCCTTAGGCTCACTACTTCTTCTTCCAATCTCTCACATTCCATAATTTTCTCTCTCATTTGTTCCAACAGAGTGTCTTCTACTTTCTTTGCTTCTTCAAGCTATGTCTTCAGGCCAATAATTTATTTCTTATCTTCATATTCTTTCTCATCACATATTTGCACCAATGTCTTCAAGTCTTTGTTTTCATTCTTCAATCTTTCTATTTCAGTCAAAGAAGTTTGGCTTTTTCTTCATCTGTAATTTCTTCATGATTCTTATCTCCATTCACACTAGCAGGTACCTCATTTGATTGAACATTTTCTTGTTGACATGAATTTTTCTTCTTCTTAATTCTCTTCTCCTTCTTGACAATGCAATCCTTAGTGTCTACTCTATGCATGAAATGCAATCTATCCCAGATTTCTTTTGCAGAGGTTAAATCCATTATCAACTCAAGATCCTTGTTATGAATATTATTGAATATCACACATTTTTCCTTGGCATTCCTATGTTGTTCTTGCACCGAGGGAGATTCTGTGCAGTAACCATCACATACAAGTTTCCATACCTCAGGTTCATAAGCCATTAAACCTGTTTTAACTTTTTCTCTCCATTCAGGAAAGTTTTTGTACTTAACATAGGTACATTTTGATAGTCCATGACTCAACCAGATCTCCTTCAAGCTATTAGGCTTACACCAAAGGAACCAGCTCCAATACCAATTGTTGAACTCTTAGTTAAAATGAGAGGGGGGGGTTGATTTAGTTTAACACACTCATGGACTTTTAAAACTTTTTCATTAAAACTTATTCACACCTTCATTTCATGTTCAACTTAATGTGTGAGTAATCTTAGAATGTGAGCAGCAAGTATTAATATAATGTAACAAAAGACTTAATATGAGAGCAGCAAGTATTAAGAAAATGAGATAAACCATATCAACACATAAACATCATGCACAAAGACACCGGATATAAGTGGAAACCCATAAAGGGAGAAAAAAACATCTTATAATTGTTGTGATGCAAAGGCAAGCTCCAACTCCGCCTCCCCACTGATTTTTTGTAGGCACCAACCTACAGGAGGCTCCTATCTCAATTTTGCAAGCTACAACTTGCAAGGAAGCTCCAACTCCCATCAATTTTCTACAGGCACCAACCTGCAGGAGGATCCAACCTCAGTGAGCAACAACTAACATTTTATCAAGCTACAACTTGATGTGGAAGCACCAACTCCCATCTATTTTCTGCAGGCACCAATCTACAGGAGGCTTCTACCTCAATCAGCTACAATTAACATCTATCAAGCTAAAACTTGATAGGGAAGCTCCAACTTCCTTACTTTTTCAAAAGAAAACACTTTCTTATTTACCTTGGATATCAGCTCTGTTCTGTACCATCTTCACTGTTGTGCATCAGTCTTCATATTTTCCTTATATAATTTCTGCATCTTCTCATATTCACTATCATCTCCTCCTTCTTCTCTGCTCAACTCCTCCTTCTCTGCCTCACTACTTCATTTCTGCATTCTCTAACTTTTCACAGCATCTTGTTCTGCTCCTCCTTCTTATCTTTTCTGCCTCAATTCCGCATTCTCCAACCTCTCTAACCTCTCTATGCATATCAAGGTGATATCATTTATAGAGATTTCCTTATGACTATTAGCATTCCACAGGTAATTCGAAGTGAATAGCCCTAACTCTTCGCCTTCTACATTCTCATTTCTTTGTCCAGCTCACTCAGAAAAATATAGCCATTTGTACAGATTTTAGTTTTACAGTAGAGTTTTATTTTCCTACGGAGAAATGCCAATGCATCACAAACAATATAAAATCAATTTAATACATTTACATTTTTAGTTATAATAGAACAAATTCACTCAGCTCTTTTCCTGGCCTTCGGCTTTGCTGGTTTTGTCTTTTCTACTGCTGTTAAGTAACTGTTCTGCATACTTCTGTTGTTCACTGCAACTCTGTGCACCTGTGCATGTACACCTGACAAAACCACACTTGCATTCCTATGCATATTCACCTATTCACTGCAATTGTCTGTCTATTGTATATATATAACTATTTTACAATATATATAACTGCTGACTTTAAATCTGGGCACTCTTAAACTAACGATTTCGAAAACGTATTTCCCTTTTCATCTTCAAAGGAAACCTCGTTATGAACCCACTATATTAAAATCGAATAATATTCAATTTTTCATTAGTTCAATGTTGTGTTAAAACTTCCATTTAATAAAGTCCCACGCCCTTTATAGTTCACTCTCATCAAATGCACATACCACGACTGCCATAATATATATATATATATATATCAACGTGCACTATGAATCCACTCAATGAACTTTGACCAACACATTCATCAGCACTTATAATTAAGTTGAAATCCTTGGGCCCACTTGCCGAACTTTGCTTATTCCTCGATGTGATTAATGGCAATCGCAACTTTCAATAGTATGTTTCAATGTCCTGCTTTTACTCTGATGCGATTGATGCCTTTGTGATGGATCCGATGCGATTAATCGCAATCGCATCCTTCAAAAGTTCGGTGCGATGAACAAAGGGTCCCACTTGCTTATTAACTTTGGTTTATATTCAAATATTAACATAAGGTTTCGGGCCCACAACTTATATATCCGCATATCGACTCAGTCATAAGAGGCTCAGATTATCACCAGCATAACATATATAACACCTTCTCCGAAAGCCAACAGACTTTAGTTAATAACCATCGTCCAAGCCTCATAAACGTTAAACCTCAACTGTTCGGGTCCCACGCATCCTTTTCACCACATGTCATTCCATTCATATCCATAACATATGTCCATTACAATCTGGCAATTAAATAATGTGTGGAACATGTCTTCCTATGGTTCAAACCATAGCATAGAACTCATAATATATCTTCACATATGATTGGCGCATGTTATATAAATTAATGTTTCAACTCCTTTGATGTAATGTTCTATTCATATATATATATAGATATATATATATAGATATATATATATATATATATATATATATATATATATATATATATATATATATATATATATACTTTGCATAGTTCAAGGGTCAGACCATGCATCAGACCCACAACACAGTATTACAATTATTTCATATGAACTCCTACTCTTTCATGAGGCTGGATCAACGGTTCCAACTTTAAATTAACAACCAACCATAAAATTGGATCACTATGGAATCAAACCCCATGGCATAAACATAGTGCCAGCCTTATGCATTCAGACCTTACAAACCTTGATTTAACATAAACCAAACCCTAACAATCGTCAGGGTCCCATAGCTCTATAATACGTACCTTGGGTTAATTGTTGAGCGAATCCAAGGGTCCACAGTTCATCGCACCCCAAAACCCAATTGAACAAACATGAATGGATATTGCACTATGGAAGTGCATGGAGGTTATCTCTCCGAAATCACGCGATGAACGTGGTTTTTAAAAACCACTTTTGGCCACGCGTCAGTCCATAACATACATCACGTTTTTTCACCAAAATTTCCTTACCACCTTTCATTTGCGCTATACTACCGGTATTTTTCTCTGAAACTGCTTCAATGTTCATTAGTCAAAGTTCCATCTTATCTTAGCTCATGGTTTCGCTTCTAATAATTCCATTTCAATGTTTTGTTATAAGGAATTTTCGCCTTTGTTATTTGTTAACCTTTGTTAATACTGTGGCTTCATCACTGTTCCACTAATTTCTGGTTCTGCCCTTTTAAAATTTTCTTCCTCTGTGTTAACCCCGTGGCGTGACTTCAACAGTATCGACCACAACGTTCAATGGCTTGACCATCGTATGATTCAAACGTACAAATGAGATATTTAAACCTTCGAATTCATGGTTAATGCATACTTCTAGTTCTTTATGCAAGTTAGGTGGTTCGAACCTACAGTCGAGCCTGAATGAGATTCAACCCTATCATATACAAAACCTCTACACAAAGATTCATTCGGAGCATTGCCCATACAATTATTACTGTGCCATCACCCGATTTCACAATTTCCTTTGCGGGTTCACTGTATTATGACTGTAATTTCCTCAATATATCTAACCTCACACACCATACTCCACACCAAACCCATGTACAGAGTTAAACATACAATTTCAACCCTGTCTCAACAATTTATGGATTTTCATCGGTTATCTGCAGAACACAATAAAAACCTTGCCACAGAGTTTATTTAAGACTGTTAATAAACCCTGATAGACTCACAATCATCAATGCACAGATAATTTCACATAGGAGCCATTTATACTCCCAATTACAGAGTCTCATCATACCCATGCAATGTTGAACAATTCCTCCCATAGATACAAATGAATCCACCTGCAAACACTTCTTCTTGTCTTGGAAAAACTTCTTCTTCTCTTAACTCTGCCCCTTTTTCAAAATCCAATGGCCCTCCTTCTGCCCTCACTACTCTGCACCTTAAATAGCTCTCTCCTTCTTTGCTATCCTCTGCTCCTTGACTGATGCTACTCCTTAATTCTCTTTTTGCTGCCTTTGCTACCTCTCTTTTTGCTTCCTTTGCTCCTTGACTGATGTTTCAGGTGCTCCTCCTTTTTCATCTCCTTTGCCATCAATGATGTTGAAAATTCAGCAAGATGATGGAGCTTAGTGAAATGAAGTCGCCTTCACTAAGTGGGCCCGCAGGAAAATTCTGGCGCAAAATCTATTTTTAGACTATGTCTATTTTTAGACATATGGAGCATGGTCTGGGGATTGCAGTATGTTATTCTTGGAGCATTGGTCATGTTGGTAAAAATATATGGGACTCTATTTTTTGGACCTATAGGTCGAAGTTTATTTTTAGACTGCCTCTCCTTAAAATAGGGAAGTCAAATATTATTTACCCTTAATAATATTTGGACTATAAACTTCAGTTTACTCTCTTGGAGCACTTCAGTTTGAGCCTTGGAAGTGGCTCATGCATATGACAGAGGAATTACGCTATTCCTAGGGTTTTGTGAGCACATGCATGGTTGACTTCAGTTAGGACTTCAGTGGCAGAAGTTTGGTGGAGTTAATGAGACAGCTAGTGGAGTTGTGTTCTGTTTATTTTAGTTGAGCTGGTTGAGATTAGTTTAACTAGCTAATCAATTAGTTATGAGTGGAGTGAATTAAATATTATTTAATTAATTAATTAGTAACTCATTATTCAACTCAATAACACATCAGTTCACTACAGTGCATGATCAGTTCAGTGGAGACCAGTGAAAGAGGTAGATGAAAGGGTGGAGTTAGCTATCAGTGGCGACATCAGTTGTGCATGAGATTTGCACCACACTTGGAGGAATTTCCCATTATGATTGTGCTGTCAAGACAAAGAGATTCGAACCTTGGATCTCTATATAAACAGGCCATGATTGCGAAATAGAGGCAAGGCAATTGACGGTGAGTTTTGAACTAGTAACCTGTTCAAAATTGAGCTAGTTTGTGTGTAACTTCATGAGAAAGTATTGAGTACTTGTGAGGATTATTGTACTGAGTTTGTTACATGATTTCTCCATTATAATATACACAATAGCTACGGGGTTTTCAGCTATAAGCTTTCCCCATACATACTGTGTTAATGTGTATGATGATTTGATGTGTTATCGCTTGATTTATTTCCGCATGTTTGATGATCTGAGTGGAAGAGATTATGTGTTGCATATAAATTCGAATTGTATGTGATCAGGATAGTCTCGGTGGATAATTAATCATTATTCAGCAAATTTCTACATGGTGTCGGAGCTATTGAAGCAGAGATTGATCATCACAGTGATTACAAACTTATTTCGGTAGACAGAGTCTGCATGCGGGCCAGGTAGCCTCCGGATTCATCTTTCTTCGGAAAGTGAAAGGTCTGGTAAACGCCCCTTGCAGTCAATCTCTATGCTAGAAATAATTTTTTCTCACAGATCTAGAGCGGTTGAGCTTTGAGGTGGAATTCGAAATTTTGCAGCAGTTTTGTTTTCTTGGTGCCGGTGTTGAAAATTTCTTTCAACGGTTTGCGACTCGAATATGCTCTTGAAGGCAGTTCGAATTATGTTGCATGGAAGGATCGCATGGAGGCAGTATTAGAAGATAATGGACTGAAGGAGTTCGTAGATACGGATGTCCAAAAGCCCACTGATCCTGCTGAAGTCGAAGCTTGGCAAAAGAAGATGGCGAAATGTCGAAGGATTCTGTTGGAGGGCGTCAAGGATCATATTGTATCCAGCCTACATGGAAAAGCTTCTCCATATCTAATGTGGAAAGCTTTGACAGATCTATTCCAGACTAAGAGCGACCAAAGGAAGCTGGCGCTCAAAGATAAGCTCAGAAACATCAAGATGGAGAAAGGCGACAGTATCGCCAAATACCTCACGAAGTTCACTCAATGCAGAGATGAGCTGGGAAGTGTGGGGGTGACTGTCGAAGACGAGGACATGGTCGACCTGGCTCTCCTTGGTCTTTCGAAGGCTTGGCACTCATATCAAGATAGTGTCAATGGTCGAGAGAAGCTGCCGGGATGGGAGCGCCTTTGGGCGGATCTCATGCAGGAGGAGATAAGGAGGACTACTCGAGATGGATCTTCATCAAAGGGAGCTGATGAAGAAAACTGCACTTTGGTGGCCAAAGAAAAGAAAGGGAAGGGTAAGAAAACCTCTCATTCTGGTGCAAAGGGCAAGAAGCAGGATATGGCGAAAGTGAAGTGTTTTCACTGCCATGATCACGGATATTATGCTACCAATTGTCCAAAGAAGAAGAAGAACAAGCAAGCGGGAAGATCTGCAGATGGAGAAGCTTTGGCTTCACAGTTCGAGCTTGACTTTTCACTGATCGCATGCTTGGTTTCAAGTGTGTTAGGATCGGTATGGTTCTTGGACAGCGGTGCGTCATTTCATATGACGGGAGATCGGGATTTTTTCTCAGATCTGGAGGACAAAGATTTGGGTGTGCACATCGAGATGGGCGATGATGGTAGATACAATGCGACTAGTATCGGTACCATATCCTTTCAGAGGGAGTCTGGTAAGCCCTTTGTATTGAAGGATGTCATGCATGTACCTGGATTGAAGAAGAACCTGATTTCAATAGCGATGTTGGAGGATAAGGGGTATGATGTGGTCTTCAGCGAAGGAAAAGCCTTCCTGCGCAGTAAGACTACTGGAGAGACCCGGAAGATAGGGGTTCGAACCAAAAACCTTTATCAGTTGCAGGTAGATGGCTGCGCAGCTATGGCATGCAAGGCGGGAGAAGTGGTGAGCCGGGATGATGAGGGCGAACTGTGGCACAGGAGATTGGGCCACCTTCACCATGGAGCTTTGAAGATCCTGCAGCAGATTTCTATTGGGCTTCCTAAGGGCACTCTTGCGCAGTCAGATCAGTGCAAGGGGTGTACTTTAGGGAAGTATGTGAAAGCCACCTTTCACAAGAAGGATAGTCGCGCCACGAAGATCCTTGAGAGAGTTCACACAGACGTGTGTGGTCCTTTCTCAGTTGCTTCGACAGCAAAGCACAGGTATTATGTGATCTTTGTTGATGATTTCTCTCGAAAGTTCTGGATCTTCTTCATGCAGAAGAAGAGCGATACATTCGCGAAGTTCTGTGAGTTTAAAGCACTGGTCGAGAAGGAGTCGGGGAAGAAGGTGATTTCTCTAAGGAGTGATAACGGTGGTGAATTCATATCGGCTGAATTCAAGGATTTCTGCAGCGCAGAAGGGATTCAGAGAGAGCTCATCGCACCCCATAACCCACAGCAGAACGGGGTGGCTAAGCGGAAGAACAAAATGATCATGGGTGCTGCACGGGCGATGTTGCATGATCAGGGCCTACCCCTTCACTTGTGGGCTGAGGCATGCAATACAGCAGTGTATGTGCAGAACCGTTGTCCTCACAAGGTTCTTGGCATGAGTACACCGGAGGAGGCTTATTATGGCAAGAGGCCTGATATTTCCCATTTGCGGATTTTTGGTTCTCCTATCTACATGCATGTGACGAAGGATGCGAGAAGGAAGCTGGATCCAACTGCTGAGGTTGGAATATTTGTGGGGTACACTGATACACCTCACAACTATCGGGTGTATTTTTTAGACAGTCGAAAGACTGTTGTGCGACGGGATATAAAATTTCAGGAGGAGAAAGCCATGCGGTGTTCGCTTGAGAGGGAGCTACACTTGCATGCAGATGAGGAGCTGTTAGTTCCTAAGGAGGAGCTTCCGGATGTGGATCAGCCACAAGAGGAGGTTCAGGAGGTGGAAGAAACCACCCAGGCAGCGCCAACCATCAGAGGGCGCATGCGCACTACAGAAGCTGAGCGACTGGCTCGGGATGCGAAGAAGGTTGTAGGACCACCTACAGCACAGCGCAGACAGAGACAGTCACCGGATCGGTACACTGGATACATGGCTCTTATGAGTCAATGTGTTGTGACAGAGCCATCCTCTTTTGAGGAAGCTGTGGAGGAACCCGCATGGGTTGATGCCATGATCGAAGAATATGATTCGATCATCAGGAACAGTGCATGGGAGATTGTTCCAAGACCGGTTGGGAAATCAGTTGTAGGTTCGCGATGGATCTACAAGGTGAAGCAGGCGGCTGACGGGAGTGTGGAGAAGTACAAGGCGAGATTTGTCGCCCGTGGCTTCTCACAGATCGACGGGATTGACTATGAGGAGACTTTTGCACCTGTCGCAAGGTACTCTTCCATACGGACGATCCTTGCTCTCTCAGCGCAGATGGGGTGGCACATTCATCGGATGGATGTGAAGACTGCGTTCCTCAATGGAGTTATTGAGGAGGAGGAGGTGTACATAGAGGCGGCTGAGTTTCGAGATCTTCAGCAGTGAGTCACATGTGTGTCGACTCAAGAGAGCACTGTACGGGCTGAAGCAAGCACCTCGTGCTTGGTACACTTGGATAGACAGCTACTTCACCGGGCTTAGATTCTCCGAGAGTGAGGCGGATCCAAACCTGTACCAGATTGTGGTGGAGGGGAAGCTGTTGATCATCGTACTGTATTTAGATGATCTAATTTTTACTGGCGATGAGCAGTTGATACTGTCATGCAAGGAGGATCTTGCACGAGAGTTTGAGATGAAGGACTTGGGCATCCTTTATTATTTCCTGGGATTGGAGATTTGGCAGCGCAACGGAGGACTATTTGTTTCTCAGGGCAAGTATGCCCGGGAGATTCTGGAGAGGTTCAACATGCAAGGCTGCAAGCCTGTTGACACTCCTCTTCCTGGTGGTTGGAGGAAGGAGGATGCTACTTCAGCGGAGGTAGTGGATGCCACTGTCTATCGACAGTTGGTGGGGTCACTTATGTATCTGGTCAATACACGACCCGATATTTTCTATGCAGTAACCAGCTTTTGCAAGCTATGGTTAAGCCTACCAAGCTCTTTTGGAAGGCAGGCAAGCATGTATTGCACTATATTAGAGGCACATCGGGATATGGTCTATGGTACAGACAGGAGGATGGAGCGAAGCTTTCTGGCTTCACTGATGCAAATTGGGCAGGGAGCCCAACGGACCGGAGGAGCACATCTGGAGGATTTTTCAGCATTGGGTCAACAACAGTTTCCTGGTACAGAAGGAAGCAGAGATCCGTGGAACTCAGTTCAGCAGAGGCCGAGTACATGGCAGCTAGCTTGGTTGCATGCGAGGCTATTTGGATGAGGAAGATCCTCGTAGGATTGTTCAGGTTGCATTTGGAGCCTACAGTGATCTACTGTGATAACCAGAGTTGCATTAAACTCTCAGCTAATCCAGTATTTCATGATAGGTCCAAACACATCGACATCAGGTACCATCATATCAGAGATTGTGTTCAGTAGAGAATCATGGTGCTTTCATATGTTCCCACGGAGGATCAGGATGCCGACATCTTGACGAAGGCGCTCACCAGGAGCAAGTTCAAATTCCACAGAGGCAGGATAGGGGTTGCAGATAATCCATATCTTGCTGAGAGGGAGTGTTTAAAATGCAACAAGATTATGGAGCTTAGTGAAATTAAGTCGCCTTCACTAAGTGGGCCCGCAGGCAAATTCTGGCGCAAAATCTATTTTTAGACTATGTCTATTTTTAGAAATATGGAGCATGGTCTGGGGATTGCAGTATGTTATTCTTGGAGCATTGGTCATGTTGGTAAAAATATATGGGACTCTATTTTTTGGATCTATAGGTCGAAGTCTATTTTTAGATTGCCTCTCCTTAAAATAGGGAAGTCAAATATTATTTACCCTTAATAATATTTGGACTATAAACTTCAGTTTACTCTCTTGGAGCACTTCAGTTCGAGCCTTGGAAGTGGCTCATGCATCTGACAGAGGAATTACACTATTCCTAGGGTTTGGTGAGCACATGCATGGTTGAATTCAGTTAGGACTTCAGTGGCAGAAGTTTGGTGGAGTTAATGAGACAGCTGTGGAGTTGTGTTCTGTTTATTTTAGTTGAACTGGTTGAGACTAGTTTAACTAGCTAATCAATTAGTTATGAGTGGATTGAATTAAATATTATTTAATTCATTAATTAGTAACTCATTATTCAACTCAAGAACACATCAGTTCACTACAGTGTATGATCAGTTCAGTGGAGACCAGTGAAAGAGGTAGATGAAAGGGTGGAGTTAGCTATCAGTGGCGACATCAGTTGTGCATGAGATTTGCACCATACTTGGAGGAATTGCCCATGATGATTGCGCTGTCAAGCCAAGGAGATTCTAACCTTGGATCTCTATATAGACAGGCCTGGATTGCGCAATAGAGGCAAGGCAATTGGCGGTGAGTTTTGAACCAGTAACCTGTTCAAAACTGAGCTAGATTGTGTGTAACTTCATGAGATAGTACTGAGTACTTGTGAGGAGTATTGTATTGAGTTTGTTACATGATTTCTCCATTATAATATACACAATAGCTGCGGGGTTTTCAGCTATAAGCTTTCCCCATACATACTGTGTTAATGTGTATGATGATTTGATGTGTTATCGCTTGATTTTATTTCCGCATGTTTGATGATCTGAGTGGAAGAGATTATGTGTTGCATATAAATTCGAATTTAATGTGATCAGGATAGTCTCGGTGGATAATTAATCATTATTCAGAAAATTTCTACAAATGACAACATTTCCAACATGATTTTGGTTCTCCTTACATTGGACACAATTTATACATAAAATAAATTGAGTCCTAAAACATTTTTACAATAAAATATAGCCAGTGTGGTTAGAAAAAAAATCACAATGGAAATTAAAAAAAATGTAACAAATATTTTCAAGTGGATTTCATCAAAAAACCTAGATAAAGGTCATGATAATCCTGAATAGAAGCATATTTTTATCACTAAATTTATATTGATGGGTTGCTTCAATAGTAAACTCAAAGTAACTATTTTAAACCTACTTTTAGTTGGAACTTAGCCTTTCCAGCCTGAGAGGGCTCTCTCAAGGATAAAGATGATATTAGGTAAATCAAGATCAACATATGGCTAACTATGAAATTGGTTTTAAATGTATTTTTGTGCAGGTGAAAGATGCAAACAAATAACTACCATTGGGCATATGGAGTCAGTATGAAAACTTAGTGACATATGAAACTTCTCTCATGGAAGCTGAGGCATGTGTATTCTAATGAAACATAACATTTACAACAGACTAGATGCATAAAGTAAGTTGGAGCATGTCGATCATGAATTCCAAGTAATTACAGAACTAGAATACTGAAGATAGAGTAACAAAACATATAAGACAAATACATATCAGAATACCAATGAATCTCAGGTGAGAAAATAAGTTTTTTTCCACTGTATATTACAGATAAAAGAAATTTACAATATTAGTCTCCAATATAACATCCATCAACCCTCTCTCCATCTATCATCTGCCTATTTATAAATTTATTTACCTTTACAATGATTCCTCTAGCAAGGCCATACCTCTAACAATGCCTTGACTAACCAAAAAGAAGATTACAAGGAGAGAAAATAGAGATCTAATACTTTTAGGAATTTGAAACCTAATAGGACTCTAATATACTTTATTACATTTAAAAAACTTTAAAACCCCCATGCTTGTTTATATACATAAGAAAGATCATTTTTCTGAGGTGGAAATGACCATGAATGCACAATAAACACCCTCACCAAGATAGAAGGTCTATCTTCCGAGCTTTGAGGAGGTTAATTCATATTTGCTGATGTGGTTTCCATCATGAGCTGGTAGGTTGATCAGTTTTTTCGATGAGTGTGTCTTCAACCAAAACTCAACTAATTATTTTTGACCCTTCCAGGTCACTGACCTGTTCCAGAAAGACAATTAAGGCTTGAAATTTTTCAAAATTCCTCGCTACAAAAACAGAGGACTTCTAGGCAAGTCCGTAGCAAGAGTTCGTAGCGTTTTCTACTTTGGTCATCTTTGCATTTTTTTTCCCCTCTTTGTTGATTGGAGGATGTTTTGTGGGTCTAAACACTTAAATACATGCCTTCACCTATATTATTTTTGACAAAACCTGACATATATTCCCAAAAAACATCTTCAGTGAGTTCATATCATTTTCTCGGCTTTCAGCCTAGAGCACGCTACAAACTTGCCTAATAGATAGTAGGCTTGAAAATTTTATGATTTCTTCTTCAAAATTGCTCATGGATATGTAAATGGTGAGCTATAATGAGGCAAAAATTAAAATGTATTTTACCCCTTTCAAGAAGGAGTGGCTTCACCCTTGGCAATAGTGGTTTTAGCTTCAACAGGTTCATTTTCCACTATCATCTTTAAGCCCTTTTTGTTGAGTTTTTTTTGTACCATTTCCATCTACACCTCCATCTCCTTCACTTGGCATTTTAGCTTCTTCCTCTTTTCCAGTAACCAAATGTTCCTTTTCCTTGTGTGATTCATCACTCTGTGCAAAGGGAGGGTTATCTTTAGCAGTCTCTTAGCACTTGTAAGGGCTTCATCATAAGGCAATCTGCTCATTCAATTTCTCCTTGAACTCCTCTACCATCTTCTTGTCTTGCTTAGCATCTTCCAAATCTAGCTTTGTTTCAATGACCTCTTACCTAGCTTCCCTCAATTGCTCCCTTAGAAGCTCCACTTCAGATTTTTCATTAACCTTCTCCTTGCCTTTCCTTTGCTTGATAATTTCCTCTTTTTTTTGCGATAGTTCGATGATTTCTTCTACAATAGGCTATTTTCCCTTTTATGTTTCTTTAGGCTTCTTATCAACCTTTATACCTTTGGCAAGATGCAATCTAGTGACAAGATTTATTGGTTTAAAGACAAAACCCGCATCTTCATTGGAAAAGTCAAGTTTTTTGGTAGTGAGGCCTTTCTTCTTCTTCTTATCTCCTTTTACCTCCACAAATTTAATGACAGGGGTTTCTTCTATATTTATGGCTTGTAAAATATCATCAAGATTACCTTTTCCCACTGTCTGGCTCCTAGTGATTCTTCCCTGACTCTTTTTCCTAGGTTTAGAATTGTTGCTTCAAGGTGTGGGAAGAGGTATATCTATATTTTGCAAATGTTCCATTTCAACCTCCATGGGCTCTTTAATTGGCTGCATTTCTCCTTCTGTCCACTTTCTGCTTCAGCTGTAGGTTCATCATTCTTACTAGAAGGTTTGGTCTTTGATTTAGGTGTTTTCTTAGGAGTCAGAAAACCACTTCATAACCACTTAAAAACAAAAATGTGGCCCAGTCCCTATTTATTTTTTTCAACTCTTCCATAACCAACAACTTAATTAATCCATGATGGGAGATAGAGGTTTCACTACTCTAAATCCTAGCTTGTACTTTATCTGACATTTTTTTTAAGCTTCTGAATAGGAAAAATGGAAGGTCCAAAATATGCTTACCATTGAAAACGAGAAAAAGTCCGAAGTGATAAGATATATGTGAAATAGTTATGAATCACCAGCAATATTTTGGAGTAATTTTCTTTGAGATAGCTTCTTGGTATCCCTAAGGTCATGTCCAATCCTATGTGCTCAGGCTTCAGAAACTCGTCGCAATTATGCAATCAGAATTTGATGGCTTTAAACCACTCTTCCCCTGTCTTTGGAATATATGTATCTTGGGAAATCGTTTAAGGAGAAACCATGAAATTTATTGCACCCATATTGGTTGCAGTGCCAAAAAAAATAACTGCAAAATTCTTAGAAACTTGGGCATGATACCCCTGCAACTTCTGGAAAAACCTCATGTAGCCAGCGCTATTCAAGGTTGCTGCAAAACTTGGATCTTCATTGACCAAATTTAAATCCGTTGGCTTGTACCTAACCATTGAGCCTCCTTTTTTGGTCCTCTTATGCGTGACCATTCCTTTCAAAATAGTGTCAACCTCATTGACAATGTGACACCTGCAAAAAAAAATTATGCACATCAAGAAGTTTGCAAAAAGAGGTTGTACCTTCCTTAAGACAACAACAAAAAATATACTTGGACAAAAGGGAAAATGTGGTAGCAAGAAACTCACAAGGATGATTTTAAAGCGTAAGTTTGAATGCGAGAGGAAGGAGGCCAAATAAAGAAAGAAAAATGGAATGATGGGATGATAATGATGATCAAACATGAACCATGACTCTAAACAACTCAACACATGACCTCAGACATACCTCTATCCATTTGCAAATCGACACCTCATCCATTACCTTGCCAGTGTATAAAAACACGAGTTCGTAGAATTTTCTATTATAAGTTTGGCAGATTCGCTATAGAACTGTCAGGTGAGTCTATAGCGAAAACAACCTCTTTTCCATAGAATTTGATGCAGACTCAGGAAAAAGTGGACAAGTGTCTTAAACCTTAATTTGAACCAATGCATGGAGATTATTTTCATATTTTTATTGACATGACCTTAATGAGATGACATGTGGGGATTTTAAAGACTTAGGACTATAACCAAATCATGAAATTTCATCAATTTTCATGAATTAATTCATCAACACACTAAAACCTACAAAAAATGGCTTTCCTAACAAAACTGAATTTGATTGATGATAACATATATATAGAACAAAAATCATCATTTTGCAAATATATTTAAATGTATATTACTAATTATTTCCAAAAGAGATTGCAAGATGATGATTAAGTAAGGTAGATGAACTCGAGACTCAAATATGGTTTGCAAAATTCTTTTGAGTCCTAAAATATTTCTACATAAAATATATCCATCCTAGTTAGAAAAAACATTTTACACAATGGAAATTAAAAATTAAATGCAACATAAATTTTCTAACGGTTTTATTTAACAAACTTGGATAAAGGTTTTAATAATATAAAACAAAAGCATATATAAAAAACAAAACCATATTACTGTAAATATATTTAAATGTTTCTTACTAGTGACTGTCATCAGGTTGCAATCCCTTTTGGTTCAATATGGAATCTCATTCAATATGGTTTGATCTAAAATGGCATCCTAAATTCAACCAGAGAAATTTTGAGGGAGGTCGCAAAGGAGGGACAAGAGCAAGGAAAACTGACAATTGAAGCTCACTTGGGTAAGTCAAAATCAATGGAAAAATAACCCATCAAACTTAAATTCAATTTTGTTAGTTAACCTCAGATCATTATAGGTGGAAACCACACCAGTTAACTCAACATTGCAAATCGTGTAATTGAGAAAGGTTTTTGGTGGGATGATGAGTTTGACTAATTTGGAGATTAACATCCCTAATTACAGATGAATTAATTTTTAATATTTTTCTTATTTAGGATACATTTCAGGTCAGCTAAATTCCTATTATTGATATTAGGATTACAAATCATTATTGTTGATAGTAGCTAATAATATGGTATATGATAACATTTATATTTTACCAAAAAAATCCATGATATGTGTCTTCACATTCCATATTTTGTTGTGTAGTCATATTTTTTAAATTAATTTGAATGAAAAATATTAACTCGTCATACTTAGGTGTGTTAATGTAATGGAGTTTAAAATATCCATAATTTATAGTGTTATGGAAAGAAAAATGAAAAACAAAACATAATTTTGGAAATACAAATAAGTTATATATGGTGTTGCTCTTTGGATTTTTATCAAAATGCTTAAATCATGAGGATGCTTTCAAATAAATAAGAGAGTTAAATTATCAAATACTATTTTTAATATTTTTTCTTTTAAGATTATATAATGTTTAAATTGTGTCTCTTGTGGATAAATATAATCTTGTCTTTATGTTTATATCAATTCATTTTAAACTACTAACTCATTAAGAAAAAGTAAAAACAAATACAAAACACTAAACAAAAATTTTCATTACCAAATTCTATAATTGTTCAAATAATTTCAATATAACATCATTACATAACTGAGGAATCAAAGATAACATAAAAGCAATGTGATTGGGGACAAAGCACATATGTTTGAGTTCCACACAAAAATTGCATGATTTGATGGATAATCTTTTATGAAGAACCTAATATATATTAAATAAGTATTTTATTTGCAATTTTAAGTATTGTTGTGAATATATAATTAGCATAATTATATAAATTAAATGTTTGATAAATTCTCAAAGGCATCAATACAATTGCCTTGTGATACATTTCACATTGTCAAAATACATAAATAAATAATAAAAATAAAAAATTAACTAAAGGGTAACTTTATTTTAAATTGTTATTATTATTATTTACCATGGGATTGTGAACCTATAAATAACCACTGTTACAATACCATAGACAAAAAAAAAATCATAGCTTATATGCATATGATGCCTCTTCATATGATAGTTTTTTAATTAATCAATTTAATTAAAAGGGTAGAAATAGTATAGCTCTTTTCAAGATAAATATCAACATTTAATCTTCATATACTAATAATTGGTGGAGGTTAAATCCTTACCATCTACTTAGTAATTATTGATAATGAATTTAAAAGAAAAATTCTAGAAGCTCTAATCCAATATAAACACCTACTAGTTTTAGTATATTTTTATGAGGCCTTGGGAAATATAATAATTATTTGATTGTTTAATTTAGTTTTGAGTAACAAAGAATTTAAATGTAAGTATATTTTAAAGAATTATTTTTGTGAGAGTTACACATGTTCTAAAGCATGACAAGTGACCAGATCATTAAGGTCATTAAATTAAAATTGATGAGAAATCAAAATCTTCCTTGAAACTTTTTTTGATTAAATATATAAGAAAAAAATGTATATGTGTTTGTTTTTAAGAATTTTATTCTTCTATATATACAATACATCTAGAGTTAAGTTGGATCGATATGGGTTTGTTTTATATAGTATGTTTGATATAAAATAAATATAAGTTAAAGTGGTAATTTAAATATTTTATTTATGGTTAACATTGAAATATTTTTCTTATAAAAATGTTTAAAATGTTGAATGTGAAATTTATCTTAAACATGGAAAAATTAAACATCTATTTTCGTATTAATTTATAAAACTCACCTCTTGTGAAATAATGCATAAGTCACAATAAATGTCATGATTACTTATTTTTAAATATTTGTAATATATTTTATCTTTAAATACATCTTTTGTAATTATGAAAATTTACCAAATTTCACATTATTATTTAAGCAAATAATAATAATAATAATAGTTTTAACAAATACGTTTCCCTGATGGGGGTGAAGAATTGGGTGCACAAGGTACCACATAGGTGATGGCAGTTAACACTTGGCTACCGAGTCGAGGATCGACTTCCCCATCCTCTCACATTAACCTACATACGAGATGAATTAGTATAATATGTGTGAAATATTTATCTTCCTCGACCCGAGCAAGAGCCAAAGATCGATGGTAAATTATGGTAGACGATGAGTGTATTTGGGTTTTGTTTCAGCTTAATGCATGTTATTGGTATTCAGTAAGATAGAGCAGGAAGTGTCAAAAGTTCATTATTTGGGAAAGGTGGCGACCCTGTTGTTGTTGTTCCCTCCCCGAATTTTAGATTTGTAAATTGGCAGCTTTCTCCTTCGAGGTATGGCATTCAGTTACTCTCTGCGTGAGTGGAACATGGCTTCTAGAGGTGCCGACCATTCAGTGGTTTTAGTGTGTATGGGAGGTTTCTTCTCTATGATATTGGTCCTATGTGAGTAGGACCATGAAGCATCGAATGCTCATTGGGTGGGAAATGTGGTGGTTATGTTGGTGGTGGTCCCTCCCTGGCTTCTAGGTCTATAATTTGATTGCATTAGTCCTTGGTGTGTGACATTCATCATTTTCGTGTGTGATCAGACCATGGCTCCTAGAGGTTGTGTTTTTTCCATGATCTTGGTGCATATGGGAGGATTCTTATCTATTCTTCTTGGGTAATTGGATTGTTCCCTTGCACCTCTCATCTCTGGGATTTCCTAAATTTTTGTAGTCTCTATGTATGGGATCGTAGTGGAAATGATTTTGGGAAGGTTATCTTGTTGTCATCTAGAGTCGAAGTGAGGGTGGTGGAGTGCAGGCTCATCCCCATCTGGTGGTTGGAATTTTTGGGTATGGGCATGTGGAGTCTTGTCGGTAAGGGAAGGGAAAACCTTGGAGGTTATCAGTGTTGTTGGTATCGTGACAAATTCCTTTGTTCAAGCCAACGTAAGTTCTATGAGAATGCATCCAGCGTCGTGACTTGGTCGATCCTCCCCCCCAACAAATCCCAGCTTGGCTGGACGAGGGGACCGAGAAGCTCATTTATAGGCGATGGTAATGGAAGTGGAGAACACTAGGCTTAGCCAGGGTGGCAAGACTACAGGGTGCTCGAGGCAGGTGACGACTAGTGTATTCGGTGGTTGTGGTCATGGCAGCTCGGTGATTTGGCATGGGAGTCGCATGACGCAACATTAACAATGAGGTGGGGCAAGGCGACATGGTGGCACAGGTCGACGAGGGAGTGAAAGTCGTGCAATGAATGGTTCGAGGGAAATTCGTCAATGTTTTCTAGAGAATTGTAGGGAATTGATCCAATCCTTATTGGAGAAGCTGGAAATAGTGAACCAGATCTACCGTGAAGAACATGGTGAACTCATAGTTACTTTGAACAAAATGCACTACTTTTAGTTCCATGTTTGAGAACAAGTTGTGGTGGTTTGGGACATAACCTATTAACTGAGAAGCTGGAGAGGTTCGAGTCATGAAGAAAAGCATGTTCAATGCTCTTTTCGCCCTCTACCTCCTCCTAGAACAACCCCAGACAATCCAACCTCAATTACATCAGATGACTATAATGGTTACATGTGTTCTCTTTGTGTTATATATTTTTTGGTGCTTTAGGCCTTCTAGGTTGTGGAAGATGTCTCTAGCTTCCTTTTTTCTCTATCACATGTTGCCTGCGGTTGTCAACAAACCTAGTCGGGGTGAGACTACCTGTGTTTTGCTTATGATGTACTTATTTTCTGATGAATGAATACATCGTTGACTTAAAACAAAAATTAACAAAAAAAAAATTAATGATAATATGGAGGAAATTAATGCAATAAAAATACTTTATCATAATTATTATTGAGGCAACAGGCTCATTCTACAACCCAGTATGGGGGATGTGTAAGTTTGTCCGTTGATTCCCCTTTAAAATAAGAATAAAAGTTAAAATTTATGTTTTAAGTAAAAAATTAATGTTAGTTATATAATAATTTAAAAAATGAATATGTTGTAAAGTAATTAAAAGTAAAAAAAATGTGTAAGTAAAATGTTTAAATCTTATAATGTTATACATTATATATCATTTAAAAAATATATATATGTATATATCATGAAAAAACTAAGTTTTAATGGTTAACAGGTATATTTGGTCATAAATATATTCTATTTCGTATTCAAAAATACAATTTAAACAATGAAAAATAACACATTGTATTTTATACTCTAAAAATATTTACATTTAAAGAAATGTATTATACTCTAAAAATATTTGCACGTGAAAAATATGATCCCTCTTAGTTCATGTTAAATAGATCTATATTGGTTTCTAATATTTTATAATTTTTATTATTTCTTAAACTTTCACACCTTTCATTATAAATATCATGATAATTAAATAAACATATAACACATGGATGGTATATAAATATTCTTTTATAAAAATTTTATGAAATTAATAAAGATAATAAAAAAACCATTATAAACTAGAAATTCTAGTGACAATCTAACTTTACAAAAATATCTCATAATACAATTTAAAATATATTTTTAAAACATTCTCAAAAACCGTTTAATATTTATCTTCATATTATTATTTTTTAAATATTTTATTAAAAACTATATAAGCAAAAACACATACCCATATCCATGAGAGATCAAGATTGTATGTCACTTTCTTTACCAACTTTGGTAATAAATATACTTAACCCTTAAACATTTATTTATATAATAGTATCAAAGCTCTTTCATAACACCTGCATAACATTAATATTATAATTTTAATTATGTTTAACAGTGACCGTGACACTAAATCAGCCATATATGTTAAATGTCTTCCAACTTAAAATAAATTTTGAAATTCATTTTGTTAAATGTCTTTCAAATCTCTCTTACAACTGGCCCATAACATTAAAATTGTACATACCTACACATACCTTAAAATTGTAAGTATTTGATATATGCATTTCATCTTAAAAATTTCCACTCCAATATTTTGGAATATATTTTCAACATTATTAATTTTAATATTTTGGAATATATTTCAACATTATTAATGTACATTTTAATTTTTTTGAATTTGACACATGTCCTTTTTACATAGTTGATGTCGAGAATAACTTTTAGCGTGACAAGGTGAGTTTGTCTACAGAAATTTTCACTTGGGGCAAGTTATTATTATTCAATATTTTAATAGTTAATTAAAATATTTTTTTTAGAGTGTAAATTTATATTATTTATATCTCATTTAATTTAAAAAAAAAAATGAAAATCAAATCAATTGAGAAACCCACAAGTTTCTAATTATTTAGTGTAGTTTATTTTCAGAAGAATGGTGATTATGCTGATCTACATCTATCAATATATATAATATGGTGATTATGCTTATTTACATCCATCAATATGTATAAATCAGATACGCAAATTCTAATTCAAAACCTTGAATAAAAATTAATTAAAATAAATGTTAAGAAATTAAAATATTATTAAATATAGTCAATATAGTTAGAAATTTAATAATATAGTCAATATAGTTAGAAATTCACCAAAAATTTCGTGAAGCAGTTGAAATCGAAAAAAAATCTAATAATTTGAATAAGGGTGACGGTTAGAAAATTAGAGGTTGTTGGATTCTGCCCTTAGTTGGGTTTCCTTTCCCGTGTCTCTCGTTTTTATTCTCTCTTTTTACTTTTTTATGGTCTTTTGTGTTGGCTTTTATATATAGTTATAATAATAACGGCTATTTTTTTGTAAGTGAGTTTTTTAAGTTTTGGTTGATTTTTATTTTTATTGATTTATTGATTTATTATTTTCTGGTTTGCATGTGATGCATTATGTTTTATTTATTATTTATTTTGGTTGTTTTTTAGATTATTTCTATATATTTTTATATTTATGTCTAACTTTATTGACTAGGTTTATTGTTAATTTTTTTTCTATTTTATAATTGATTAATTAATTGTGATTTTTCTGGTTATGTTATATTTTTACTAATTTTAGTATTCATTTTAAATATTTTAATATTTTGGATGAGTGTTTTTCCGATTAATTAGATAATACGGATTTGGTTGAAGTTTCAAACCAGCTAATGTGGTTCATCCTCAAGACAAGGTGGGGAAACAAATCGATCTTGATGAATGAATAAAAAGTAGAAATGCATCATTATCCAGAAATAGCCGTTAAGAACTAGTCATTAAAAACTGGTTGTTAAGACTAGCCGTTAAAAATTTAGTTAGGAACTAAAATACAATTAACTAATTAATTAATTAAATTAAAAATTTTATTAAAAATAATAAATTAATTAATTAAATTAAATATTTTATTAAAATAATAAATTAATTAATTAAATTAAATATTTTATTAAAATAATAAATTAATTAATTAAATTAAATATTTTATTAAAATAATAAATTAATTAATTAAATTAATGATTTTACAAAAAAGGGTTAAGAAGTTTTTATATAATAATAAAATGTAACAAAGATTAGAGAGGGTCCAAATGGAAGGTCCAAAAGATACTTTATCTGACATTTTTCCTAAGCTTCTGAATAGGAAAAATGGAAGGTCCAAAATATACTTACCATTGAAATGGAGAAAAAGTCCGAAGTGATAAGATATATGTGAAATAGTTATGAATCACCAGCAAGATTTTGGAGTAATTTTCTTTGAGATAGCTTCTTGGTATCCCTGAGGTCATGTCCAATCCTATGTTCTTAGGCTTCAGGAACTCATCACAATTATGCTATCAGAATTTGGCGTCTTTAAACCACTCTTCCCCTGTCTTTGGAATATATGTATCTTGGGAAATCGTTTCAGGAGAAACCATGAAATTTATTACACCACATTGGTTGCAGTGCCAAAAAAAATAACTGCAAAATTCTTAGAAACTTGGGCATGATACCCTTGCAACTTCTGGAAAAACCTCATGCAGCCAGCACTATTCAAGGTTGCTGCAAAACTTAGATCTTCATTGACCAAATTTAAATCCATTGGCTCATACCTAACCATTGAGCCTCATTTTTTGGTCCTCTTATGCATGACCATTCCTTTCAAAATAGCGTCAACCTCCTTGACAATGTGACACCTACAAAAAACAATTATGCACATCAAGCAGTTTGCAAATAGAGGTTGGACCTTCCTTAAGACAACAAAAAAAAATATACTCGGACAAAAGTGAAAATGTGGTAGCAAGAAACTCACAAGGATGATTTTAAAGCGTAAGTTTGAATGCGAGAGGAAGGAGGCCAAATAAGGAAAGAAAAATGGAATGATGGGATGATAATGATTATCAAACATGAACCATGACTCTAAACAACTCAGCACATGACCTCAGACATACCTCTATCCATTTGCAAATCGACACCTCATCCATTACCTTGCCAATGTATAAAAACACAAGTTCGTAGCATTTTCTGTTATAATTTTGGCAGATTCACTATAGAATTGTCAGGTGAGTCTATAGCGAAAACAACCTCTTTTCCATAGAATTTGATGTAGACTTGGGAAAAAGTGGACAAGTGTCTTAAACCTTAATTTGAACCAATGCATGTAGATTCTTTGCATATTTTTATTGACATGACCTTAATGAGATGACATGTGGGGATTTTAAAGACTTAGGACTATAACCAAATCATGAAATTTCATCAATTTTCATGAATTAATTCATCAACACACTAAAACCTACAAAAAATGGCTTTCCTAACAAAACTGAATTTTATTGATGATAACATATATATAGAACAAAAATCATCATTTTTCAAATATATTTAAATGTATATTACTAATTATTTCCATCATCTTGCAATCCCTTTTGGTTTGATATGGAATCGCATCCGATATTAAATCAGTTTCTAGCATGGTCTATTCACAGGAGGTTAAGTAAGGTAGATGAACTCGAGATTCTGATATGGTTTGAAAAATTCTTTTGAGTCCTAAAATATTTCTACATAAAATATATCCATACTAGTTAGAAAAAACATTTTACACAATGAAAATTAAAAATTAAATGCAACATACATTTTCTAACGGTTTTCTTTAACAAACTTGGATAAAGGTTTTAATAATATAAAACAAAACCATATATAAAAAACAAAACCATATTACTGTAAATATATTTAAATGTTTCTTACTAGTGACTCTCATCGGCTTGCAATCCCTTCTGGTTCAATATGGAATCTCATTCAATATGGTTTGATCTAAAATGGCATCCTAAATTCAACCAAAGAAATTTAGAGGGAGGTTGCAAAGGAGGGACAAGAGCAGGGAAGGCTGACAATTGAAGCTCACTTGGGTAAGTCAAAATCAATGGAAAAATAACCCATCAAACTTAAATTCAATTTTGTTAGTTAATCTGAGATCATTATATGTGGAAACCATACCAGTTAATTCAACATTGCAAATTGTGTAATTGAGAAAAGTTTTTGGTGGGATGATGAGTTTGACTAATTTGGAGATTAACATCCCTAATTACATATGAATTAATTTTTAATATTTTTCTTATTTAGGATACATTTCAGGTCAGCTAAATTCCTATTATTGATATTAGGATTACAAATCATTATTGTTAATAGTAGGTAATAATATGGTATATGATAACATTTATATTTTACCAAAAAAATTCCATGATATGTGTCTTCACATTCCATATGTTGTGTAGTCATATTTTTTAAATTAATTTGAATGAAAAATATTGACTTGTCATACTTAGGTGTGTTAATGTAATGGAGTTTAAAATATCCATAATTTATAGTGTTATGGAAAGAAAAATGAAAAACAAAACATAATTTTGGAAATACAAATAAGTTATATATGGTGTTTCTCTTTGGATTTTTATAAAAATGCTTAAGTCATGAGGATGCTTTCAAATAAATAAGAGAGTTAAATTATCAAATACTATTTTTAATATTTTTTCTTTTAGGATTATATAATGTTTAAATTGTGTTTAATTTTTATAATAATATTAAATCCAACATAATTAAACTAATATATATCTCATGGATAAATATAATATTGTCTTTATGTTTATATCAATTCATTTTAAACTACTAACTCATTAAGAAAAAGTAAAAACAAATACAAAACACTAAACAAAAATTTTCATTACCAAATTCTATCATTGTTCAAATAACTTCAATATAACATCATTACATAATTGAGGAATCAAAGATAACATAAAAGCAATGTGATTGGGGACAAAGCACATATGTTTGAGTTCCACATAAAAATTGCATGATTTGATGGATAATCTTTTATGAAGAAACTAATATATATGAAATAAGTATTTTATTTTGCAAATTTAAGTATTGTTGTGAATATATAATTAGCATAATTATATAAATTAAATGTTTGATAAATTCTCAAAGGCATCAATACAATTGCCTTGTGATACATTTCACATTGTCAAAATACATAAATAAATAATAAAAATTAAAAATTAACTAAAGGGTTACTTTATTTTAAATTGTTATTATTATTATTTACCATGGGATTGTGAACCTATAAATAACCATTGTTACAATACCATAGACCAAAAAAAAATCATAGCTTATATGCATATGACGCCTCTTCATATGATAGTTTTTTAATTAATCAATTTAATTAAAAGGGTAGAAATAGTATAGCTCTTTTCAAGATAAATATCAACATTTAATCTTCATATACTAATAATTGGTGGAGGTTAAATCCTTACCATCTACTTAGTAATTATTGATAATGAATTTAAAAGTAAAATTCTAGAAGCTCTAATCCAATATAAACACCTACCAGTTTTAGTATATTTTTATGAGGCCTTGGGAAATAAAATAATTATTTGATTGTTTAATTTAGTTTTGAGTAACAGAGAATTTAAATGTAAGTATATTATAAAGAATTTTTTTGTGAGAGTTACACATGTTCTAAAGCATGACAAGTGACCAGATCATTAAGGTCATTAAATTAAAATTGATGAGCAATCAAAATCTTCCTTGAAACCCTTTTTTGATTAAATATATAAGAAAAAAATGTATATGTGTTTGTTTTTAAGAATTTTATTCTTCTATATATACAATACATCTAGAGTCAAGTTGGATCGATATGGGTTCGTTTTATATAGTATGTTTGATATAAAATAAATATAAGTTAAAGTGGTAATTTAAATATTTTATTTATGGTTAACATTGAAATATTTTTCTTATAAAAATGTTTAAAATGTTGAATGTGAAATTTATCTTCAACATGGAAAAATTAAACATCTATTTTCATATTAATTTATAAAACTCACCTCTTGTGAAATAATGCATAAGTTACAATAAATGTCATGATTACTTATTTTTAAATATTTATAATATATTTTATCTTTAAATACATCTTCTGTAATTATGAAAATTTACCAAATTTCACTTTATTATTTAAGCAAATAATAATAATAATAATAATTTTAACAAATACGTTTCCCCGATGGGGGTGAAGAATCGGGCGCACAAGGTACCACATAGGCGATGGCAGTTAACACTTGGCTACCGGGTCGAGGATCGACTTCCCCATCCTCTCACATTAACCTACATACGAGAGGAATTACTATAATCTGTGTGAAATATTTATCTTCCTCGACCTGAGCAAGAGCCAAAGATCGATGGAAAATTATGGCAGACGATGAGTGTATTTGGGTTTTGTTTCGACTTAATGCATGTTATTGGTATTCAGTAAGCCAGAGCAGGAAGTGTCGAAAGTTCATTGTTTGGGAAAGTGGCGACCCTGTTGTTGTTGTTCCCTCCCCGAAATTTAGATCTGTAAAGTGGTAGCTTTCTCCTTTGGGGTATGGCATTCAGTTAATCTCTGCGCGAGCGGAACGTGGCTTCTGGAGGTGCTGACCATTCAGTGGTTTTAGTGTGTATGGGAGGTTTCTTCTCTATGTTATTGGTCCTATGTGAGTAGGAGCATGAAGCATCGAATGCTCATTGGTTGGGAAAGGTGGTGGTTATGTTGGTGGTGGTCCCTCCCCAGCTTCTAGGTCTATAATTTGGTTGCTTTAGTCCTTGGTGTGCGACATTCATCGTTTTCGTGTGTGAGCGGACCATGGCTCCTAGAGGTTGTGGTTTTTCCATGATCTTGGTGCATATGGGAGGATTATTATCTATTCTTCTTGGGTAATTGGATTGTTCCCTTGCACCTCTCATCTCCGGGATTTCCTAAATTTCGGTAGTCTCTACATATGGGATCGTAGTGGAAATGATTTTGGGAAGGTTATCTTGTTGTCTTCTAGAGTCGAAAAGTGAGGGTGGTGGAGTGCAGGCTCATCCCCATCTCGTGGTTGGAATTTTTGGGTATGGGCATGTGGAGTCTTGTCAGCGAGGGAAGGGAAAACCTTGGAGGTTGTCAGTGTCGTTGGTATCCTGACCAATTCCTTTGTTCAAGCCAACGTAAGTTCTATGAGAATGCGTCCAGCTTCATGACATGGTTGATCCTTCCCCCCAACAAATCCTAGCTTGGCTGGACGAGGGGACCGGGAAGCTCATTTATAGGCGATGGTAATGGAAGTGGAGAACACTGGGCTTACCCGGGGTGGCAAGACTACCGGGCGGCGACTAGTGTATTCGGTGGTTGTGGTCGTGGCGGCTCGGTGATTTGGCATGGGATTCGCACGCCGCAACATTAACAACAAGGTGGGGCAAGGCGACATGGTGGCACGGGCTGACGAGGGAGTGAAAGTCTTGCAGTGCATGGTTCGATGGAAATTCGTCAATGTTTTCTAGAGAATTGTAGGGAATTGATCCAATCCTTGTTGGAGAAGCTGGAAACAGTGAACCAGATCTACCGTGAAGAACATGGTGAACTCATAGTTACTTTGAACAAAATGCACTACTTTCAATTCCATGTTTGAGAACAAGTTGTGGTGGTTTGGGACATAACCTATTAACTGAGAAGCTGGAGAGGCTGGAGTCATGAAGGGCTCACTTTGAAAAGCATGCTCAATGCTCTTTTTTCCCTCTACCTCCTCCTAGAACAGCCCTAGACAACCCAACCTCAATTAGATCAGATGACTATAATGGTTACATGTGTTCTCTTTGTGTTATGTATTTTTTGGTGCTTTAGGCCTTCTAGGTTGTGGATGATGTCTCTAGCTTCCTTTTTTTTTCTGTCACATGTTGTCTACGGTTTTCAACAAACCTAGTCGGGGTGAGACTACCTGTGTTTTGCTTATGATGTACTTATTTTCTGGTGAATGAATAGATCGTTGACTTAAAACAAAAATTAACAAAATTTTTTTTTAATGATAATATGGAGGAAATTAATGCAATAAAAATACTTTATCATAATTATTATTGAGCCAAGAGGCTCATTCTACAACCCAGTATGGGGGATGTGTAAGTTTGTCCGTGATTCCCCTTTAAAATAAGAATAAAAGTTAAAATTTATGTTTTAAGTAAAAAATTAATGTTGGTTATATAATAATTTTAAAAATGAATATGTTGTAAAGTAATTAAAAGTAAAAAAAATGTGTAAGTAAAATGTTTAAATCTTATAATGATATACATTATATATCATTTAAAAAAATATATATGTATATATCATGAAAAAACTAAGTTTTAGTGGCTAACAAGTATATTTGGTCATAGATATACTCTATTTCGTATTCAAAAATACAATTTAAATAATGAAAAATAACACATTGTATTTTATACTCTAAAAATATTTACATTTAAAGAAATGTATTATACTTTAAAAATATTTGAACCTGAAAAAATATGATCCCTCTTAGTTCATGTTAAATAGATCTATATTGGTTTCTAATATTTTATAATTTTTATTATTTCTTAAACTTTCATACCTTTCATTATAAATATCATGATAATTAAATAAACATATAACACATTGGATGGTATATAAATACTCTTTTATAAAAATTTTATGAAATTAATAAAGATAATAAAAAAACCATTATAAACTAGAAATTCTAGTGACAATCTAACTTTACAAAAATATCTCGTAATACAATTTAAAATATATTTTTTTAACATTCTCAAAAACCGTTTAATATTTATCTTCATATTATTATTTTTTAAATATTTTATTAAAAACTATATAAACAAAAACACATACCCATATCCATGAGAGATCAAATTTTTGGAATATATTTTGGAATAGATTTCAACATTATTAATATTGCATTATAATTTTTTTGAATTTGACACATGTCCTTTTTACATAGTTGATGTCGAGAATAACTTTTAGCGTGATAAGGTGAGTTTGTCTACAGAAATTTTCACTTGGGGCAAGTTATTATTCAATATTTTAATAGTTAATTAAATAATTTTTTTGAGTGTAAATTTATATTATTTATATCTAATTTAATTTTAAAAAAAATTGAAAATCAAATCAATTGAGAAACCGATAAGTTTCTAATTATTTAGTATAGTTTATTTTCAGAAGAATGGTGATTATGCTGATCTACATTCATCAATATATATAATATAGTGATTATGCTTATTTACATCCATCAATATATATAAATCAGATACGCAAATTCAATATAGTTAAGAAATTAAAATATTATTAAAATATAGTTAATATAGTTAGAAATTCACCAAAAATTTCGTGAAGCAGTTGAAATCGAAAAAACATCTAATAATTTGAATAGAGGCGACGGTTAGAAAATTAGAGGTGGTTGGATTCCATCCCTAGTTGGGTTTCCTTTGCCGTGTCTCTCGTTTTTATTCTCTCTTTTTTTCTTTTTTAATGGTCTTTTGTGTTGGCTTTTATATATAGTTATAATAATATTGGCTATTTTTTTTTAAGTGAGTTTTTTTAAGTTTTGGTTGATTTTTATTTTTATTTTCTTTATTGATTTATTATTGTGTGGCTTTCATGTGATGCCTCATGTTTAAATTATTATTTATTTTGGTTGTTTTTTAAGATTATTTCTATATATTTTTATATTTATGTCTAACTTTATTGATAATTGTTTTTCTATTTTATAATTGATTAATTAATTGTGATTTTTCTGGTTATGTTATATTTTTACTAATTTTAGTATTCATTTTAAATATTTTAATATTTTGGATGAGTGTTTTTTTATTAATCAGATAATACGGATTTGGTCGAAGTTTCAAACCAGCTAATGTGGTTCATCCTCAGAACAAGGCCGGGAAACAAATCGATCTTGATGAATGAATAAAAAGTAGAAATGCATCATTATCCGAAAATAGTTGTTAAGAACTAGTCATTAAAAACTGGTTGTTAAGACTAGCCATTAAAAAGTTAGTTAGGAACTAAAATACAATTAACTAATTAATTAATTAAATTAAAAATTTTATTAAAAATAATAAATTAATTAATTAAATTAATGATTTTACAAAAAGGGTAAAATTTTAATGATAAATTAATAATAAATTTTTAAAAATAGGTTAATATATAAAGAGATAGGGAGAGTTAGAAATTATAATTTAATAAATAAATAAAGATAAAAGTAAAATAAAAAGGGGACTCAATTAGTTTATAGATTAATAAGATTAAATAATAATTTATTTATTTAATTAGTTAGAAATTAAATATATATAAAAATAAAACAAAAGTACAAATATATCAATAATTATTAAAATAAAATTAATTACTTAGGATAAGGAATAAATTAAAAAGGGGTAATTTATATAGAAAAAGAGAGGTAAATTATTATAAAAAAAGACAAAAAGGTAAATTATTATTAAGTGATTTTCCATAAATTTTCTGATTAAATTAAATAAGTTTTATTAAATCCTATGTTCCCACTAAAAAATATATAATTAAGAATGCTAAATGTGGTTAAATCAAATTAGAGTGAGAATACAGCGCAACCAAGAGATTGATCGATGAGATTCCAAAGAAATACAAAAAGTAATAATCCAAAAATATAATATCGAGTAACACACGCTAGTCTGTCCTCGTTCCTTTAATGCCCACACTCACCCACAAACTGTCTTTCCTTGGTCAATAAGAAGCTTAAGCTAATAGAGAGAAGGGAACAATGATCTGCAATTACAAAGAACAGCCGCGTGAAAGAAATAATGAAACCCATTAGATACCAAGATATGGCTTTTCTTTAGAAAAGAAACACTCCGGTCATATTGGTCCAAACATGAACTGAATGAAGCAACCTATATATGGAGGACCACTAATGCCAAATTGATCAAACAGACAAATTATAGTGCTGAATTGAATGATTGGGGCAGTGTGAAAGGGTGTGTTCAAAACAAATCCCTATAATTTCGCCCTCGCCATACTCATATTGAGTTGTGAATGACAAGGTGCCCAAATCTTTCCAAGAATGACGTGACATCTCATAAACCCATACACGCTGTATTTCGTGAACCCTTCATCTTCTTCTTCGCTGTGGAAGCGTGTGATCCACATAAAGGCACCCCGACCTCCTAAGAGATCATGACGTTTCCACAACGAAGAAGGGACAATTCCTTA
>JAXQQM020066664.1:0-67463 GCA_034641835.2 Pinus albicaulis | reverse complement strand
TGTTTTGGGGAAAATCACCCTAGAGGTTCGTTGGGTTACAACCTCCACAGAGCAGGGGCATGCTACTTAAGAAGGACTCACACAACCATGCATGTTCAGAAAAACTAAATAGAGTAGAATGAGAAAGTTACCCATAGGTCCTACGGTTGAAGCAGATCCCGCGGGGTCCAAACCCCCAACAACCGTCCTTCCTTCTTAACCTGAAAGACAAGAAGAAACAAGCACGAAGAACTGGTTGTACAACATATATCTACTCTAAATGTTAGTGAAATCCATATAAAACATCAGATAAATCATAATGAATGCTTAAATAACAATTTTCTCATATATGTAAGCAGACACTAACACATATATTTCGGGAACAAGATGGTACTTCTGCATTATAAATAGCATGTACAAAAGTAACGAGTGGAGAGATCACCTGAATCCTTCCACGATCTTCGAGCAGACCGTCGTCCAGATCCGTCCCGCCCTTGCCTCGCTAAGACTCCTTCCAAACTGGTGCATACGAGATGACATATAGGGAGATGAGCATCTCAAGGAAACAAGGGTTTCCTGTAATGAACCGGGAAAGTGCAGGAGGCACGGGGAATCAGACTTGGATAGGGAATACCAACAGAGTATAATATCAATAATTCTCTCTCTCCCTTAGGCCATACACATGAGGGGTTTTTATACTCCCTCCAAGTAGTTTCAACAGTTGGAAACAGTTGGCCACGTGATGGGGTGGTTGAACTACCTGAGTAACCATCAACCCAGCCCGAAAATAGGGAATTTTTATATATTTTTTCATAATTTTAATGGCATACGCGGAAAAGTGCAGCTGGACTCGCGTATACACGCGGAAAAGTACAGGCATAATCGCGTATGGGGATTTTTACACTGTTTTTAAGTGAATTTGTCCAAGTCTGTAGGAATGGGTGCCCAAAGCCATAAAAGCAATCATGAATCATATGAAGGTGAGAAATGATGCTATAACAGGAATCTCCTCCACAACAAAACCTTCAACACAACCCAGTGACTGTGTTGTATATGAGGAAGTGGCTATGGCCAAATGCCTGAATATGGAGAAATGAAGAGCAATCCTCCTTGAGCTACTCAAGAGAGGAGAGGAACTCCTAAACAAGAATCCCTTGTGCCAAAGGCAAAAAAATTCAACTGAACAGTTGGAGATTGCAAATAGACTCAAAGTCCAAATCTTCAATGATAATCTCTATGGCTTCCTCATCCTCCTTATATGCAAAATGATGTCTCTATGCCATGGACCCCACCCAATTAGGGTTTCATTCCTCTATAAGTTTCCTCCCTTTCTAACTGTGCTGACTTCCCAAGCAAGCTACACCCTCTCAAGCTGTGTTGTTGACTTGGTCAACATGGCCTCATCCTCATGTGTTTGCCCCCTTTTCATACTAGGAGGTGCAAAAATGGCTACTCCATGGATCCCTTCCCACTTCATGTGGAATTTATTTATGCAAATGGGTCTCCTCACCCATTTTATTTATCTCCTAGATAATATGAGCAAAAATTAATGTTCCAATTTATTTACAAAAATTTGGAACATTACAGGATGGGCTGAAAGCCAATCTGCTAAGCGTCAGTCAAATGTGTGATAAAGGTTGTGTGGTCCTTTTCAGAGCCCAAGATTGTGAAGTAATATCGAGCACCATAGGAAAGACCTTGATCAAAGGTGTTAGAACAGAAAGTAATGTCTATATATTGGAAGAAGAGAATGAAGCATGCCACATAAGCAAACTTGATGAATCATGGTTATGGCATAGAAGATTGGGACACTTAAACTTTGACCACATCATCAGTCTGAGCAAGAAGAAAGAAGTCAGAAATATGCCTACGATAAAGAAGCCTCCAAATACCATATGTAAATCCTTCCAATTGGGCAAATAGACCCGCACATATTTTAAAACCGAAGATGAACTATCTACAAGTAGGCCACCTCATCTTGTACACATGGACCTGTGTGGACCTTCAAGAACTAAAGCACCAAGCGGAGAATCTTATTTCATGCTGATAACAGAATATTTTACCAGATTGACGTGGGTAGCATTTCTCAAATATAAATCGGAAGCGCTTGAGAAATTCAAAATATTCAAGGCATTGGCATAAAATCAAACAAGATGCAAGCTAAAGTGCATCAGATCAGACAGAGGAGGTGAATTCACAGACTATGATTTTGTAGACCTATGCAATGAACATGGGATAAAACAACAGTTTACTATTTCCGGTACACCTCAACAGAATGGAGTGGCAAAGAGGAAAAAGAGGTCAGTACAACAAATTTCCATAGCCATGATGCAAGAAAGTAACATTCCCCAAACCTAATGGGAAGAAGTAGTACACACAGTTGTTCACATTCTTAACAAAGCTCATTTAAGACCAAATTGTGACAAGACTCCTTACGAATTATGGCATGGTAAGCCAGCATCAATCAAACACTTTAGAGTCTTTGGAAGCAAGTGTTTCATAAAAAATAATGATGAAAAACTGGGAAAGTTTGATGCAAGAGCTAATGAAGGAATATTTTTAGGATATGCATCCAAGAGTAAGGGTTACAGGTGTTACAACAAAAGACTACAAAAAATTGTGGAAAGCATTGATGTAAGAGTTGACGAAGATCTACCAAACAGTACAAGAAACACAGGTTGTGCCAATCCTCCAGATGATCATGAAGCTGAGAACCAAGATAATGATGAACATAACAAGACAACAGAAGATACTGAATTAAACTCAAAGGGTTCCTCAAGATACACTCAAAAGAACCATCCAGAAGATCAAATCATTGGGGACAAAAGTGTGGGAGTCCAGACAAGAAGACAGCTTGCTGAACAGACAGAAGAAGTATACCTAGCCATGCTATCTCAAATAAAGCCAAAGAAGTTCGAAGAAGCCAACAAAGACAAAAACTGGGTAAATGCTATGAATGAAGAACTAGACCAAATTGAGAAGAACAATACCTGGGAATTAATTCCAAGACCCACTGGGAAAAATGTCATTGGCACAAAATGGATATTCAAGAATAAGATGAATGAACAAGGGCAGGTAATCAGAAATAAAGCCAGACTTGTATGCAAGGGATATTCTCAAATTGAAGGACTTGATTATGATGAAAACTTTGCCCCTATAGCCAGAATGGAAGCGATCAGAATGTTTTTGGCCTTTGCATGCTATCATGATTTCAAGGTATATCAAATGGATGTGAAGTCTTCCTTCCTGAATGGAGATCTAGAGGAAGCAGTCTAGATGGAACAACCTGAAGGATTCTCATTAATAGATAAACATGACTATGTGTGCAGATTAAAAAAAGCCTTATATGGTCTGAAACAAGCTCCTCGTGCATGGTATTCAAGGTTGGACAAATACTTGCAAAAACAAGGTTTCAAGAAAGGAGGAGTAGACAGAAATTTGTACATAAAGGCTAATGAAAATGAATTCTTAATTGTATTAGTGTATGTAGATGACATCATGTTTGGAAGCAACAAAGATGAGTTAGAAAAAGGATTTGCTAAAGAAATGAAATTAGAGTTTGAGATGTCAATGATTAGAGAGCTCACCTTCTATTTAGGACTTCAAATTCAACCAAAGAACACAGGAATATTCATTTCGCAAGAAAAATACATAAGAGAAATGTTGAAAAGGTTTCAAATGGAAGACTGCAAATCTATGTCAACTCCCATGATCACTAGATGCAAACTATGTGCTAATGATGGATCAACAGATGTAGATCAAAAACTTTACAGATCCATGATAGGAAGTCTGCTATACCTAACTGCTTCTAGACCAGACATTATGTTGGCAGTAGGACTTGTGGCAAGATATCAAGTAGCACCAAAACAAAATCATTTACTTGCAATCAAGAGAATATTTAGATATCTAAAGGAACTTCACATTATGTCCTATGGTATCCAAAAGGAAAAAGCTTCACATTAACAGCATACACAGATGCAGATTGGGCCAGCTGTGTGGATGACAGGAAAAGCACAAGTGGAGGTGCATTTTATTTGGGAAAATGTTTGGTGGCATGGCTAAGCAAGAAGCAAACTTCTATCTCTCTATCTACAGCAGAAGTAGAATACATAGCAGCAGCAGCATGTTGCACACAGGTAATGTGGATGAAACAAACTCTCCAAGGCATGAAGGTAAGAATTGATGAACCCATTTCTATCAAATGTGACAATACAAGTGCAATAAGTATATCAAAAAATCTTGTAATTCATTCAAAAACAAAGCACATCCCAATAAAGTACCACTTCCTCAGAGAACAAGTAGCACAGAAATTAGTGAAGTTGGAATGTGTACCAACTAAGGAAAAAATAGCAGACATATTCACAAAACCTCTTGCTAAAAAACCATTCAAATATCTAAGAGACAAGCTAGGGGTAGTGTTTGCAGATGTTACTCTCTAACATGATCATAAATAAAATAAAATAAAGGGCTGCATACAAGAAACAGGAGCAGTGCAGAAGACAAGTGATAGTCAATATCAGACAAGAAAGCATCATTCTAGGGGGAGAGAAGTCAATAAAAATTTTCACAAAAGAGCTAGAGAAATGGAGCAGTGCATGGAATAGGTCCTCAAGATCAAAGCATTATGAAAAGATAGAAACCACACCAGGAAAAGTGCAACCCTTTTCCATTGATGTCAAAGGGGGAGGAAAAGCAAGCAAAATAAGAAAGGCTCTTCTGTAAAGCAGGCAGAGGAAGAAAGATAAGATACTTCTCATAATTAAAGGGTTTGGAAGTCCTAAAGGAAGTATCAAAGTATTGGTGGATGTGTTGCCATCAATGCCAAATGGGGAGACTGTTGGAAATATTGTCATCGATCGCAAAGGAGTAGAAAGGAGTAACACTAGAATTACCAGTGATAGCACAGGCGGCAGAGACAGCATAGGTAGCAGAAGCAGCGATAGGCAGCATAGGCAGCAGAGGCAGCGAATGTAGAGAGGCAACAAATATAGCAGAGGCAGCGAATGCAGCTAAGAAGGCACCAAAGGCAACAAAGGTAGTAGAAAAAATCAGAGGCAGCAGAGAAGAAATTAAGGAAGAAAAGGAGCAAAGGCAGCAAATATAGCAAAGGCAGCGAATGCAGCTAAGAAGGCACCAAAGGAAAAAAAGGCAGAAAAAAGAATCAGAGGTAGAAGAGAAGCAGTTAAGGAAGAAAAGGAGCAAAGGCAGCAAAATAAGCTCAGGAGAGATCGACGCATTTAAGGCATGCAGCAAGGGAAAGAATCCCAAGTTGGAGTGAATAGCGAATAGAAGAACAATCTTTGGAGAGATCAGCGGACTTAGAAACTGAATAAAGCTCAGAAGGAGTAGTGTGGAGGACCCGATGAATAGAAGCGGAAACATGAATCGATGGCTTGCTTGAACGTTTTACCAAATATGCGGAGAAGCGCATTGAAGAGTTGAAAGCGGAACCATGAGTCAACAGCGAAGACGGAACAGGGAAAGTGGTTTCGAAAACCACCAGAGAGTTTTTGCACCGCTTTTGGAGGATAAGTGGTTTTAAGTGAGGTGGATGCGATACAGTTAGGAGGGCTACGCATGGCATACTAAAACCGCCTATTTCGCGTAGGTTCAAAAACAATTACCCATCGGGCTAGTTGGCACATGATAACGCGATGAATCTAATTTAATAATTCGACCACCTTTTGAGGTCTGGTGCTATGCATATTGTGGGGCCAATACATTTTGTTCAAGTGTTTTGTTTTAAAGAAAAAATTATATAAAGAGAGCGGAATGATAAAAGGTGTGGGACCAGTGTCACAGAACTGGGACCCGCTTTCCTAAAGCCCAAAAATACAATCGTTGACCAACGTGATCAACGAATGAGAATTAAGGGAGATTGGCAACAGAGATTAAATCGCAATCCGGGCAGGAGGAATATCACAATCAAGTGGGACCCGATCGCATATCGGACATCACAAGCAGATGCAATGCAATCACATATCGCAATCAGGGCAGGAGAGATATCGTACAAACTCAGAAGTCACAGAAAATGCGAAGTGCGATATGATGACATGGCAGTGACGTGAAAATGACGTAGGCAGTGACATGGCAAGTGATGTGGCAACTGAATGGACCTGACCACACAAATCGCAAATAAATCAAGATGACATGGAGATGACATGGACCTGGCCCGCATATCGCATATCACAACCAGCAATGCTTATGTGATAATAATTCGCAAGTTATAGAAGTTGCGATGTGAAGTAGCGATAAAGTCAAGTGGGAGCTGATCGCACATCGCTCATTGCAAGCTTAGGAGATATGTCTAATGCAAATCGTTATAACTTGCGGGCAAGCGAAATGCCATGAGCTGTGATTGGTCAATGTGGTGTGGGACCCTGTAAGCCCTTGTTTCATATATTTTAAATGCACCATAGTATAATGTTTACACTGTTGATCGTTTTAAACGTATGTGTGATGACTAAAGCCCGGATTTGTAATCTGTCATGGGCATAAATGAAATAGTATGTGGGCCATACTCTGCAGGTCACAAAGGAATGGAATGAACGCATAACAAGAACTCGTGCAAGACATTGGTGTGGCATCACGGGCAGATGAAAAAGGTGAACACAGCACAAAAGACACAGATAACGGAAGAAACAGGGCAGTTATGCAGTAGAGCTTGAATATAATGGAATAACATAAAAGACAAAAGGATAGCAAGCAAAAGAAGACGAATGCTTAGCAAAGCTAAGAAACTGAAAGTGTTGAGTAAATGTTTGATTGTAACTGTAAATCTATTATTGAATTTATATTGTTTGTGATGCAAAGGCAAGTCTCCATAGGCATAAGAAAAACTCCATGAGTGTTGTAATGATTATTTCTCATGTAATAACTTGAACTGAAGAATGAGGAATCAAATGGGTGGAAGGCATAGGGTCAGGCCTATTCACTTCATATTCCCTGTAGAATGAAATAAGTCAGGAGTTATCTATATAAGAGATGTAATATCAGTGTAAAAATAGAGGTTAGAGAACTGTAGAATGGATGAGAGAGGAAGAAGAATGTAAGGGAGTTGCAGAAGTAGAGAGAGTGTAAGAAGAAGGAGGAGCAGATATAGAAGTTGTGCAGATCCAAAGATGATATAAGGCAGATATGAAGGCTGGAGGATAGCAGTGAAGAAGGAACATAACAAAGTTGATATCCAGGTAAATCAGCATGTGTTTTCATAGTAGTGTGAGGAAGTTGGTGCTTCCATATCAAGTTGTAGCTTGATAGATGTCCAATTGTAGCTGGCTAAGGTAGAATCCTCCTGTAGGCTGTAGCTTGCAAAAATAGATGGGAGTTGGAGCTTCCTTGCAAGTTGTAGCTTGCAGAATTGAGGTAGTAGCCTCCTCGGTAGTCAGGGTTCATGCCAAAATCAAGGCAGTGGAGGGAATGAGCTTTATATACAATGATATGAGCTTTATATCACAATACAATAAGATTTGTCATGAAATCATACACACTGAGCATGGTCTATGTGCATGATGATTATGTGTTGATATTCTGTATTTAATCTGCTTAATACCTACTGCTCACTTATTAAGATTGTTGTTCCATTTTTTATTAAGTTGATCACGAAACAAAGATGTAAATAAGTGTAAAAGAAAGTTTTACAAGACCATGACTATATTAAACTGATTCACCCCCCCTCTCAGTTTAACCAGGGGTTCAACAATAATAATGGCAATATTTTGAATTATTTGTATTGTGATCACCCTACAAATCGTAGCACAATGTGGGCCCTCCCCACCTGCTTTGACATGGTGACAGATCAAACTTTCAAGAGTTGCAACATGAATGTCACTTGCCTAGTGACTAACCTGCGTGTCACCTTGGAAATTCACTTCAACATGACATTTTTCCTTCAACGTAACTTTTTGTACTAGGCCAGTATAACCTCGCACATAACCATGTCATGGTTGATGGTGAAGACTTTGTATCATAATTATAATATGATGGATGTCATTCATTGTCGAAACACCCCTAATCACTTTCCCGAGGAAGAAGCCAGCATAGAAACCTTGTGCAACAAGAACATTGGCAGATAGCACAATCTCCATCACAACTCCAAGTAGAGTGAAACACCCTTAAATCATGCATAGTGTGCCCAAATAATGGTAACGTGATCTCCCTCTGTCTCAGCAATATTATGCATTCCAATACTCTCATGTGCTTTAATTACCATGACCATGCAAAGTTATTTAAGATCAACAATATCCCTTTTAGCTATAGCATATCATTCATTGTGGGTTGCAATCTGTGTCGTAAACTTGGTGATTCAGCTTCTCAGTGAAGGCCTCTTGACCTTAAGGACTTGGCCTTCTAGGCATTCTCTGCCTTCAATGGCTCTCCCTCTCTATCCTTCTGCTTGACCTTTCTATTACCCTCTCCTATATTCATGCATGTCATCCCTTCAGCCTTTTTGCAAGCTTCACATCCCAAGTCCCTCTCCTCTGTCACTTGCCTATTTCCAATTTCCCTAATGCCAAATTCATTCCCCTTTTTTACTTCATGATCTTCATTGCCCCTAAAAATTTATGTTAGCTCAAATAGGAAATGCTCATCCTCTTACCCATCCAAACGCTTTCCCTTATGCTAGTAGGCTTCTTTGATACATCATGACTTGTGGAAGATAGACCACCCCTAGCTGAGGAAGAAGCAGAGGTCACCCCTCTGTTACCACTCCACGAAGCCAACATTTTAGCTTCAACCTCTTAGTTGAGGCCCACATGTGAGCAAGAGATTCTTTTAATTTCCATGAATAGGTTATTCCTAAGCTAGTCGTTTACCCTAAACCTCTAAACCCTTAACCCCTAACCCCTTAAACTCTAATTCCCGACCCCTAACCCATTTAACCTCCTAATCCATAACCCCTTAACCACTAACTCATTATTCACCTAACCCCTAACTGTGCCTAAATCCCCTAACCCCTAAGCCCCTAATCCCTAATCCCTTAACCATTAACTCATTATTCAACCCCTAACCCCTAAATGTGCCTAAATCCCCTAACCCCTAACCCCCCAATCCCTAAACCCTTAACCACTAACTCATTATTCCCCTAACCCCAATCCCTAATCCCAGCTTAACCACTAACTCATTATTCCCCTAACCCCTAAATGCGCCTAAATCCCCTAACCCCTAAGCCCCCAATCCCTAACCCCTTAACCACTAACTCATTATTCTCGTAACCCCTAAACCCTAACCCTATAACCCCTAATCATGTATTCCCCTAACCCCTAAGCCCTTAACATAAAAAAACTAATTAATTAATCAATTAACATTATAGTCTAATTAGTAATTTTTAATTATGTTTATTAATTCATAATTAATCAATTGACATTAATTATTTTATTCTAATTAGCTAACTTTCTTAGATCAAAGCATGTTTCCATTTTATTAATTTTTGTACCCTAATTCTTACTGCCTTTTTTCCTTTTTTCCCGCAATGCATGACGAATGCAATTCTTATTGGTAAATGTTTTCAGCAATGCCCGACGAATGAAATTCTTACTGCTAAATGCAGCTTCTGCTGGCCTTGTAATCATTTTTCTAGTTACCAGTAGGTGGTAACTCCGATCGAAGTGAGTAACTAGCACTAAGAACTGTGCCCAGCTTACACAGTCAATTTTCACACATCATTTCCATTGGGAGATTTAGTTCCATATTATCTAGTAGTTGGAATGAAAGCATATCCCGTGGACCTAGTTTTTACTTAGCCACAAAGTAAGAGATAGAGGTTGGAAGTGAGGACAGCAGTGAAGGGAGCTGCATTTAGCCATTTTCACATACGTTGGTTCAGGGGGGAATTTTTTAGCCCACAAAATGGTAACGACCTTCATTGCTCTCCTAAAAAAATGTGAAGTTTGAGACAAATCGAAGGTTCTTTGAAAGGAAATTTTTATATTGTGCATAGTGTTCAGTTGTAACCAGATCTATTTTCTCCTATAGACTGTTATGATCCATGTCTACTTTGTTTGTCTCTATTTTTGTTTCTTGGAAGCCTATTTTTGTAATGTAAACTTTATAAAATACCAACCATGGCTTCTTGCCTAGTTAGCAATATTACCTTGTCTTATTGACATTGTAATATTTTGTTGCTAGTTTAGTTTCTTGGGTTGCCCCCTTTTTGGTTTTTAACTCTGAGCTATTGTTATGTGATGTAACAACTGAGCAGTTGGTTCAATGCAAATATGTTATGCCAGGTTTTATGTTCCATTATTCATATTTTTTGTTACGTGATTTGGTGTCATATAGGAAGCAACAAGATTGTTTTCCTCCTCCATCGCCCTTCCTTCTTTATTAAATCTTTGCATGGGTTTTAGATATGTTGTGGGTGTTTGATATTCAAAACTCTGTGCGCTAAGTTGTATCATTGTTTTCATATCTGAATATACTATTTTGGGTTAACAATAATTAGGATTTTGTGCTTTGTTTCTTTGATATAACCCTTTATTCTAAATTTGTTTAATATGTATGTGGATCTATGAATATAGTGACTTTAAGTGTGATAAACCATCATTGTGAATACCACATATAAAACTTAATTTCTGTCCATATCCACACTGATATATTCAGGGAATTTGTCTCCTTTTCATTATATGGCTTCCAATTTTCTACATCCCCATAATAGTAAATAAAATGTAGAATCCAAAAATGCTAGTAACTTTCTATCAATGTTTAGTACCATGTGTTCCTTTGTTGCAAATGAGAAAAAAGTATCTTGACACTGTAAGACACACAACACACAAACTGGAAACAAACTTCAACAATATATTAATGAATGTCTCAAGGAATGATGTACAATGTGTACACATATAAATACATCAAGAAACTATTGAATCAGTTCCCCATGTTTCTTGGACTCTAATAACCGATTACCTAACACAAACTAACACAAGGATTAATTTCCTAACATTCCCACCTTAATTCGAATGGATATACCAATGTCCAAGAATGAGAGCTCATAATGAAGAAATTGTTGGACATTGGGTTCAACGCTCCCCGTGTGTTTCGTGACATGGACTAACCACCTCTCGTGGATCCTAACTCTGACGATTGTAGTGAAGACTAATGCCTATGGGCCTGTGGGTTTTGGTCTAACAGCAATTGTGATTCTAACATGTGGAATCAGAGCCACAGGTCTCAAGTTCGAAACTCACCCAGCTCGCATTGGGGGGAGATTGTTGGAAATTGGGTTCAACGCTCCCCGTGTGTTTCGCGACATGCACTAACCACCTCTCGTAGATCATAACTCTGAAGATTGTAGTGAAGACTAATGCCTGTGAGCCTGTGGTTTTTGGTCTAATGGAAATTGTGATTCTAACAGAAATGCATCTCAACCAAGAGTTGAATATCTCTTGGAAATAGTTTTCAAGGATGACCACAAACCGAAAATGGGAGAACTCAATGTCTCAAACAAAACTAGTTATAGAACCTACATAGCAGTTCTCAGAACAAAAAATGTGGTTTTAAGATGACCACAAACTCCAGAAATGTCACAACAGTTCCTCGAACAATTCCAAATCTGGAAGTGCTCGCCAGAAACAACTCAATCAACTGAGGTTGTAACTCAAGATTTGGATCACTGACTTAGGCTCGCTTGACATCTCGAACTCGAACCTATAGCAGACCACCCACCAACAAATTCCCCCTTTTCGGATACAAGGTGAGAAATATTAGTCATCATTGCAAGACTCGTCACTCTCGAACAAATTCTTTGATATGATATGTAGATCTTCTTGGCTGCTTTCGTCCATTCCCAAGAAGAAATTCATCCAAAACTTAGCTTCTATCTTGTAGTGCTCTTCTTTTTAACATATGTTTGACTCGTGATTTCGCATTCCACAATTCTTGCACGAGTGAATATCAAAACACCGATATTTCATATGTCCAACTCTGTTGCATTGTTGGCATTTATCAACTTTTTCTAGAACCACACCATCCAGAAAACCTGCACTTCGAAATTTTATAGGTTTGGCCAAGTCTGGAATGTGAAAAGATACATCATTGTTATAAACAAGACCAGTTCTATGTTTATTGTGGGTCATCTCTTCCAATGGTCTTATAACAGGTTTCACATCAACACTTCCAACTGCGTCCAAATTTTCACCTAAAATCACTTCATTTCTCTGATTATTCTTTGATTAATGATCATGCCCAAACAACTTTTTGTTCTGAAAAAACACCGGTTTAGAATCACAATTTTTCTTTTGAAGTTCGTCTCATTGTAACTGCGACTCTAACTCCAAGAATTCAATTTTTCTTTTTGCATTTTGAAAACATGATGTCACAGAGCATGTCTTTGCTGACTTGGACATCGTTATGGACAATAGATAGCATTAAATTTCTTAAACATTGTACTAAATCATTTAGTTTGGCCATTTTCTCTAGTGCGGTATCAAAGTAAACTTGCAATCTAGAAAAAAAAAAGGGGTGTCAGCTACCACCGAAAATGCACCCAATACAAGAAAATTTTCAATGATTTAACCAAGTGTCGGTTTCAAACAATCATGCACCCATCAAAAGTACACATTCAAGTAAATACACCAAATAAGTATATAAACTTCGCCAACCACAATACCTTTGGTACAACTTCAATTTCATAATATCTCTATATCTCAAATATTCTAATTCAAACTTAGAAAACAGCCAATAAACCTCATATCGAAAACATATTTACCATGTATAATAACCATTATTATTTGACCATGTATAATAACCCTTATCCTTTCCCACTCTTTAAATTTTTCAAATTTATTTGAATTTACTTAATTAAAAATTATGTACCTATGTTTCATTGCTCTTAGTCAACATCAATTTGTGAGAAAGAGAATAGTTTTACTCCACGCCATGAAATATTTGAAACATAAATCTCACGTTGATAATAGATTCAATAAAGCATGTGCATGCTCATTTCAATGAATAATTTTCAATCATAAATTATACCCCTCTTATGATTTCAAGAGGTGCAAGCATGTGCCACTATCTCTGTCTCTCAATAGTATTCATCAGCAACCAATTCACCCGAGTCTTCTTCTTCTGTGCAGTCTTCCTTGTTCTTTTTGTTAAATATTTCATAAAAATAAATTCTTCCAAAAAATATCTTGTTGGTACAGGCCCACTCAAAGTAATATCACGTGTGGTGGGAATACATCGAGCAAATTCGAGGTAGGCCTTTAGCATTCACGGTCCGAGTCTCAGAAACGCATTTGGCAGATCCAAAATGGCTATGTGTCTTTTCTAGATGTCAGCTTCTACCTCAAAGAAAATACAAAGGTAATTTCTGTATGAAAACTTTATTGTTCTTATCATCATTCGAAATTCAATTGGAGGAAGAAAAAGAAGTAGGGCACCTCTCTCCCATTTGCATCGCAGTAGAACTCAAAAGAAAATGAGTGAATTCATTTAAGTGAAAAGTAGCATGTTTCACTTATCCAAAACTAATAATAAGCATAACCAAACGAAAAAATATTTAATGTGCAGAGACCAACAATCTTTTTTCTTTTAAGAAATTGCAGAGCAGACCACTGTGTGTATTGTATTTCCTCACATAACAGTGTTACCAATGAAATAGGTAACCGCACTGTTACCTACTTTTTTTGGTACCATAAAAAGCACCCGATTTTGAAAAGTGGTGATGCAGAATCACCTTCTTCTTTTTTTAGCACATTTTTGACACTCTAATATTTTTATTTATGAAGTATGAATATTTGTTTTAAAATGTTAGTGATTTTCATGCTAATTTTGAAACGTATTGATGCAGCATCAACTTTTTTTTTAGAGCGGTGATTTTCATGCTAATTTTGAAACGTATTGATGCAGCATCAACCTTTTTTTTTTAGAGTGGTGATTTTCATGTTGGTAATAAAACACAAAACTTAGATAATATATATATATAAACAATAAAAAAACCAATAAAACTGTTAAAAAAAAAAAACAAAATTAACTCATAAAAATAAAAAATTTAAACAAAAATAAATTAAAAAAACAAACAAAAAAACAAAAATATTCGAAAATTATATCAGAAGAAATGACAAAATTTGAAAAAAAAAACACATAATTTAAAGAAATTTAAAATAGAAAATTTAAAAATAATTTAAATTACAAAATTAAAATTTAGATAAAAAAATAAAATACAAAAAAGAAAAAATTAAATTTAAAAATTTAAATTAAAATAATAATAATAAGAAGAAAAAAAATACAAATTTTAAAATTAACAAAAAAAACAAATTAAAAGAAAAAAAAAATTAAATTGAAAAAGAAAATTAAAATAAAATAATTAAAATAAAATAAAATAAAACTATCATTAAAAAACAAAAAAAAATGAAAAAAACCACGTGCAAATAGTTAAAAAACAAATATCCATAAATTTAATGTTTTTTTTTAAATGAAACAATTTATAAATTTTAAAAATGAAAAACTAAATAAACTGAAAGATTTAAAAAAAAATTTAAAAAAATTAAATTAAAATTTAATAAATTTAATAAATAAATTTTAAATTTTAAAAAATAATTAATCTAAAATTTTAAATTTTAAAATTTTAAAAAAAAATAAATTTAAAATAAAAAATTTGAATTAAAAAACAAATAATTTGAATTAAAAAAAAAAATCAAATTAAAAAAATATATATATTAAAAATTAAAAAAAAAAAGAATTTTTTGATCGTGGTGGCGCTGCCAATCAGCCTCCCGTCCAGGTGGCGGCGGAGGTCGGCTGTTGGGCGGGAGTCCAATTCCGAGAATCGCCCTCCCACGGCGGGAGGCTAATTCTGGGAATCGCCCTGAGGCCGATTCCGGGAATCACCCTCCTGCGGCAGGAGGCTAATTCCGAGAATTGCCCTGCCGCGGTGTGGGAGGCCGATTACGGGAATCGCCCTGAGGCCGATTCCGGGAATCGTCCTGCGGTGGCGCGGGAGGCCGATTCTGGGAATCGCCCCCTGCCGCGGGAGGTCGATTCCGGGAATCACCCTCCCGCCGCGGGAGGCCAATTCTGGCAATCGCCCTCCCGGGGTAGGAGACCGATTCCGAGAATCGCCCTCCTACAGCGGGAGGGCGATTCCCGGAATCGGCCTCAGGGCGATTCCTGGAATCAGCATCCCACCGCGGGAGGGCAATTCCCAGAATCGGCCTCCCACCCAGCGGCTGGCCTCCGCTGCCACCTGGGCGGGAGGTCGACTGGCGGCTCCACCACAATCAAAAAATTCTCTTTTTTAATTTTTAATATTTTTATTTTATAATTCAAATAATATAATTTTTTTTTCTTTAATTTAATTTTTATATTTGAAATTTAATTTGTTTTAATTTTTTTGTTTTTTTTATTTTTTTTTTATTTTATTCTTTTTTTTGTTTTTAATTTTTTTTTCTAAATTTTGTTAAAAAATTTTATTAAATTTTGTATTTTTTTTTATTTAATTGATTTTTTTTTCTTCATATTTTTTTATTATTATTAAATTTTATATTTAGTTTTTTCATTTAATTTTTTTAAATTTACTAAATTTTGTTTTTTTTTTTTTTTAAATTTATTTGAATTTAATACTTTTTTTATTTTTTATATTTTTATTATTATTATTTTTTAATTACATAAAATTTTTGTATTTTTTTTATTTCAATTAAGATATATATATATATATATATATATATATATATATATATATATATATATATATATATAACTTAATATTTTCAAATTAATTTGTTTTTTATTTTATTTTTTATTTAATATATATTTTTTTAATTTATTTTTTTCAATATTTCAATTTTAATTGATTTGTAAAATTTTTTAACTTTTTATTTTAACAATGTTTTTTTTTCTTTATATTTAAAATTTATTTGTTTATTCATTTATTTATTAAAATTTAATATTTTTTTTTATTTAATTTTTTATTTTAATATTAACATTTTTTTTTTAAATTTAATAAAATCTAATATATATATTTTTAATATTTAATAAAATCTAATATATATATTTTTAATCTAAGTTCATATATATATATATATATATATATATATATATATATATATATATATATATTATTATTAATTTTTTAAAATCTATTTGTTTTTTTAATATCTATTTTTTTAAATTTAATATTTTTATTGTATTTTATTTTTCATTTTTAATTTTTAATTAATTTTTCATTTTTTTTACTTTTAATTTCAATAATGTTTTTTTTTTTTTTAAGTTTTAAATTTATTAAAATTTAATATATTTCTTTAAATTTATTTTTTTTATTTTAAAATTTATTTTTTATTTTAAAATTTAATTTTTTTTCTAATTTAATAAACATTTTCTTTTTCTTTTTTAAATTTAATTTTTATAATTTCTTTCCTTTTTTAACTTGTTTTTTTTTTTAATTTAATATTTTTATTTCGTTTTTATTTTTATTTTTTTATTTCTATATATTTTGAAATTTTAATCTTTAAATTTTTGTTATTTTTTATTTTTTTATGTTTTTTCTTAAATTTTAGGTTTTTTTAATGTTTGGATTAAAATTTTTATTTTGTTTTTATTTTTATTTTTTTATTCTTATATATTTTTAAATTTTAAGCTTTAAAATGTTTTTTTTTTAATTTATTTTTTTCTTAAATTTTAGGTATTTTTTAATGTTTGAATTTTTAAAATTAAAAAATATTATTTCTATTTTTAAAATGTCAAAAATATGACACAATTTTTTTTTTTGTTATTCCAGCATCAATTGGTTTTGTTTTGAGGGTGTTTTTTCAATCCTTTTTTCAAGAAACAATTTTGTTTTTAGCATAATTTTATAAAATGTTGAAATTTGACCTTTAAAAAAAACCAAGTGTGTTCTGGAATACACTTTTTTTGTTTTTTTGGTGTTTTTTCATGTTTTTTGAGTCTTTTTGGGTTAGAGTTCCCGTTTTGAGGTCAGGTTACCTATTTCATCGGTAACAGTGTTACAGATTATGCTTTCTTCTCTTTCTAGCATAAGCTCCACAGATTCTGCTTTATTCTCTTTCTGGCGTAAGCTCCAGACTTAAACTACCTTCGAGTAGTCATCAAAAATCATTTTGAAACTTCTGCAATCACTCTGACTAACATACCTTTCATGCATAAATTCCACCCAATACTTTTTGTGAAAAAACACATACTAGACACCCATAGTATTATGGTAAAATAAACCGCAGCGAAAAAAGATTCTGCATTTCCATGATATTCCTTAAACTGCTAATAGAGTATTATCTTAAATACATTCTGTGAGAATCCGCCAATCTCCTCATGGTTCTTCTACAGCTCAAACTCCCAGACTCGGTCTTTGAAAGCACTCAAAGCTCAATCATAAAAATGCTTGGGCCTAACTCGACCTTGCCGAAAAGAAATCTCAGCGAAGACTCACTTCAAGCATTAGCCACATTCTGTTCTCAAGTCGATGGTCATGATTACATCGGATCACTAATTTGAACTTGGTCCCTCGTTAACGAAGTTGCCAACCCCAAAGTCGTAACCACCAACAGTAGAAAGCACTTGATTGAAATAAACAGTCTTTGCCCTCAAAATTTTGAGGAACAAGAAAAGCATCTTCATCATAATTTAGATCTACATTGACTTTCCACCGGTTAGAATCCAGGTCACTGGCTCTCCACACAAACCTGAGAATGGAAGTTTGATAAGTGTCCAGTCACCAATTATCGGCGTGATGGATGGATTGCGCCCATAAATGCCACAAAACACAAGTGGCTCACATATTTAATGGAGAAAATTAACCTCTGCTCTCATTCACATAGCATTTCACCTGCTCTGATACCACTGTAAGACACACAACACAAAAACTAGAAACAAACTTCAACAATATATTAATGAATGTCTCAAGGAATGATGTACAATGTGTACACATATAAATACATTAGGAAACTATTGAATTAGTTCCCCAGGTTTCTTGGACTCTAATAACTGATTACCTAACAAAAACTAACCCAAGGATTAGTTGCCTAACAGAGACAAACAAGTCTCATTACCCTTCTCCTTTCCCTCATTTCTTGGAATCATATTTGCATCCTTTTTAGAATCCCAACAATCCACATATCATATTTATTTTCTAAAAAATTCACAACAGTTTGGTACAATTGTGTGGTTTCTTTTTCCATGCAGCTTTTGTGTACCACAAATTAGTATTCAACAAGATCTATACTTGCATTTACTTCCCCAATGAAAACAGTGGTCACAATATCCTTCAACCAACTGAAGACTTGCTAGATGTCTATGTCATTGACAAACCAATTCTAGTCTCTTCCGAATAAAATTTCATGCTCTTCATCTTCCACGAGGACAGTATTTTCAACCTTGAGTACTGACAAATCTCTGTTTACATAAAACATGTCATTTTTAAACAGATGAGCCCTTCCAGCATCATCTGACGTCCTCTTCAATAATTTTTTTCTTTCCACTGGTGACTTTTATGAGACATAGTTGCCTCTTCCTCCACTATGAAAAATTCAAGTTCACTTCTTCCTTCAATTCCTTGGGAAGATATCATGAAAACTATGTGTGGTTTTCCTCCCTCGTCATTGTTGAAATCTACATCCAGATGCAATTTGTTAGATTTAAAAATGTAAGGTTCTTTATCATCATTTAAAATTTTTGCACCCAAATTTCCATTTTTGTATGAGTATGTGCTCATGGTATTCTCTTTGTTGTAGGGATGCAAAAGCTTTATCCAATTCTTATTGTCCACATTTTGAACCTTTATTTTCTTCCAAATTCAGCTTAGCATGCTAGATGCATACCTTTAAATCAACTATCTTATCATGAAATGAATTAAATTCCATACAAATCAAAAAGATTAATTTGAAAAAAAAAATTATCTCGTCCTTTTTCATCCCTTCATTTCTTCCAGCAACTCAATTTCTACGTCATGCTCCATGAGCTCTTCACTTAAAATTGTCCATATGCCACTCTTAGACCTCTATTTTTTTCGGTGTCTCCTTCAGGAAACTCCATAACCTTGCCTTCTTTGTGACAATTTGTAGTGATTGCTTCCCTTCATGATCTTCATGACCTGCACATGAAAAAACACATTAATTTCAAAATTTTGGAGATTTTTAGCCTTTGTAAATAATCCTAGTGTCATTTTCTCTTCTTGGATATTCCCCATAGTACATGAGACTTTTGATAAGTATCTCCTCTTCACCCTCATCCTCACCTTCACTCCTTTTCATAATACCTTTTGATCAGGGTTTATCATTTTCCCTCAACATCATTGTTCCCATTTTCCATTATGACAGTCTCTCATAATGGTTTGTAGCACCCCTACTCTTCCTAATCTTAGTTTTGAGATGCAGTCCTTACACCCACTTATTTTTGTTGGAAATTTTTTTCTTGATTCTTCTTTTGATTTATAAAAACTTCACCCACTTTAAATATGAAATTCCATCTAGCCACCTCTATTATTTTTGCTACCAGTTTCTCCTCGGTGACCTTCTTCCAATATCTCACTAGCATCATCAATGAGGCCTTCTTCACACTCAGTGAGACATTTCACTAGTGTGTCATCAAGATCGTTTATTGGCAGACATCCATAAACCTTAGTGTCTTTCCATATCCACACTGATATATTCAGGGAATTTGTGTTCTTTATATTATATGGCTTCCAATTTTCTGCATCCCCATAATAGTAAATAAAATGTAGAATCCCAAAATGCTAGTAACTTTATATCAATGTTTAGTGCCCAGTATTCCTTAGTTGCAAATGAGAAAAAAATCTCTTGAGACAAACAAGTCTCATTACCCTTATACTCTCCCTCATCTCTTGGAAGCATATTTTCATCCTTTTCATAATCCCAACAGTCCACACATCATATTTATTTTCCAAAAAATTCACAACAGTTGGGTACAATTGTGTGGTTTCTTTTTCCATGCAGATTTTGTGAACTACAAATTCGTATTCAAGAAGATTTATACTTGGATTTACTTCCCCTATCAAAACAATGGTCACAATATCCTTCAACCAGCTGAAGACTTGCTAGATGTGTATGTCATTTACAAACCAATTCCTATCTCTTCCGAATAAATTATCCTACTCTTCATCTTCCACGAGGAAAGTATTTTCAACCTTGAGTACTGACAAATTTGTGTTTACATAAAACATGTTATTTTTAAACAGATGAGCCCTTCCAGCATCTTCTGACGTCCTCTTCAGTAGTTCTTTTCTTTCCACTGGTGACTTTTATGAGACATAGTTGCCTCTTCCTCCATTATGACAACTTCAAGTTCCCTTATTCCTTCAATTCCTTAGTAAGATGTCATGAAAACTATGTGTGGTTTTCCTCCCTCATCATTATTGAAACCTACATCTAGATGCAATTTGTTAGATTTAAAAATGTAAGATTCTTTGTCATGATTTAAAATCTTTGCACCCAAATTTCGATTTTTGTTTGAGTGTGTGCTCATGGTCTTCTCTTTGTTGTAGGGTTGCAAAAGCTTTATCCAATTATTATTGTCCACATTTTGCAGCTTTATTTTCTTCCAACTTCAGCTTAGCATGCTAGATGCATACCTTTAAATCAACTATCTTATCCTAAAATGAATTAAATTCCATACAAATAAAAAAAAAAAAAATTTGAAAAACAAAATTATCTCATCCTTTTTCATCCATTCATTTCTTCCAACAACTCAATTTCTACATCATGCTCCATGAGCTCTTCACTTAAACTTGTCATGATGCCACTCTTAGAACTCTATTTTTTCTGTGTCTCCTAAAGGAAACTCCATAACCTTGCCTTCTCTATGACAATTTGTAGTGATTGTTTCCCTTCATGATCTTCATGACCTGCACATGAAAAAACACATTAATTTCAAAATTTGGAGATTTTGAGCCTTTGTAAATAATCCTAGTGTCATTTTCTCTTCCTGGAGATTCCCCATAGTACATGATACTTTTGATAAGTATCTCCTCTTCACCCTCATCCTCACCTTCACTCCTTTTCATAATACTTTTTGATCAGGGTTTATCTTTTCCCTCAACATCATTGTTCCCATTTTCCATTATGACAGTCTCTCATAATGGTTTGTAGCACCCCTTCTCTTCCTACTCTTGGTTTTGAGATGCAGTCCTTATACCCACTTATTTTTGTTGGAGATTTTTTTCTTGATTCTTCTTTTTATTTATATAAATTTCACCCATTTTAAATATGAAAGGCCATCTAGCCACCTCTATTATTTTTGCTACCAGTTTCTCCTTGGTGACCATCTTCTAATATCTCACTAGCATCATCAATGAGGCCTTCTTCACACTCAATGAGACATTTCACTAGTGTGTCATCAAGATCATTTATTGGCAGCCACATTTTCTACTTTAGACATTGCACACATCCACGACACTCTCAAACAATCTCTCATTGTCTTCTTCTCTGAAGATGTCGCCTCTCACTATTTCACAAGTGTGAAGTGTTTAGCTATAAACTTAGTTGCACTCAGTTCTTCCTCTACTATTGAAGCAATAAACAAGTGCTTCAACTCTTTCCTTGGCCTCTTAAGGATATTCTTCTTGAAACCCTTCTATTTAACAAGAAACTTTAACCTTCTTCTTAGTTCCAATCTCTATCTCTAGTGTTCTCATTCTAGCATCATGTGACAGTTGCATTTCTTGCTCTCCATATGCCCCATATGACATAGAATGACAGTGCTTTGTATGACTTATATCCTCGAAACCAAGTGTAAGGCAGGAATCAATAGAGGACCTATCCCATGATATGCTCATGTTAAGGATATGGCCTACCCCTAACCATATCGCAGCTGGAAAGGGACACTTCAAGAATCATACATAGTGGAGCCAATGGGTGGCCATATTGGTTTCCCTTCCTTATAAATGCGCCTCTAACTTGTTGTGTTGTATGTTGATCTAAAAACTTAGAGAAGACATTGTCTTAATATTCCTAATTTATTGTTTAATCTCTTTAAACTTGAATTTCATTTGATGGTAAAGTGGTACTCTTTAATACAAAAATTTTATGTATTAGAAAGGTAAATTTATAAATTATTTCAGTTTTCATTTTTTGTTTTCAAGATAGATATTGTTTTCAAGTTTTCACATTTTTTATTTTATTGCAATGTGGAAAACTGATCGTGGCATAGGAACAAACACAGGAAAAGGAAACAAATAACAATTTCAGCTTCATATTAGTTTCTTTATCTTTAACAAATTTTTTTTATATATTTCATGCTTCTTATTATTTTATAATGTGGCAGGATGATCGCGAGAAGGGGCCAGCCGAAGAACATGTAAAGTGTCAGCCTTTCTCTATCTTCAGGTATTTTAGTTCTTTTCATAATTGAAATAATGTTAATTTTGTTCAAGTATGCAGATGCCTGGCCATGGTGCACATGATGATTCCCTCAACAAGGAAGAGTTGTGTTCATCCCCATGTCCATTGGTGTTGCTGCGAAAAAAGAAGCTAAAAGAAACCAAGGAACTTGAGCGTTTGGTAAACATTGTGCCTCAAACACCTGAATTGGGAAAAAGGATAAGACAAGTTATGACACAACTAGAAACATATAATGCAATAACAAAAAATCAAAAGGATATTTTTATTGTTCTGCATGAGATCAATTGTGATAGGTTGATTTATAATTTTTACATTAACTAAACTAAAAAAAAAATTATTTTGTATGTAGATTTTTCTGGGACTTGATGTCCCCGGTGTTGGTGGTAGTGGTACACGAAAACAAGAGATTCCCAAGGAACCCTTTTGTACACCTTCTATGCCTTTAGGTAGTAGCCAAGAAATGCACCCCCAAGAAGACACACAGCCAATCGTTGAACGTGTTGGTAGTGATGAGGCTGGTATGGCCAACTTTATTATTGCATTTCCTGGATCTACACGTGTCACCTCCACGGGGACCATTCTAGTCACGTTTTTGGCGAACAATGAAGGTGTACCTATAAAGTATGTAGAGCTCCCAAGTAAGTTTAAATATTTTAACTGTTTCATGTACTCTATATAAAACATATTTTATCATGATTATTATTTTTAAATTAATGATAATATATATATTTTTTTGTAGGAAACAATGATTTCTACAGGGCCTTGGAGAGCAAGGCGTTGGTAATTTATGGCCCAACCATACGCACAAGGTGAAATACCCAGAATTCCAACCTGAAAAAAGAACTTCTGGATTATCTAGAAGGCCTTTTTGGGGCGGGCACATTTGATAGAACAACGGTCGCCCGGGCAGTTGGAAAATATCTGAAATATATGCAGGACTCCTATAGGACGCACTTGAAAATTAACTCTAGATACGAGCATCCTCTCACAGTTCCAGAGGGGGAGTGGAGAGAACTCATCAATGATGGAAAAGAGAAAAAGTCCAAGAAAGAAGGAAAAATGCTAATTAAACCCGCAACGTAAATTACAAATTTAATTCAATAGCTTTAATTTTTTCTATGTCTAAAATAAAAGTGTGCTACATAATTGACTTCAAGATTTTGATGATAGGTTGCCTGACACCTCGAAGGAAACCAAAGCTAGGATTCAAAAAAATGCCATCAAAAGATAAGCCAGGGCGGCTACTTGAAATTAGCCGCAAGAATTGTAAGTAGCTAAACATCTTATAATTAATTGTATCACCTTCCAACATTTTTGTAATCCCATCAAATAACATTAAAAATACACAATCATATGTAATGTAGGTGACGAATTTGGAATGGAAACCACAAACGAAGACAGAGAGATCGCTTTTCGTTCCGGCTATCAAGTCGTAGTTGAACATCATAGAAGCTTCAGACAGGTCCCAAGATCCAGAATGCCTGATAAGGTAAAACATTAACCTTTCAATATGTTTTTTTTCGTCCATAAATTTAATGTCTAACAACTTTGTTTAAATCCGGGGAGCAACACTTTCAACCAGCCAAATAACCCAGCTGTAGAGCAGTGCATTGAGAGTGAAATATTGCCAAAAGTAAATGGTCCTCACGTGCAACCTGATCATTCTAGTGGGGACCAGGGTGGCAATGCTACTATCAGTGAGGGCCACAATGGTAATTAATTTCTACTTATAATTTTTTCTAATTATACCTTGAGGATTGTGTCCTTATAACGTTTTTTTTTTAAATGACAAATAATGTTGTACTTGAGCATCCTACCACTAGAGAGGAACAAAGGGCAACGATTCCAACGGTGACAATTGGTGCACTAGCTAAATAATGTCATTACAATTTTTTTTAAGTAATATTATCGAACTACTTCAATGATATTTAAAAACTGACAATTCAAATTTAATATTATTTGTTTTTGTAGGTGACGCCTCGTCACTGCATGAGACCATACATCGCGAGTACGCAACTAGATCAGCTATGCCAGAAAGTCACGAAACAGAAGTAGAGAACAATGATGTTGATGATGTAGTTAGGAGCTTTAGAAGTAGGAATAAGAAAAAGAAAATTTGATAATGTAAAATTTTGTATTATTATAAGACAAATGTTACCATACTTGGAACCTTTTTTGCATTATATAAAAACTCATTTATCATATTATTTTTATGCCAAGCACTTTCAATGTTTTCTTGCATACTTTTTGTTGCATTTATTTTTAATTAGTTATTGAATATTTTTTTTTCCTGCTCATGAAATTAAAAAATGAAATATAGATTGGTAATTGGGGAATTGAGAGTGATGTGAGAGGGAGGGGCCATAAGAGCTTCCACCTTCACGTGGTTGGCCCTGTTTAGTAGAGAATAATTTATTGGAGCGATTTAATCTTGGAGCAAACCTCCCTTGATCCAACGTAGCAGCAAAAAATTGACTGTTGACTTATTTGCTCCTCTTTTAGATCGTGGGAGGCTTGTTCCAAGTTTAGGTGACTCCAATAAATTGTTCTTGAAATTAAGAGGAGCTTATTCAGATATGTTTTGACATTGTCAACATATGCTCTAACATTATCATAAGAATGCATCTTAGAGTAAAAACAAACTACAAATATTACTTGTATTTATTGTATAGATAATTATGGATTTTGAATGACTCAGCAATGCAGGTACAAATCCTCTTGCATCATGAGCAATACAACTTGTCAACCAGGGTCATGTCCAGGATATTTTTTCTTGTGCGCTTGACCAAGTTCGTAGTGTCACATTTTGTAAGTTCCTCTACGGTTCATAATTCAAGATGAAGCTTGTTCATGATTATTATGTAGTTTTTTGTATGTTTTTTTTTTCCTCTATTTGATTGTAAGTTTGAACATGCTTTTAAACATTGAAACATTTTTTTTTTTTATACTATTTTTATACTTACGTGTTCTAGTTATGATGATATGACCACCATTGTATCGTATCCATCATATCACATTCCCTTGGGTTGTATTTAGGTACAAAGGAACTCCAACCAGTTCCAATTCCTTCACTTCCAGTTACAAGGACCATTGGAATAATTGGCACATACCACGTTGGCTCAATTTTTTGGCCATCTTCATTCAAGTAGTCCAAGAGTACATCATCATCTTTTGGGAACAAGAAGCATGTTATTGGTGACAGGCATGTGAAAACATATCGAGCGCTTGCATGATATTTTCCACCCTGGACTCTAGTACCAAATTGCCCAAGTGGAGCAAGGAGGTTAATGTTGTTACTTCCAACAAAATATTGTGCCATTCCAATAATTGTGCTAGCAAGACTCTGCTCACTATGATGGTAAGCAGAATTCTCTGAGACATAACCCGAGAATTGAGAAACCTTTGCTTGCGTAAAAAAATCTCTCTTGAAAGAGAAAAACAATATTTTCCTGTGTCCTGGTTTCAAACCATCAACCATGGATGGGATGGATCTTTGCAAATCAACCGTGGAAAATAGGATCATTTCCTTGTTTACAAATTCGAGGTACTTGATAGGCATGTCAATCTGGTCCAAATATGTTTCTGGCTCAAGATGTCTTAGCCAGTTCTTTCTGCCTCTATTTTCTTCTTGCTGAAGGCCAATTCAATTGCATCTCCATCTTCCTCATTTATCCACATGAAGTATTTTTTATGTTGTCCAAATTTTAAAAATATTCTTTCCCCTCTTTAGAAGTACTTATACCGAGACCTTTATAGTACTTTATGGTCCATCCTGATGCTGATCCACCTAGATATTCTCTCCATGATTCATACTAGAGCATGTTATAGAAAGACAATACTCATTCATTTTTATGGGTTTCCTTGAAAATAGGAGTAATGAATTCAACAATAAATGAAGGAATCTTGAGTAGAGATGTTCAGAAAGAGTGTATAAAGTTGAAGTTTTCCCATGATAATATGTTCTCAACAACTCCACATTCATCAACTTTCTTCAAAAAAAATTGAGAGAGTTCACACTTTGAACCAAAGTTGTTTTTACAAGTTGTAAATGTCTCCTTGGTTTGGGATTCAAATGCACGATTGTCAATCAAAGAATTGACAAAGATCCATAAATGATTCTTTATCGTGTGTGCTTTCACCGTAGTTGTCTAGTTCTTCTTATTTACAATGTTCATCACATGGGTTTTTATCTGGTTTACTAATAAATCAATGTGGGAACCACCTTTAATGGTAGTTATTCCATTAAAAAAGTTGAGGTACGGGTGTCTGTACCTCATGTCTTTTCTATGTGGATAGTTAGTTGATTACTTCTGCAAGGAGTAGTGAACTTATAAAACCAAGTGAATCTTGGGGAGGTTCCTTATCATTGTCTGGAGTTAGAATGCTATGGTGCTCTTGAGGATTTATTTGAAATTTGTACCATTGATATTTTGTTACCATTTATTACACAGGGTCGCAATTTGGATCAAACCCTGATCATTTTCTCTATGTTTGTCCTGAATATGAAAGGTTTGATGGATATTAATGGACTAGAGAAGATTTGAAGAACTACTTAGGGTTTGAGATGTGATCAGTTGAAAATGTTGGTGAAATTTAGACGAGATATAATCAGAAAAGGGTGATAAATCTCTATGCTTATTTAAGGATTAAGCTCAGAATTAAGCTATGATGGTTGAATAGTTGAATCTGTATGTCTTGACTTTCCGAAAACAATTTCATGCAGATGATGAATTTCAAATCAAGTGTGGAATTACACTCCCAATAATGAGTGCATGTGGAGGCCACCAGCTCAACTGACAATGCCAGCCCAAGTCTTGCACTCTACAAACAGTTTCAATATAAGAAGGTTCAGTTAATATTCATCAGCCTAGGTCTCGCAATCCTTTTTCATACCTTCCATTACTCAATATAGAATTTTCACTCCTTGGGCACTGGGAATTTGATAATTTTGAAAATTTGGCATCAATATTGAGGAGTTGATACCAATTTATTGTGGACCAAAGGTATAGAAAGATGAGAAAATTTGAATAAATTTTCTACCTGAGCTAAAGAAACCCAAAACTTGATCTTGAAACATAATGTGCTCAACACTCTGTTACATTATTACAATCCAATCTTATGTATTTCCTCTGCTTATGCTCCAGAAGGCTTATTGTTCAAGGCACTGTCATTGCCCTATTGTAGCTTCATTCTCATCTTTTCATGAGTTTCCTTCAGGATTTTTGTAAAACTGTGGGCATCACACTCTTTTTATTATTTTTTTCTGAAAACTTGAGCAAATCAATACCTTTTGGGGCCCCACCATAATGTTACTCCCTAAAATGAACTTTTGTTGATGTATATATTCATTATATTAATATAAATTAATTCAATTTGAGATAAAGTCAAATCCCATTGACCAATACTATTGTCCGGTAGTGGATATGGTTAAAATGGCACATGGTTTGGTAGCACATATGTTAGACTATATCCACTACTTCAGTCCAGATCATCTATGTGCTTGTCATTGAATCAAAGTAACGAAATATTGTAATAAAGTATTGGAAATTACCTTTTATATATTGTTGCAGGTCTATGAAACACATGCCCTATTAGCTCTGGAGGTTGGAGACATGCCCAAATATAACCAGGTATGAATTATTGCGTCATGTAATTTTTACCCGCTGCTTTTGTATCTTGCCTTTCTTTGTATTTTATGGACATCTTTTTACTTTTTAAAATTTTGTGAGGAAATTAGTGTCTTGTTTCAAACAATGTCCACATTTTGGTAACCATGTTCAAATAGGATTAGTGTGTCTAGACTCTATATCATATCCTTTCTGATTCCATCTTCTATTTGCAAAGGGATCTAAAAAACGTTTTATCTTCTTTAATTTTCTGTCTTAATGCCTCTAGGATTAGCCATAGGATTATTTTTTAGAGTTATTCCTTCTCTTCTTATAATTATATTGTGCCTCTACTTATGAATGTCAGTAACATTATGTGACTACTGTAAGGTACTTTGCATTGTCTTTGCTCATAGTGGCTGAGACGAGTCTCAATGTTTTAGTTAAAACAACTGAGTTAGTGTATTGATATAATTTGAACATAAGGGAACTACTTAGCTCAGCAGAAGTCTTGTTCTTGGCACATTTCATAGTCTTATATATTAAAAAATCCCACATGAAAGATGGAAAAAATGACTGAAATATGCACCATCAGGCCTAATAGTTAAAACTTAAATTAGATCTGGGATGTGTTATTTTCCCTTTTTAATTAACTAGCTACATTGTTATGGTACAATGTCAGTCACAGCTTCAAGGGCTATATGTTGAAGGCATTGAGGGTTGTCATCATGAATTTGCAGCTTACAAGTTATTATATAGTTGTTCGAATCCAAGCAACACTAGTCATCTTTTGTCTTCAATGAAAAGATATGTACAATACGATTGGCATAAAGTAGTTCAAAGATGGTTTCTTGATTAAATACAATTTTACATTAAGCTTATTTTCCTAAACTAGAATTTCTTGGTTTTTTATATCACAAAACTCTGATGTGCTTCCCATTTATTCACTATTTTTGGTAGCTTGGTTTAACTTTAACCACTCACATCTGCATTGGTATAAATGGAACATTATTGTGTGAGCCTTGTTGTTTTAAGCTTGTATTTTGTTACTTTTTTTTCTCCACTTAAGTAATCATGTTTATTCTTGGTTTCTAATGCATGCATTACGATGCGGAAAGACAATCATCTTTTAGATTAAATAATTCTTAGGTTTACAAACAAAACATATGTGGCGAATTGCTAGTAGTATAATACTTGATTTTTAATGTTTTCTATATTCGTAGAACTTATCTGGCATAGATCGAGAAATGTCATCTTTAGAACACATGCAATCATCACTTTAATTTCAAATAACTCACTTTATCATTTACCATGAATGATTTTAGTATTGCACCTTATAAAGGAAATTTCTATAGAATGATACAATATTCCAATATTTATCGTGAATTCATAGAAGTGAATTCGATAGGATGCCCTATGTTAGGTAGATCTCATGCCAACCTCCTCTCCATTCTTCTCCTTGTCATTAGTATTTATCGTGAATTCATTATCCATGGTTCCATGAAAACATGTTCGAACAAACACTTTGTATCCTCATAAAGCTCAACATTGGTGCTTTTACGATTAGTACGATCTTGTCGATTCTTATGCGATTTAGGATTTAATTTTTCTCTCTCTTTGTGATATGGTCAAATTTTCGTCACGGGGCTTCTTGTTCTTCATTTCCTATGACACAATATTGTCCTCAGTTCAATGTCTAGGAGTTTTTATACGCCGAGAGACCACTCTGTTTGTCATTTTTTATTTGTTCTTTTGCTAGTTTTAGCTTCTTTCTTTTCATCTCTCCTTTTGAGAGATGCCTTGGGTACCCCCACATTCTTCATGTTTTCTTGATGTATGTTGACTATGCATTGTGTACATATGATTTCTTTCTTTCTTCTTCCATTTAATGGCTTACTTGCTTTTGATAATTTCGTCGAGTATACCTCTAATATCATCCTATTACCCTCGTAAGTCCTACAGCTTGATGCAGAGGTATTTTTCACTAGTGTTTTCAAGCAGTTTGAGTGAGAAGATTTTTTGAGTTGTATGTTCTTTTGTCTCGAAAAATGTTAAATTTACGGTGTTGAAAGTAGTGAACATGCCCTCGCAACAAGGGAAAAAACTAAGGGAAGGAGTACTTATGATCAGCCAAGACTAGATCAATGGAACATATATTCGATCAACATATAGATGCAAAAATGATGGGAGTTTAGTCATCAATATACAAGGGTGGTGGAAGAAAGGATACAAAATTTTTCAGAATGAAGATGCGAAGGGAGCACTTCAAATTATGTTAAGGATGTTTTAATTGTTGCAAATTAGGGAATTTTTAAAATGATTGTAATAAAAAATTGTATTTGAACTCATGAAGTAATATGTGCTACTAAACCATGTGCGAAAAATATCTTACTTTAGAATATTTTAGGTTGTACCCACTATTTTAAAATGGAATAAGTTAGAATATTTTTGTCGGTAGTGGATATGTTAGACTATGCTCTTGATATGTTTGAGGATAAAATGATTTTTTTTTAGTTTAAATAACATACATTTTCTTTTTCTTGAACTTGTTCTTTCATTTGTCAATTGAAATGAGAGATGTTCCTAATTTGAATTGGCTCCCATGAGAATAAGAGTTCGGTGTGATGTAAGGAGTATAGGATATTGTCCATCCTCTTGCATTGTACGAGTTGTTGTAGGGCTTTGACACGTGGCTAGATTAAGCGAGTCATGATTATGTGAGGGTAGTTAGTTGGGATTGATCCAGGAAATTGCCATATTATGACTCCTTCCGGTAATCTGGCGACTCTTTTCAATAAAATATTTAGTGAGCCATAGTTAGGCACCTTTACGCATTCTGCGGAATAGAAAAAACTAATAGAGGTGACCTACATTAACACATAGCATGTACGAAGTCGGTAGAGTGGGTTTTCGGTCAATAAGTGATATGAGTAGAGATTGAGCAAGATAGAGCGGAACATAACTCACATAACTCCTCGATGATGGATGTGATATTCTAAACTTTGAATGAATGTGCATGGATGATGAGGTTCCTAAAATACAAGAAGACATCTCCTCATTAGTTCCATGTTACCTCTTACTAATTCCATGAGCGGTGTTACACTTAGGATGTGTCATGTGGCCTTTTTAATTGTAATGTTACATTCAAAGTGTTACAATTACAATTTTTCAACTAAATGTATCTATTCCCTTTATTGTAGGGATGAGATGGAATTATTCAAGTGCTCTCTAATATGAATTTAAATTGTGATTTTATTTGAGCGATATTATCAATTTTTTATGTATCATATTGACATTGCATTGTAATTTGGGATCTTGAGGCTTCTAATGTCGGCTTTTTATATTTTAGCTTCAACCAAACATACGGTCTATTACATTTTATTTTAGTTTATGTTTTGCTGCCAACGATGGTAGTAGTATCTATGGCTCATTCATATTTGTATTTATATGCAATTGATTATTCACAGAAATGTTTCATTGGTGTTTGATGTAACAAATTTTTGGAGGACCATTAGGTTGACATAAAGTGTTGATCTCAACAAGATTTGGTATTGTATCCTTTCTAAAACCACAATTCTTAAATGTTATTTCCTATTAAAATAAGAAGCATATTTACAAGACAAAATGTTGCTCTAAGTGATAGATTTGCATGCCATAGCGAGTGTTCTTGACATAGGATTTTATTTTTATCAAGGTATTATTGAATGCAATCCAAAAGGCATGGTTATGAATTAGATCACCTTATTTCCGGCAACTTAGCTAAGGATTACTTTCACAAGCCCACTTGCTCTTGTTGACAAAACATCTATCAAAAAATTTATTGTGTTAAAAAGAATTGAACTTCTTCATACCCCTTGCACGCATGCGAAAGGCTCTATATTGTTATATATACTCTACTTATTATGAAAAAAATGGCACCTTTCTTACATGATTTCTTTGCTAGGTGCATGCATCCATCTTTGCTTTACAGCAGGTAAGTTTGTTACATTAAATCTCTCTACAAAAATCTGTGAGGATCATCTATCTACTTGACCCCTTAGCTATTTGCGTGAATTGTCTGATATATAACATATATACATAACACCTAATTATTTATCAAATATTGTTTTTGACATCCATATTTAACCTTATGGATTCTAGTTTGAAACTTATGAACCATATTCCAATTTGCCTGAGAGCGGGACGCGGAACAAGTTTGGGTATGGGAGATATCCTATGCTGAAGTTTGTATGTATAATGATTATAATATTGTAAAACATCAAAAGAGCCAATGTGTTGGAGAAGCTAAGATGTTGAAGCAAACTCGGATATGTGGACGCCAACATGTGAGCAGGTCTTGTGCTGCTTTTGTAGATTTGTCACCTCCGAAGCTCGGACAACGAACTGATGAATAGGAAGGCTCAAGCGCGGTGACCTAACTCGAGGTTCGAGTGGAGAGAACTTGGTGCGGTGATAAACTTTAATAACACGGTACTAGGAAGCTCGGACAGGTATTAATGAGCTTGAATCCCTCTCATTTAAACTCATGAAGGCTTAGAAGTTCGGCCTATTAGCAAGTGAATAGGTATTTGTGGTAGCTTGGATTAGTAGCACAGCTACTGTGGAGAAGACCCCGAGACCGGTGAACAAAATTTTTTGAAATTCGGATTAGTAACTTACATGGACTTGACCTTCCTTGGAGACCTGAAAAAACTCAAACCTTGACCCCATTTGCCTTGTGAGGTTTGAGAATATTTTCCTTAGCAGACTTGTAGTTCTCGGTGGCTCGATAATATATTCATTGGCATGTGGAACACCCACATGGAAGATAACATGTCATTGTTATTTGGTTCATGATGTTGTGGCAAAATGAGTCTAGATGTGGCACACTATGTAGTATATGGTGTATCATCATGACATGGCTCATTGGTGATAATGGTGATACAGGCATGGTGAAAACATTGCACTAATGTAACTGTGAAGAGCATGGAGAAGGAAGTGGAAGGTGATGTAGAGTTGGGTATTAACTTGTTATACTAGGATGTCGAGATTGAGTTAGAGAAATTTGGGAGAATCAGTATTTAGCCCCATCTCCCAATCTTAATAGAACCTAAAATTTTCTAGTTGACAAAATCATTGGACCTTATAAAATTTATCTCGGTATCATAGACTTGTGAGACTTATTGTTGTTGAGATAGTCGTATACGTACCGAAACTACTATGTGATCTTCATAATCGGATGTAGATCAAGTTTTCTAGCCTTTTCGAACCCTTGGAAGATGAAATGTAAATTGCATAAAACTTGAGTTTCTAGTTAGGTTAGCCTTAATTCTAGTTGAAGATGGCACCGTATCGAGTGCTTGTGAAAATAGCCTCTGGGAAAGTCTTCCGAATAAAGTGAATTTGATATCCTTTCAAAATTGACGAAATATTTTGAGGATGAACTCTTAGTGCCTTATTAATAGAGGTTGATCCACCTCAACCCTTGAATAATTTTCTCAAGTCTGTGATAGAGTGTCAAGGGAAGTGCTTCTCTTTGTATAAATTCACCTGAATGCGAAACATGGTAGGCATTCTTGTTTGAAGGAATACCTACAAAGCCTGCAGTTGAACCCTTAGTAAAGCTGAGAGGGGTGGTGAATCAATTTAACACATTCATGGGCTTTTAAAAAATTTCTTTAAACTTATTTACACCTTCATTTCATGATCAACTTGTTATAATGTAATAGCAATCTTAATAAATGACAAGTATTAAGTAGATTAGATACACTATATCAACACATAACATCATGCACATAGACAACGGATATAAGTGGAAATCCATAAGGGAGAAAACCACATCTTATTATTGTTGTGATGAAAAGGAAATAGCTCCAACTCTCTCTCTGCTTGATTTTCTATAGGCACCAACCTACGGGAGGCTCCTACCTCAATTCACTAGCTACAACTTGCGAGGAAGCTCCAACTCCCATCTATTTTACGCCATTGCAACCTATAGGAGACTCCTACCTCGGCCCGGCTACAATGACATCTATCGAATACAACTTGATATGGAAGCAACAACTTCCTCACTCTTTCAAAAAAAACACATGCGGTTACACAGATATCGGCTACGTTGTTCCTTCTTCACTGGCATCCACCGGCCTTCATATACGCTTTATATCATCTCTGAATCTTCAGCTTCTCTATACGCTCCTCCTTATGCTTACCCTCTCTGCCTCATCTCTCCATACTCTAGCCTCTATGCATATGTTGGTAACATTATTTATGGAGATCACCTCATAATTGTTTGCATTCCACGAGGCTAGTATGAATAGCCATGACGCTTTGCCTTCCCTTGCGTCTCGTTTTCTTGCCTAGCACATTCGAAGAAAATATAACAATATGTATACATTTCAATATTACGGTGGGGTATTTTTTTGCCTACAAGACTTGCCTTTGCATAAAAACAATATAAATTAATTAAAACATTTACATTTACATTTCTTGTGAATATATCTCATTGACCCTTTCGGTTCTTGGCTCATTGTGTGCTTGTCTTTTATAGCTGTTGTAGTGTAATAGTTATGCATACTCTCCCACTTTCTATGCATGTACCCCTTCGAAACCCACATTCTCCAAGTTCATTGTGCATATAAATGCATCCCAAATTTTTCTCCAACAAACTCAAATACGGAAAACTTAACAATTTAATGCGAAACTTATATAATTCTCGGCATATAACTCAAGTTTTATAATTCAACCCCAATAAATAAACCCATGTATTGAAACCCATTTTATTTAAGATTTCGTTCCAAGTGAAACCTTATTTAAAATCCCAAATGCGAAAAATATGAATGTCGAGCCACGATGGCTATGAACATATATCGAACGACCTTGGTTAAAACCCCGGACTTCAATATATAATAAAAATTGGGACCCACAACATTTCGACTTACCCATTCATTAATTCTCTGACAACTTGATGCGCGTCCACCAGATTGGTTCTCCATCGATCCACATCCGACGTTATCACGTAACACAACCCACTCCTCCTTGAATTCTCAAAATCACGTGATAAAAATGGTTTCGATTAACCACTTTTGCCAGCGTCTGTCTTGAACTCTATCGCGTTCAAAAAGGTAAAACAACTTACCATTTTGAGAAGTGCGTGAACCCACCAGTCGAAACTACCTTCTACTTGTTCATCGGACATTGGCTCATGGTTCGTTTATTGACTGAGTTCGCTTTCCTTTAGCTAGGTCATCTCACCTCGAACATTATTCAAAGCTCAATATAATAATGGATCACGGCCTTACCATCTCACATCAACCACGATATGTTAACATATATTTCGCCTTCCACATTATAATAAAACCTTGATTTTAATTTAAAAACAAACCTCGCAAATATATGAATGCATGTTTGGTCACACTATTCTTTTAACGTACCTTTCGCCGTGCTACTTCACTTGTGATCCAACGGTCTATATCTCCTCGTGTTCCAAAACTCAATTACTCACCCATGCGATGATCATCACGCTACCAAGATGCCACTGACTTATTTCTCGAAATTGCGCGATAAAAATGTTTTAAAAACCACTCTTTGCACGCATCCCAGCTAACCTTATACTACGTCAAAAAGCGTCACGACAAAAATTTATTTTATGTGATTTTCACGAAAATTGTACACACAAGGCAAAACAACTTACCACTTAATTAGCCACGCGCGCTAGTTTATTTCTCACGCCTTCCTCATTCAGCATTCGCCTTCTCGTTTATTCATGGTTGTAGCCTTCTTATTTACTCAACGAGTCATTGGATTTTAGTTCATTAACCCCATCACCTTCTAATTCGATCAAACCTATTTAACTTGATTTACGCTACATAACAGAGTTGGCTTCTCTTCAAACCGCGCCATCACTTATGGTGCTTCCACTCGATTCATTTGACGGTGCTCCAGTTCTTCTTGTGAAGGCGCTGATTCATTTCCAAACCTCAAATTGATTGTAAAAGAGCTGGTTCTCTTTCACGGTTTAACAAAATCGGGGTTCTACCCGTGTTAACCCTCTCCCGATGATGTGCCTTCTTCCTCTCGGCTTATATTCAAGGATTGTTACTTTGTGCCTTCAGTTTCGTACTCCTCTGACCTCGATTCAACTCCCATTACAATAAAATCCTATACGAGCTTCAAACCCTGAACTCACAATACTATGGCCACTCCATCTTTGTGTAACTCTATGGTACTCAATTCAAAGAAAATAAACATTAATCATGTCTCGGAAACCATGATTTCTTCAATTTATACACGGAATCTCTAATTCTAACCCTTGCCACGGAAGTTTATTCAAAGCCGTTTATAAACCACGATCACCGACACATTAAATCATCGATACACCTGAGATAATTGCACATCACCACATCGACATGAAATTTCAATTCCTTTACATTCATATACGCTTTGGTCTTCGTTGATGGCCCTTCTAACAATTTTCCCAGGAGCTTTTCAAACCCTTAGCCCTCGTTGTATCTTGCAACTATGCTACCTCTCTGTACTTGGTTGCCTCTTGCTTCAATTTGATGTCTGCTTAGTCACCTACTGCTTCATCGGATGCCTCACCTTCTGTCTAATCTTGCTTTTCTACCTTTCTTTGCTTAACTATTTTCCTTTTTGCTCTTTTTGTCTTGGCAAACAATTCAAGTGCTACTCCTGTCTTCTCCTTTTCCATCCCCAATGACAATATTTCAGATCTCCCCCTTTGGCATTGATGGAAATCACCTAATACTCTTCTTTTGCTTGCTTTCCTCCCCCTTTGACATGATAGCAGGAGTTTAACATTTCCTAGTGTGGTTTCCGAATCTTGTCCCTAATACTACGATCTTGAGGACTGTTCCATGCGCTTACTAGCTACGGCTCTTTTGTGACAATAATTGTTGATCTCCCCCACAGAATGATGCTTTCTTTTTTTATCTCCCCCTAGAATGATGCTTTCTTTTCATGTGAGAGAGTAACATGCAGGACACTACCCCTAGTTTGTCTCTTAGATATTCGAATGGCTCTTTAGCGAAGGTTTGTGAATATGTCTACTGACTGTTCCTTTGTTGGTACATATTCCAACTTCACTACTTTCTTTGCTACTTGTTCTGCGAGGAAATGGTACTTAATTGGGATGTGCTTTGTTTTTAATGAAATACAGATTTTTGATATACTTATTGCACTTGTATTGTCACATTTGATTGAAATGGGATCATCCATGCTTACCTTCATGTCTTGGAGAGTTTTTCATCCACATTACTTGTGTGCAACATCTTGCCCTCTTGCGATGTATTAACATACATTTTAGATAGAGAGATAGAAGTTTTCTTCTTGCTTAGCCATGCCACCGAGACTTTTTTCCCAAATAAAATGCACCTCACTTGTGCTTACTACTTTGTCATCCATGCGATTGGCCCAATCTGCATACGTATATCTTGTCAAAGTGGATACCATAGCCCATAATGTGCGGTTCCTTGTAGATATACGAATATTCTCTTGATTGCTAGTAAGTGATTTTGTTTTGGTGTTTCTTGATATCTTGCCACAAGTCCTAATGCCAACATAATGTACGGTCACCAGAAATTAGATATATTAGACTTCCTATCATGGATAAATAGGTCTTTGGTCTATATCTACTTGAATCCATCATTAGCACATAGTTTTCATCTAGTGATCATGGGAGATGACACGGTTTGCGGTCTTCCATTTGGAACCTTTTCACCATCTCTTAAGTATTTTTCTTGTGAGATGAATGTTCTTGTGTTCTTTTGTTGAATTTGAAGTCCTAAATAGAAGTTGAGCTCTCCGATCATAGACATCTCAAATTAGGTTCATTTCTTGACAAATTATTTTGTTAACTTCTCTTTCTGTTATAAACATGATACTGTATATACTACTAAAATTAGGAGTTCATTTTCATTAGCCTTTATGTACAAATTGTTTAATACACTCTTCCTTTCTTAAAACCTTGTTTTTGCAAGTATTTGTCTAGCCTTGAATACCATGCACGAGGAGCTTTTTTTCGGACCATATAAGGCTTTCTTTGTCTGCACACATAGTCATGTTTATGCATTGTGAGAATCCTTCGGTTGTTCCATGTAGAATTCTTCTTCTAGATATCCATTCGGGGAGCGGACTTCACATCCATTGTTATACCTTGAAATAATGATATCATGCAAATGCAAAAACATTCTAATTTCTTCCATTACGGCTATAGGGGAAAAGGTTTCATCATAATCGAGACCTTCAATTTGTGAATATCCCTTGCATACAAGTACGGCTTTATTTATGATTACTGCCCTTGTTCATTCATCTTATTCTTGAATATCCATTTTGTGCGATGACATTTTTCCCAGGTGGGTCTTGAGATTAATTCAGGTGTTGTTCTTCTCAATTTGGTCAGTTCTCATTCATAGCATTTACCCAATTTTTATCTTCTTTAGCTTCTTGAACTTCTTTGGCTGTTGAGATAGCATGGCTAGGTATACTTCTTAAATACGATTAGCAAAGGTTGTCTTCTTATGCGGACTCCCACCTCTTATTGATTTGATCTTCTAGATGATTGTTGCATCTTGTACTTATTGTTGTTTGGTAGATCTTCGCTGAATCTTACATCGGCCTTTCTAATTCCTGTAACAATCATCAATATCTTCATCGATCTTGGCATCATTAACCATTTCTATAATGCATCATTAAACCGAATGCATTGCATATTCCTTTCTAGAATTTGCTCGAGAATCATTTATGCTTTATATTCGAATTATTTGTTCTAACATAATGATCTTGAAGACATCTTCAATTTCTATACTAGGAATCTTCATGGGAAAATCACTGAGAGATTTATCACTCACTTAAGCGCATTCTTCCATGAAATTTTTCAAATATGAATGATGTAATGATATAATGATGATAGGCACTTCTCTTACTCATCCTTATTAATGTGATTCATTGTTAATTCTAGCGATATGATGCACAATGTGATCATCCTTTATGGGTCTTTCCGGTTACGTAACAAGAAACATAATTTTTGTGATTTTAACCATTCATCACTTAATGTGATGATGTCTTCTTAACTTACATGTTCATGGTTGATGTTCCCTCTACCATCATGGCTACTTGCGCCTTCTCTCCTTCCATCAACTTTCTTGGCTATTGTGTGCTTCGAGGTATTCTTCTTCCTCTATAGTTTTTGTTAAGAAATTGTCCTTTCCCTTCCGATCTTTATAGTACATTCTCATTCCAAGGAGCTCTTCTTAGAATACTTTCATGGGGACTATTTATGTTGCTCTCCCTTGGGATGTTTCTTCTTAGAGCGGATCCCACGAGACTAGATGGATTCATTATGTTGTTGAGTTAACGGGCTCCCCCTTTTTCCTTTAGCTTTATTAGGGTTCTTCATAAATATGCACTTCTTTTTGATTCACGGTTTTTGTCGGGTTGGATTGGATTCCATCATCTACATGCAGAGTTCTTTAATGTATATGGTAGCTTACGGTCTTTTGCTTTGTGACCAAGCTTGAGGCATAAATAACATCTTATTTTACCAAGGTACGTTTGAGGTGATGTATAATATTTTGTTCCCCTTTTTGAACACAATTTACATTCAATAGATTTATGTCCATTGTTGCATGAAAAACAATAGCCATGGAATCGATTAGTGTACCTGGTGAAATTGGTTTTCCTTTCCATTTGTTTGCTTGAGGTAGTATTCTCATTTGCTGCATCTTTTGCTGAAGTTCCAAACTTCTCTTTGTCTTACATTGAGATGATACGTGTCTAAAGTCATTACATGAATAGAAGTAGTCACGCATGGTATTTGTGTACAGTGAAAGATTTTCTTTTCCATTTTCTTGCTTGAGGGTTCTTCTCATTTGCTACATCTTTTGGTTAAAGTTGATATGCCTTGTCTTACGGTAATGGCTACTTGATATGTCTGTGGTTTATGAGAAACATGTGATATTTTTCATAGGAGGAAATAACCTCCTTTGACATCTTTCGAATTTGTTGATTCATCCTTAGGAGCGTATGAACCTCTAGCGGTTGATTGTTTCATCCTCTCATTCTCTTTGTCCTTTCATGTTCTTGCTTGTTTGTTTGTTTCTTTACAAATCATGTTCTTGTTGGCTTCTACTTGTGAATCTTCGAGATGCTTCATTATCCTTTACGGCTTTTACAAAAATGATATTCATTGCTCTTCTACCTTGGACTTACTTAGCTCTCCTTCATAGCCTATCCCGATCTTTATGAGAGGAGACCTTTGAGCATTTATAACTTGGTCAAGCTGTCCAAAGCTTTTCATTTGTGGAATATTCATAATTATTTCAATTTTGGCCTTTTCTAATTTCATCCTTAGGCTTACCACCTCTTCTTCCAATCTTCCACATTCCATAATTTTCTCTCTCATTTGTTGTAGCGAGTGTCTACTTTCCTTGCTTCTTCAAGTTGTGCCTTCGAGCCAACAATTTCTTCCCTTATCTTCATATTCTCTTTCATCACATATTTGCACCAATGTCTTAAGGTCTTTGTTTTCATTCTTGATCTTCCTATTTCGGTACGAGCAATGTCAAGTTTGGTTTGTTCTTTCACTATAATTTCTTCATGGAACTTACTTCCATTCACGATATGAGCTACCTCATTTTATTGAACATTTTTCCTTTTGACATGAATTTTTATTCTTCTTGATTCTCTTCTCCTTCTTGACAATGCAACCCTAGTGTCTACTTCATGCATGAAATACAATCTATCCCAATTTCTTTTATAGAGGTTAGATCCATTATTAAGTCGAAGATCCTTGTTATGAAGGCGGTATATATTACACATTTTGCCTTGGCATTCCACTATTGTTCTTGCAAAGAGAGTAGAGTCGGGATGCGATAACCATCACATACAAGCTTCCATACCTCGGGTTCACTTAAGCCATTAAATCTTTTTTAACCTTATCTCTCCATTCAAGAAAGTTTTACAAGCACATGTTAGCACGGGTACATTTTGATAGTCCATGAATCAACCAAATCTCCTTCAAGCTATAAGGTTTACACCAAAGGAACTGCTTTGATACCAATTGTTGAACCCTTAGTTAAATTGAGAGGGGTGAATCGGTTTAACACATTCATGGACTTTTAGAACTTTCCTTCCAGCACCTGTTTACCTTCATTTCATGATCAACTTATTACATAATGTAACGGCCAATCTTAATATGTGAGAAACAAGTATTAAGCGAGAATAGATACACCATATCAACACATAAACATCATGCACATAGACAACGGATATAAGTGGAAACCCATAAGGAGAAAACCACATCTTATTATTGTTGTGATGGAAAGAAATGACTCCAACTCCCTCTCACCATGATTTTGTAGGCATGACCTACGAGGAGGCTCTACCTTCAATTCGCGAGCTACAACTTGCAAGGAAGCTCCAACTCCCATCTATTTTATGACTCCTTTATAGGAGGCTCCTACCTCGACTGACTACAGCGGCATCTATCAAGCTACAACTTGATATGGAAGCACCAACTATCACTCTTTCAAAAACCTGTCTTGATTTACGGATATCGGCTACGTTTCATTCCTTCTTCAACTATTGTCCACAGCCTTCATATCTTCCTTATATCATCTCACGAATCTTCTGACTTCTCTGTCTGCTCCTCCTTCTTCTTACCCTCTCTGCCTCATCTCTCCATTCTCTAACCTCTCTATGCATATGTTGGTAACATTATTTATGGAGATCACCTCATCTTCATTTTGCATTCCACGAAAATTCGAAATGAACGACCATGACTCTTTGCCTTCCACCTTCTCGTTTTCTTGCCTAGCATTTAGAGAAATATAACAATATGTATACATTTCAATATTACGGTGGGGTATTTATTTTCCTACGGAGACTTGCCTTTGCATCCTGGCTTGATATAAAATTAATTATAACATTTACATTTACATTTTACAACGGATATATCTCATTAAACCCTTTCGGTTCTTGGCTCAACGTATTGCTTATCTTTTACTGCTGGCGTAGTGTAGGTTCTACATACTCTCCTTCTTTCTATGTCGCTGTACCCACACGCCAAACCCACATTCTCCAAGTTCATTGTGCATATAAAAATGCATCCCAAATTTTTCTCCGACGAACTCAAATCTGGGCAAACTTAAAAATTCTGAAACTTTTATATAAGTCTCGGCATGTAACTCGGGTTTATAATTTAACCCAGTGGTCAATAAGCCATATTGAAACCCATTTTATTTAAGATTTCGTTCCGAGTGGAAACCTTATTTAAACTCTCGAATGCGACAAATATGAATGTACGGGCCATGATAGTTACTGAACATATATCAAACCCGACCTTGGTTAAAACCGGACTGATATATAATAAAATTGGGACCCACAGAATTCGACTTACCCATTCATTAAGTCTCAAACGGCTTGATGCGTGTCCACTTCGTTGGATCTCCATCGATCCACATCGACGATTGTCGTGTAACCTGACTGCTCTCCTTGAATTTTCAAAATCACGCCATAAAAATGATTTTCGATTAACCACTTTTGCCACGCGTCACATGCGAACGCTATCACATTCAAAAAGGTAAAACAACTTACCATTTGAGAAGTCACACGAGGCACTAGTTGAAGCTACACTTCTTATTTATCGGACATTGGCTCACGGTTTCGTTTTATTGACTCAAGGTTCCACTTTCCTTTAAGCGTGTTTTCATCTCACCTCGAACCTGGCTATTCAAAGCTCAATATAATAATGGCTCATGGCCTTACCATCTCACATCAACCACGATATGTTAACATATATTTCTCCTTCCACATTATAATAAAACCTTGATTTAATTTAAAACCAAACCCGCAAATATGTGAATGCCGTTTGGTCCCACTATTCTTTTAACGTACCTTTCGCTGTGCTACTTCACTTGTGATCAATAGTCTATCTCTCCTCGCGTTCCAAAACTCAATTACTCACCCATCCCGATGATCATCGCGCTACGAAGATGCCACGAAGCTTATTTTCTCGAGAAATTAGCGATAAAAATGGTTTTAAAAACCACTCTTTGCCACACGTCACGAAGCTAACCTTATCGCGTTCAAAAAGGAAAAACAACTTACCACTTAATTAGCCATGTGATCTTTCTTGGTTTTATTTCTCAAAGCGCACTCCTCGTTCATTGTTCCACCTTCTCGTTTATTCATGGATTCTGCCTTCTTATTTACTCAACGAATCATTGGATTTCGGTTCATTAACCCCAACACCTTCTTATTCAATCATGCCTCTTTAACTTGATTTACGCTACATAACCGAGTTAAAACTGCTCTTATTGCGCCATCACTTATGGTGCTTCAGTATTCATTTGTCGGTGCTCAGTTCTTCTTTATTGAAAGTACTTTTCAATTCATTCTGCGAACCTCAGAATTCGTGATTATAAAGCTAGGTTCTCTTTCACGGTTAGTAAGTGCAGGGTTCCACCCGATATTAAACCTCTCCGATGTACCTTCTTCCTCTCGACATATTCAAGGATTGTTACCTGACACCTTGATTTCATGCTCACGTGATACTCAATTCAACTCCCATTACAATAAAAGCCCTATACGAGCTTCAAACCTCGAACTCACAATATTGTGGCCACTCCATCAGTAACTCTATGGCACTCAATTCAAAGAAAATCGACATTAATCATGTCTACGACAACCATCAATTTCTTGATTTATACACGGAATCTCTAATTCTAACCCTTGCCAGTTTATTCAAAGCCGTTTATAAACTACGGTACGACACATTAAATCATCGATGCACGGGTAATTGCACATCACCACATCGACATGAAATGTCAATTCCTTTATTCATATACGGCATGGTCTTCGATTGTTAAGCGCTAATTTTTCCTCGGGCTTTTCAAACCCTTGGCCTTGTTGTATCCCCTTTCATACCTCTCTTGCTTCTTTGATGCCTGTTTTGCTTCCGAATTATTTGTCTCTTGCTTCTAGTTACCTACGCTTCATCAGATTTACCCTCTTTGCTCTTGTATAATCTTTCCTTCTACCTTCTTTGCTTAACTATTGTTCCTTTGTGCTCCTTTGTCTTGACGATAATTCGAATTGCTACTCTGTATCCTTCTCCTTTATCAGGACAATATTTCCAACACTTTCCACATCCACAACATTGTTTCTTCCAATTTCACATCTTATTGTTAAGTCTAAAGCACCTTTAGAAGGACAATTTGCAAATGGAAGCCCAAATGCAGGCAAACATTTTCTTAGCGAAATTTGCTACGAGGTTTGTATTCAAAAATGGCTTTTGCGAAATTTGCGAACACATTGTAACTTGTGATAAATCAATCAAGGTTTTTAAATGTATTCTCATCATAAAGGAACCCTTGTGTTTGCATATTTATCTTTCATTTTATCATCTATACGGGGAACCTACGATTTCAAGTTCCTCCTCATCGTTCTTTTAAGCTGTTGTAGAAGGTGACTATCCCGATTTGACCCTTGCGGTCTGTGGTGTTGCGGCAACATCTTGTAATGTCTCACCCAATTTTTATGCTCATTTTCACATCTGTAAATTTTGTATCCAACACCTTGTCCTTTCTTTTTGTGATCCATGCATAAAGCATCTACGTTCAAGTATTTTGCCATCATTCTTTTCACCAGCGTAGCAAGTGTCTATTCACATTGTCCTTCTGTTTATGGTGCTACTCTTTTTATTTGTGATGATGCATGATTGATCATTTTGTCATATTCTCATATGCACATTGAAACTCGATATTTTTAACCACATCGGGCTTCTCAGAAGATGAATCTACACGATATCCTCTTTCCCAAATCATGATCAATCATCCTACGAGCAGCTACTACTTTCTGAGTTCTAGGTCTTGGCACTATCTGCTCCTTTTCCTCGTCAATTTCTTGGATGGTAGGAGAAAAATCCATTCTCGTGCGGCCAGTAAGCTTAACTTCCCTCTATTCAAATCATATGGAAGGCAATTGAGTCAGTTCTCTCCTTATCTTGCAAGTCTTGTAATGTCATCTTCGCTTCGGTAATTGACAAGTATCTTGTGGACTTTGAGTATCAAGCATGCATATGATATAGTCGATTCTTCGATGTTTTTTTTTAAATATTATATTGTTAGCGTTGATATTCCCGTCTTAGATTATCCAACATTTTTCTTTTTAAATGGTTTGTTTCTATCGGTATCTTTGACGTTAAGTTTTTTAAAATTGTTTGCGTCGTTGGTATTCAAACTTTTAGCAACGTAAGCTTTCAGTAGTTTGTAAAAAAAAATTTGGCGGTTTTCGAGCTATTGCATTGTCGCTTTGGCGGCGTTTACTTTTTTTTTTTTTTGGTTTCATCGGTCTTGACCTTTAGTGCCATCGCTCTAGCGATGTCTAGTTTTTTTAAAATGTTTTTTTCCATTGGTATTTTGACGTATAGTACGTCGTTATAGCGATGTTTGGAGGCATCGGACGCGACGCTTATGCCTGTTGACGTGACGATTCATGAGACGTTGAAATTGCGACTGAGAAATAAAACGTCGAAGATATCATCGCTATACCAACATTAAGTCAAGTGTATGGAGATGCAAGCGTTAGGAGAAACCACATTTTTCCGCACCTCGAAATGTCGCTCTTGGGATTCATGCAACTGAAGCGAGTTTGGCGTCGAATTTGGGAAAAATGTGCTAGTGGAATTTGCATATTGTTTCGGGGGAAAATCACCCTAGAGGTTCGTTGGGTTACAACCTCCACGGAAGCGAGGCATGCTACTTAAGAAGGACTCACACAGCCATACATGTTCATGAAAAACTAAATAGAGCGAGATCGGAGACTTACCGTAGGTCCTACGGTTGACGAGAGATCCGCGGGGTCAGACCCCGGCCAGCCGTCCTTCCTTCTTTTTGAAAAAAGAAAAAACAGCATGAAAGAGCGAGAAGTTTGTACATCATATATCTACTCTAAATGTTAGTGAAATCCATATGAAACATTAGATAAACCATAATAAATGCTTAAATAACGATTTTCTCATATATGCAAGTGGACACTAACACGTATATTTCGGAAACAAGATGGTTCTTACGTATTATAAATAGCATGTACATAAATAACAAGTGGAAGATCTGAATCCTTCCACGATCTTCGACGAGCCGTCGTCTGGATCGAGTCCCCACCCTTGCCTCACTAAGATTCCTTGTTGGTGCATACAAGATGACATATAAGGAGATGAGCATCTCCGGAAACGAGTTTCTGTGTAATAGTAGGAGATGCGGGGAGGCACGAGTGTTTGGATAGGGAATACCAACGGTATAATATCAATAATTTCTCTCTCTCCCTTAGGCCATACACATGAGGGCTTTTATACTCCCTCAAAACAAGTTCCCTGTGATTGGCCACGTGCTAGGGTGGTTGAACTACCGAGTAACTATCGCCCAACCCAAAAATGAGTTTTTTATATGTTTTTTAATGTTTTTAATGGCATACGCGGAAAAGTGCATGTGGACTCGCGTATACACGCGGAAAAATGCAGGCACTAGCAGGTGTATGGGGATTTTACCTTGTTTTTTGAAGTGATTTTTGTCCAAGTACGTAGGAATGGGTGCCCAAAGCCATAAAAGCAATCATGAATCATATGAAGGTGAGAAATGATCTTTATATGAGATGCCCCCTAATATATGAGGTCGAGGAAGGGTACATGATGGTAAATGTATTATGCACATAGAAAGAACTTCGTAAGGACAAGAGGACTTCACCGGATGTCGACACACTTAAAAACCAATGAAAGAAAACGAGTCAACTCTGTCTTTGAGGCGGGCATACCCATGCTCGATTAATATCATATAGAGAAATCTTGAATAGATCCAACATCTGTATACAAGTATACGAGCCGAAAGTACACGATGAATCATCTAAGCATGGCTAGGAAATGTAAGTACGAGATGATGTCCAAGTATCACATATAAGTGATCAAGGATGGTGCGTGGATGTCGATCATATAAACGCGGTCTCAATCTTGAATCCTGGAACAAACGGTACAATCACGCGACTCGGGAGCCGGCTATATGGGATCTTTGTTGTACGAAACACGACATATAAGGGTGGACGGCATCCTTGCTTGAGCGAGATGAATTTTGTCAAAAGTGAGCAGAAATCTTGATGCAACCGAGGTCTTCACGGAATCCAGCATGGCACAATTCTACACGTGGGAATAAATGAAATTTGAAGTCGACCATGTGAGAAATCGTTGGATTGCGGCGTGATGATGTATCTGGATTAACCAACGCGGCAACCCACCCAATAATGAAAATGAGTGTCAGTGCCCCGGTCTGATGTAACAAGTGAGAATGAATGAGTTGAAGTCGAACACTTGAGAGAATCTACCAATTAGGAGACGATGATGAATCCCCAGCGCTGTCGATAGCGAAGAGTACGCAGCGATGTTGCAAACCCTAGATGCGGAAAAAAAGACTCTAGACCTTATTCCCGGAGACAATGAGTCGGAGTTGATGGGAAAAGATACGTTGGAAGGAAGACGTAAGGCATCCCACATCGGTCCGGCATGAGTGTAACCGCCGAGCCAAGATTTGGAAGGAATCGGATGAAGTAGAGTGATGGAACCAAAACCGAAGTACGTTTCGACATGCACAAGATGAAGCTAGCACATGGAAGAAACCCTCTGAACCAGCTTGATAATGAAAGGTGACACGGGCGAAATCCTGCGATAGGGTCAAATGGAAATCGAAGTCTTTACTCCCAAGTGTGATATTGTGTGCGGCGTCGAACACGGAAAAGCACTCGGTCAAAGACCTATAATGATGATCAAATGCGAGCACGAGGTCACCTATCAATGATGGAAATAGGGCAGTGCGGCTCACTGGGTTTGCAACCTCTCGGAGCGATGTGTCGTAGTACGATAAGAGATAAACCCACCGGCAAGAAGTCAATGGGGACCTTCTCGAGCCGGCCACTGCAGTAGAAGACCAAAACATACGTGTGATAGAACAAGATGCGAGCAAGGCCGGAAAGGCGAGGCGAATAATGAGTCGAGACACGCCAAGAATGGTAGAGCTGCGGTTAGACACCCTTGAACAAAAGCACGACTCGTGATGACCATAGCGGTAAAGTGACACGGTATAAGTACGTATGCGGGGAGCGGAGACGAACTCTCCATATGATTGGAAGAGATAACCAACGGGGGAGGGTAATGATTGAAACATGAAATGAAATTTGAACTTTAGGTCAAAAACTAAACCATCCCAAATGTAGGAAATATATATAAGTATATGTGCTTTGTTCAAGAGCGACAAGCGGCTACTGTCTTGCCATCAAAACCATATTCATCCATTCACTCTTTTTGTTATATTTGATTTTTTTGTCTTTTTCATATAATGATCTGAAAAAGAATAAAAGAATCTTATGGACAATGGATAGAACGAGTATCAAAAATCGGATGCACTAGTTCCGGGGGTAGAACGATCCTATACTCAATGCAAGGTGGCGGGCGGTAAGTGATACTCGAAGATGTTCCATCCATGGAGTAAGGGTGTCAGTCGCGATAGCTAAGTGCGTGCAATGGTTAACGTACGGATAGTCGGAGTCAAAAGTTGGCTTAAACATCGAGTCCAAATGAAGGCTGGCTAAAGGCAGGGATAAACAAAATGCTTGATATGCAATGCGGTAATACAACTTAACGACACCGGGGAGCCTCTAGGGTAATAGCGAGAAAAAATGATAGTGAGGAAGAAGAAGAATGAAGCTTCAACACGTAAGTCATGGCGGGACTAAAGAGGACTCCGGAGCTATACGTAGCATGGGCAACAAGTGATGGCGAACTAACTAGGAAGCCCATGTAAAGGGCCGGCTCTACCACCAAGTCATGATTGAATAATCGGCGAGTGAAATGGGTGTGAGCAGTCATGACTGATGGGATCGACCATATGGCAAGTGATGAGTATGGAGGCTAGTATACGAAGATGCGGCGGAAAGTGATTTCCTAACCTATATGCCGGTGAAGATCATATACAAGTGACGAGTCGATAATCATGGATCAAAAAACGGAAAAATCTCAAATTCATCAAAATGTACCGAAAACATACCAATGGGCACTTCCAAGCATCAAGATTTATGCGGCTTAAGATAGATCGAAAAAAATAAGCATAACAAATTTTTTCTCGAAAATTTTCAACATTTTAGGCATAAATAGACAAATTACCTCATATTTGGTTCATTATTACATCGATTTGGAAAAAGTGCTGCGGAGCAAAAAACTTCTTTCGTCAAATCGGGAGCAACGGCAAGTCGAATCACCGTTGTCAGGTAGGCTCCTCGATCATCCTTGCAAATCATTTTTGTGTTTATAAATTAAAATTTGTGATTTTCACCATTAAAACCCTTGCTAAACTCGGACTTGCGCATACGCGGGGATTTAATCCAACGGGGAAAAGTCGCGTATACACGCATTTGTGCATAGAAAAAAGTCACGTATGCGCGAGGGCCGAATCAAAAATGCGTGGCTAATGAAGGATTTGTTGAATTTTGACGGGATGATAATCTCATGGAGAGAGCGTGAACACGGTCACCCGATTGATCGAGGTCATGCAAGATCGAAGCATCGCGAAAATATTCTTCGGAATTGCGGATTGCTCAAATTTTTTTCAAAATGCCAAATATGAAAAGCAATGTCCGGTTGCTAGAAATGCTCGTAAATTATTGGGAACCGGACCAAGGCTACCGCTTCATTATAGATCAGATGCCAATACGCATTGAAGTGGAAGACATATATTTTATCTTGGACTCTCCCGGAGGGAGAACCGAGTAGACTTGCACGGGAAGCCTGGGAGAGACGCTAGCGCTGGAAGATTACGTCACGTGTATTGCGTAGAGGGTTCCAAGAAAGTTGGAACTCGGATTGCAATTAAAGATTTGAGGGATTTGCACATGAAAATCCTCACTTTTCACCATTGGCGGAAGTGGCGGGGATGCGCCTCCCTACATCGGGCGTCCGGGACGCGAATGAACATAGCGGTAGAATGCTTGACTCATGTATATGATTGGTCTGACCACGATGCCGAACATGAAACAACAATTGACCTCAGTCAGCAGTAAAGACAAAACAATTTGGATACGGTACAATTTGATGACATTCTTCTTTGAGAAGATATCGACATTGAGACCACGAGTCATCTCTACCATCGACGCTAGAGACCCAAGAATTTCCGTTGGGCGGACATGATGAGATTGGGGGGAAGTGAAGTTCCCCAGGCCACTTGGGATATTGAGTTCTTCCTTTGGTGGGGAGAAAAAATCATTCTTGTGGACGACTATCCCTATGGGGATGGGTCGTGGAGATCAGGGTCTTGTTCTTCCACCCGGGCACTTGTATGAACTGATGAATAGTTTGCAATTTTTTTTGACTTATATCATTTTTTGAATTTTTTCAAATATGTATGAAAAAATGAAAAACGAGCATGTTTTTGATTGGATTCATAATGAACGACAATGTAAACATGATCATGATACGGATATTGGACCAGTTCCGACTGGGGTTTCCGCGCCACGAGCGTCGCGAGGGCGAAACGGATCCGGTGGATTCGGACGGGACCCTCCGAGCACATGCGAACTTGGAGGGGTTAACTCGCCAAATACCATGTTTGCCATGGAGGATGCAACGGGCCGTCCGGAGATAGGTGGTAGGAGTGCCCGAGAGGCGGGTACGGTTATTCCGCCAAGTTGCCACGCGATCATGTTATAGGAACACGACCTGGCGGGGACCTCGGGAGTAGATAGATATTATGTATCGGATAGCGTATATATTTTTGAGACGAACATGATCGGGCATAAGCCTAAATTTTGTATGACCTTATGGATCCAAATTTTGTAAGTTTTTGAACACTCGAGTGATATATACAACGATATTTGATGTGATGTGATAAATGTATCAAAATGTATGATGTTTTTTATGATAAAATTTTATTGTATGGAATGATTAATATGCCAATATAATGCACGATTAGCTAATGAGTCGGCCAACCAATTTTCAGCTCGAGGAACATGAATGAAAGTTAAAAAATGAAATGATCTTTGTAACAAACGTACCCTCAAGAACAATCGTAATAAAAATGGATCTCGAACCGATAAGTATTGTTCAATGCGACACCACCGAGTGAGAGTCGAGAAAACTACCAACGAATCAACACCCAAATATATTGCCTCAGGAAGTAGATAAACAAGCTGCGGTGTGATACACTATATTGTGGAAGCAAGACCAATGCGAACCTCTTGATCTTGTAATTGTGGGAAGGATAATGAAGCACCCAGCGCGGAAGGTAAGTTCGGGTGTGTCTATAGCACCATCGGCGAAACCAAAATGACTCATGACATCGACACAACACAACGAAAGCGAGATCAAAAACATCACCAACTCATCAAAGATCGAAAATCGGCCAGATATGTACGAAGAAAAAACTACTATATACAAAAGCAACATGCCGGGCCAAAGCCTAGGCATAATACTTCTTCAAATAGAGCCCAGCCCCAGGGCTCGACAGCTCATTCCCTTCGAAATCAACCAAGGTATACGCTCCTTTCTTAGGACCTTTAACGATGAAGGGGCCATACCACATAGACTTCGCTTTCCTTGGGGCATCTTTTTCTTGAACTTAAAGACTAAAACGGGTCACCTTCGAAAAAACCTGGGTTTGGCCAGCCTTATCGTCTTGGACTTTTGACTCGGTTTTATGCGCTTCATTCATCGTGGCGGCATCCGTATTTTGCTCATCGAGATGTTCCGGATGAAGGGAGCGGATTCTTCCAAGACTAGAGGTGTCGGGAAGAAGTTCAACGACTAACTTAGAGAAGGAATCTCACATTCGATGGGAAATACGGATTCCAACCCAGCACCTATTTGAGAAAAACGGAGTAAAGCCTTGGGTTAACGAGTTTTCATTGGCCGTCTGTGCCCAAAGTGCGGGATATAGCATAATATCTGCAGTTGGATCTAGCTTTATCGGTGTCCTTTGAAGAATTTTCTTCAAGGATTTGTTCACGGCTTCCACTTGCCCGCGTGGCTTGAGATAATACGGAGATGAATGCTCTGCTGGAAACCCGATTTGAGAGCCAACTTAGCCATCATACTAATGCAGAAAATGACGCCATGATCGGTGACAATCTCTTTAAGAATAAATGAACGATAACGGTTGAAAACGAAAAGAGCTACGGAGTCTCACCATCATTCCCAAAAGTAGGCATAGCCTCGACCCACTTCGTAAAGTAGTCTACGCTACAATAATGTACTTGTGACCTTTAGCGGCGAGGTTACAAGTAGTATAATCAAATACCCCACTTTGTAAAGGGGCCGACGATGGTAGGAAAAAGCGGAGCTAGGTGTTGTATTTTTCGATATAGACTTATTCGGATGACACTTTTGGCCAGATTCGTCTGATCTTTGAAAATCGAGGGCCAAAAGTATCCGACACGCAAAATATTTTGAGCTCACAGCAAGCCCGGATAAATGACCCCCATAAGCTCCTTGTGGGAATCATTCGACACGGCTGAGCTTCTTCGAGAGTTAAGCGGCATCTCGGGGATTGAATCAACCCCTCGACGATATAAAGCATCACCGATAATCAAATAATTCTTGGCCAAGTATTGTGACTTACGACGCTCATCTTTCGAAAAAAGTAGAGAAACTTTTTGCAAATACGGAGATACACGATTATATCCTCAAGTACGAGGATCGTGAAGAGATAAGAAACGAAGTGTTCATCCCAGGAAGAAAAGTTCATCATAGATCATCTCTTCTCCACGAGGCAACTCGGAGATCAATTCTGCGAAAACTAATGATTTCTTGGATTTGAGATATAAACTCAAGATCAAATTCTGCCAAAATCACAATCCATCTATTTTTCCCCCAATCACTCGCCTGCGAGGACAAAAGCTGAAATAGATTGGCGGCTACCAAAACATGAGTTTTGCGAAGAATAATGTAATGCGATCAGTACACGGCTTGAGCTGATGCTAAAGCTAACTTTTCTATCGGAGTGTCGGAGTTCGGAGTCTTTACCAAGCCTCGACTAAGGTAGTAAATAACATGCTGTGAGCATCATCCTCTTTGAACCCAGACATACCAATAGTAGGTCCTAGCTGTGCCGGATACAAAAGGAAATCCTGTATGTCAATTGGACCTGATAAAGAGGCTGAGGTCGATACTTTTTTCAAAGCATCAAATGAGCGTTGAGCGTGATCATCCCAAAGAAAAGTAACTCCCTTCTTGACAATCTCATAAATCCCTTTGTAACCCGGCATAATTTACGATAAATATCGAAGAAAATTAGACTTTCCTTGTATACTTTGGAAAGTGACGGATAGAAGACGGGGGAGGCAAACGAAGTATTGCCTCAACCTTGAAGGGATCTACCCTAATCCTTACTGAACCTCGATGAATCCCGATAACCCGACCCCGGATGTAGCGAAAATGCACTTGTTCGGATTCGATCTAATCTTATAGAAACGACATCTTTCAAATATTTGCGGAGGTGACCAGGATGATCATCCTCCTTCGAGAATGAGCATCTAAATCATCTAAGTATGCCTCGATAATATTTTTGATGTCGTGGAAGGCATATGACATGGCCGTTGAAAGGTAGCCCAGCCATTTTAAGACGAAAAGGCATCTTCTTCTATGCAAAGTACCCCGGGGACAAATAAAGGTAGTATTATCTTGATCTTCGGGACGGATAGTAATTTGATTATATCCCGGAGAAACGGAGTCCATGAAGGAAAATCTCATTACGGAACACTCGTCGATGATATGATCGATAAATGGTGTGGGGTAATTATCTTTAGGACATGCTTTATTTAGGTCTACGAAATCGTCTGAACTCGTCGTTCCTTGCTTTTTATCTACGGGAACGGGATTTGGAAACCCATTCGGTCAAAGGAGCAGGGAAAATGAATCCGCCTTAAGCGGCTCCTCAACCTCGGCTTTGATAGGCTAGCGCCTTCTAGAGATTGACGGGACAAAGTTTTTGCCTTACTAGGCTTAACGTTTTCATACGTCTTGATCTCATCTTTGGACAATAGATGGATCTATTCCGGGCATTTCCTCATAAGACCAAAAAACGAAATACATCCCTATACTCTTTAAAAGAGCTCGGTGTAAATTTGAACCTCTTCACGGGAACATTCGACTCAGGTAGAAAAAAATTCTCGATAATATTAGGATCCACAGGAAATGTTCACGGGATAGTAGGAGAAATCACGATCGCATGTTCCCTTGGCTGTTTCTGTGTTGGTGCTAAAGGGTTCAAGACTCGGTGAACGAGGACCGGGAGACGGAGGACTTGGAAAACTTGTTTCAACTTCGCTCAAGTTAGGTAAGAAATAAGGCCGATGATGCAAATCATCCCACGATCTGTCTATACCAGTCATGGCTTCCCGGGGATGGCCTCTCTTCGGATGGAAGAGTGGTATCGAGCAATCACGGGCGAAGAAGAACTAGCGTCCAAGCGGAGCCACATCTCCATCCAACTCTTCGGTGAAAAGAGGGTAGGTGGATTTTGCGAGTCAACAATGGTGATAAACAATCTCGGTACACGGAGACATCGGAAATGCCATTCCACCCACTTGACCTTAAAGCTAATGTGAGTAGGGGAAGGTAAGGTCAATTAGAAAAATAATGAGTTCGAAGAACTCTCTTCGAGAAGGAGCCTTGGAGGATGAAATACATTAATATGAACCATAGGAGAAGAGACGTGAAAGTACCCATCGAGGAAGAATACATTCAACTCCTATAAATCCTCAACGGGCACCTTAGTATTATCCAACTTAGGAACAGAGATGAGTCGGTAGGCATTCGGTCCTACGGGAGGACGATCCAGTTGATCCTTGTAACAATCCTCCCTTCGTGGGGAAACATATAATTCGAAATAATGAGGATACGTGGCATCCATCTCATAAATCCGTTCCTCCCCAACGAAGGTTGTAGTCCAAGCTTGCGTCTAGCCCTCAACCTCTATATTGACGGTTCCCCCGGCAGATGGGAAAAGCGGGACAATACCATGGGGTACGTGAGAATGACCATCGAACACGATCGGAAGAGTAGTGATGGAACGGCTTTCAGGAGATCGATTGTCTTCCAACATGTGAGAGACATCACGCATGTGGAAGCACCTCATCTACGACGAGTTCAAAAGATATTACACTTCGAGTACGATGATTTAATGTGAAAAGCCATGTGATGAGGAAGTCTCTTCTTAAAATTAGTCATATCAAAAGTAATCGAGAAGAGAATTTTTTGGATCAATAGCCCCGATGGCGGTGAAAACGCGGCGGCGGGAAAATTTGGAGTACCTCTAAAGGCGACATAGCACAGGACTGCGCCGGATCTTCCACGATCGAGTAGTTAGGGCGACCCCAGCATTTGGATTAATCATTGATCGCTTAGAAGATTCTTTGAACATCCAGAGGCATAGACTCAATAGTAGGCTTCGTAATGTGAAGCGGCTCGGTAGCATCGGGGGTATCCTTAGCTTTCGAACTCTTCTGCGCCATAATCCACGGGATCTCGTAGCGATATCCGCGTGAGCACTCATCATGAAAATGTTCGATGGAATTTACCCTTCCGGGTGCCCCCGGAAGCCCGGGATTTTGGTTCGTGCAACCCAACTAATTTTTGCCCTTGGGGAAAAGGGTTTGTTAACACACCCTGGGAACTAGAAGAACCTGCTTTGGGCTAAAAGCACTCGCATCTGAATTTTAGGGCAAAGGTGCGTAAGATAGTCTCCGGTCTGACTTGCATGGAAACTTCACTTTCTTCTTCTCCTTTGAACCCTCACCAACATGCTCGTTGGTTTTATTCGCATTACCCTTCCTTTTCTTGCCCTTCTTCTTGTTATTTCGTCCTTCTTCTTCCCATCGGATTGTTGATTTCCTTTGGGATCGGAAGCTTGGACGACATTATGGATGCAAAGGCGGGAAGGCGATGACTCAATGAACCGGCTGACCGGAAGGAGAAGCGGTGCTTAAAGACAAGCTGCACCGGGTGATGGCAATTTGCGTGCACCACTTATTGATCGATCAATCGATCCAAGTCACCATGAAGATAGGGCTTAGTTTTAGATAAATCTAATTTGGAGTGAGGAGCATTGGGGAAAATATTTATGGAGGACCCCGGACGGGAATAGATCGATTCGATTTCTTTGGGCCCCTAAAAATGGCTGCTCTCGGAAAATACCCCGAAGGGATACATCTTTAGAAATATCATTGCGGGGATTTGAGAAACCATTCCAAAGGAATTCTCCTGGAATATGAGCTTTAATAAGCCTCTTCCTTCTCCTCCATTCACCGAATGTGATCGAAAATGTGGGTTGCTTCGTCTGCCAAAATTAGCTAGGAGTTCGGTCCCGGCGTCATAACGGACGAACCGTGAAAATAGTTCAATGTAACGGCCGAGTTCTCCAAATGTGGCCCTTTGATTGAAAATATATTATTTGGCGGCGTTTCCGGTTAGGGTGCATTGAAATAATCTCAACCTAATCGAATCATCGATCGGGGAGTTCGAAAGACACCATAAATGGAAAGTAGTGATGTGGTTAGCCGGATCTTCTCCATTCTTGCCTTCAAACTTTGGAATGTACGAAGGAATTTTGGTGGGAACGGAGGCCACCCGGACGTAGCAGAGATCGGATCATTAGTCAACTTAGACGGATACGGCAAGTTTAAAGTTGCCAGGGAAAAGGTAATACGAGGCGGAGCTTGAGGATTCCTTGATGGATGGGTTCCCAACATTATGAAAAGAATACCCTGGATTTGATGAGGCACCGGGTTGCCAAGGACTCATAGAAAAGAGAACCTCACTCCATGAGAGTTACAGAAACGGACAGGTTCCCCGCCTAGTGTAAGGAAATAGAAGAGAAAGCCCCAGTAGGGGTTCCGGGCATTAGAAAAGGGGAGAAAAGGTCGATAAGCACTCGGCAAGAAGGGAGCAGTATTCCCTTGATGACTGCGTAAGCGATTCCTACTTGTTGTAGTGAATACGGGGTTCCAACACAGCAAAAGTAGTCGAACTTTGACCTCCCGGACGAGGGTTGAAACTGCGGGTCTGAGAAGTAAACGGAAAGGACCCTAAAGAAGGATTCGAACTAGGAATGTGTCTAGTTAGAAGAGGGGAACCCTTGAAAAGAAGGGCGATCATAGCCATGGAAGACATGGGTGTAGATCCCGAGCTTGCGGCCGGCGGAAAAGGAAAAAAGAGGGATTCCCACTAAGTGGAGCATCACGAACGAAAGGACAGGAATGAGAAGCATGTGCTTTGGTGAAACCCGAACGGCTCTGCAGCCCGGCACTAGGAAAGCTGATCGAAGATGAAGCAATCGTGGCCCCCTCCTTCAACAGAAGCAGGAGTCTGAATGCCTGCAGCACTCACAGCAGAAGCCGCGTTCCCAGTCGTGGCCATCGAAAGGTATGAATGATACGGAAGATCTTCCGGTCTCTCTGACTCAGGTCCGATGTATTGAACAACGAACGGATAATCAGGAGGAAGAGGAGATGGACCTGACACAGGAGGTTCAGGTACTTCTTCAATTTGAAAATCTTCTTCCTGAGGAAATAAAACTTGCGAGGTGAGCGGAACGCTCCTCTCGGAACCGACACCAGAATCAGCTATGAAACCTTCAGACCCTTGTGGAGGATCTCTCTCCACTGCGTCAGACGTCACAGGGTGGTAACCACCTGCTAAATCACTCCTACGCCTTCTCGAAGAAGGCTCTAGACTCTCGGGAGATAACCCCCGGATTCTCCTCGATCGACGAGGCGCTTGATCAGCCACTTTAACAAATTTTAATTAGACTCAAAAAATATAAAGCTAAGCAAGCTAGGAGCAAAGAGCACTCACTATAAGAAAAATCCCTGAGATACAATCAAGCAAACAACCTTCAAGTATTTCCGCTCCGGGTGATGAGGACCGGACACCAAAATACAGGAAAGCAAAATATAGGACCTCCCGAAAGAAGTCTGGGATAATTACGGCCCAAGCTTACTAGCGAAGGTAACAGAAACAGTTACGCCGACCTCCTAACGACAACCTTTGCCGGCTCAAGCACCCAAGCTTCGCAAGGGCACCCCCCAGAAGTACTGCTGAAAGTGATGCGACGTCTGCCTCAGGTACCACGGGTATTCCCCCCCGCAGTCACCTGTGTGGAACCTAGGAGTGGCAACTATGGACACCAATCCGTATCAGAAGCTGGGCAGAACGGTCTTGAGGTCAGATTCAGCCAATCGGAGAGGGGGTATCCCTCTTCTCAGCCTTCACTTCCCCTCGCGCTTGACTCTCGGATGAGAGCTTTCCTGGTCCACCTAACGGAGTTGGATTTCGCTCAATTAATCAAATTCTATGTTTTTTTGAGCGGCCTTGGAGAGTTAACTCTCCACTCACCTAATCCAAGGCCCTACAACCTAGCTAGTTGGTGTATGACACTTAGAAAACTTGCTAGTTGATTTTAAATTAAATCGCTTATTTTAATTGGCTGTTACGTTAAGTCAAAGGGATGTGGAAATGAAACTTATGTTGTTTTGACGCAAAAAGAAATTAATAAAAACCAAACTACATGTAAATGCAGTTATTGTCTTTCAATGAAAAACAACTTCTACAAAGGTTCTACGAGATTAAAAATTGTATTTTTCTTTTCAGATAACAAACTCACACTCACAAAAACTATGAAAATGACTAAATGCTTAAGTGCACCTGATGCAAATCACTACAAGCATGCAAATCCTAAGATGCAAAATCTCCTAAAGCAGAGTGAAATTTCCCAAAAGTCCTTTAGTTTTATCTCTTTTTTGGTTGTCCAGAAAGCTAGTTCCCAAAATCAAGAACTCTTAATATGAAGACACCAAAAACGCTTAAAAATAAGAGGAAGAAATCAATGACAACTCCTTTCCAAAATCAAGCCAAAATCCAAAGGCAAGAAACCTCAACAAAGCTTCAAAAGATACAAAGAAACGAAAACAAAAATGCAAAAACAAAAGCAAACAACAAAGCAAAATGTTTTTTGAGCTTTTGAGTTTTATAAAAGAGTTCAAAAAGACCAAGTGAAACTATAAAATCCCAAGCCAATCAACACTGAATTTCAAGCAAAAACTTCAAAAATGCTCCAAATATTATAGGGCTAACTCGTAGCAAGATCAATATGAGCAAAAGAAGACAAGAAAACTCAGCCACTCATCCTAGAAGAATAGTGTAACCTTGCCGCAAACAAAAACTCCAAAGAACCAAGAAAGACTCTTCAAAAGCTGCAACAAGAACTAGCCAACTGAACTCAAGAAAACCAATCAAGAAATGAGCAAAAATCGTAGTGCAAAGCGAACCACAAAGATAGGAAAGAGTAAATGAGCAGGAGCTCTCTGTTCTGATAAAGCAGAACAGCCAAGAATCCCCAGAAAGAGATCTCGGTACTCGAACAAGGAGTGCCAGCACCAGAAACAACACTTTGCCAAAAAGACTAGTTTTCAATCAAACGAAAGAGAGAAAAGACCAAAGAACACTTCCTTCACAATCCAGAGGGTACAAAGACACTGCAGGAATAGGTCTCCACAGACAGAAAGGACTAAAAAGCCAAGGAATCCAAAATTTCAAAATCTGCCTAGGTATACGCTACTTCACAGTTTAGCAACAAGCGTGCATACGCGACTGTGCTAAAGGAAACACGCGTATACGCGACTCCCTTTAGACAAACTTGCGTGTATACGCGATTGTGTGCAGAAAAAGGCGCGTATATAAAGGTAAATAATGAAAAACAAAAAGGATCAAGCCTGGATAAGAAACCAGGACTTCAGTCTAACTGAGAAAGAGTAAACTAGACTTCCAATAGAAGTTAAAACTGTTGGAAACCTATCAAACAGCTGAAACCACCCAACAGGGGAATCACAAGAATGCGATCCCCAGCGGAGTCGCCAGTTCTGTTTCGGGGAAAATCACCCTAGAGGTTTGTTGGGTTACAACCTCCATAGAGTAGGGCATGCTACTCAAGAAGGACTCACACAACCATACATGTTCATGAAAAACTAAATAGAGCATATCGAGGAACTTACCCGTAGGTCCTACGGTTGAAGCAGATCCCGCGGGGTCCAAACCCCCAACAACCCTTCTTCCTTCTTAACCTGAAAGACAAGAAGAAACAAGCACGAAGAACTGGTTGTACAGCATATATCTACTCTAAATGTTAGTGAAATCCATATGAAACATTAGATAAACCATAATAAATGCTTAAATAACAATATTCTCATATATGCAAGCGGACACTAACACGTATATTTTGGGAACAAGATGGTTCTTCTATATTATAAATAGCATGTACAGAAATAACGAGTGGAGAGATCACCTGAATCCTTCCACGATCTTCGAGCAGACCGTCGTCCGGATCCGTCCCACCCTTGCCTCACTAAGATTCCTTCCGAACTGGTGCATACGAGATGACATATAAGGAGATGAGCATCTCCAGGAAACAAGGGTTTCCTGTAATGAACTGGGAAGTGCAGGAGGCACGGGAATTCAGACTTGGATAGGGAATACCAACAGAGTATAATATCAATAATTTCTCTCTCCCTTAGGCCATGCACATGAGGGGCTTTTATACTCCCTCAAATTAGTTTCAACAGTTGGAAACAGTTGGCCACGTGCTGGGGTGGTTGAACTACCAGAGTAACCATCAACCCCAACTTAGAAATAGGGATTTTTTATATATTTTTTAATGATTTTAATATCGCGAAAAAGTGCATGGACTCGCGTATACACGCGAGAAAAATCAGGCATAACCGCGTATGGGGATTCCCCTGCTTGTTTTTTAGTGATCCTTTCCAGATGTAGAATGGGTAGCCAAAGCCATAAAAGCAATCATGAATCATGTAAGAGGTGAGAAATGATGCTATAACACATATAAATGCATGATAGTTCATGTAAATTTGGTACTCATCCATTTTATTTTCAGGGATAACAAATCGAGGTTTTTTCATATCTCTTCGCAGACATTTCCCTCTCATTTTATCCTATCATGCTGCTCTCAACACTGGGCCTACATTGGGGGTAGATCCCCCTTGGGACCTCGTTTGTTTGCTATTGTATTCCCTTGCCATTACATTCCAGTAGGAGGGGATCCCTCCCCCTTGAAGATGCCGCCATACGATCTCTTAGAGAAAACTCTAATCTGTTGCACCCTCCTCATGATCCGCACTATCAGATTGCAGTTCTGTTTGAACCCTAAAAGCACGCCAAACCCTAGCATCACTCCAACTGGTGATTCCATAATCACAGTTAATCACCACCACTTAATCACATTCTGCATTATAGAAAAATTAAAACGTACGATACATTAAATAAGATTGTTGACCAATTAGTTTTCCATTCCATTATATATATCATATCATGTAGTTGCAAAATCACAGTTTAAGCCATGGGCGTTGTTGTGTTTTTCATAATTAATCCACACGAATCCACTGTTCATGATCTTCCATGGCTCTAGCCTATCTTATCCATTTTTATCATTAGCTTGCTCTACATTTCCATGCACATATAGTATTTCCAAACACCAATACATTAATAGTCCATCAATGATTGTAAAGTCTCCGATTGAATTCCTGAGAAATCATCACATGCTTCTTGAGTGGCACACATATATTATTGCTTCATCACCATAGCAGAGTGTGACGATATCAACTATGGGAGGAATCCCGGGATTTGTCACTTCGAATCCTGCAAATGTGGAATATGTTCTGAAAACCAACTTTGACAATTATCCCAAGGATAATGTTTTAAATTCATTTTCCATGATTTCTTGGGCAGAGTAATATTCAACGCCGACAGGGAGGTATGAAAGATGTAGAGGAATTTTGCCTACTATGAATTCAAAAACAAAGTCACTCAAGAATTTTGTGGTCAAGACGGTGCAGTGGGAATTCAGAATCACCTCATGGTTCAACACGAAGAGCCTGTGGATCTGCAGGATACTCTACAGAGATTTTCATTTGAAAATATTTGCAGAGTTACGTATGGGATCGATCTGGGTTCCCTCCATACTTATCTTCCTACTAGGCGGATTGTAGAAGCATTTGACTCCACCACAGAGATTTCAGTCAGAAGATTACTTACGATAGCTCCAGAGGTCATGGTGAGGATCAAGTGCCTACTCAACGTTAGATCCGAGAGGTGCCTTCACAAAGAAGTTGGTGTGGTGGATGAATTTGCTAAGGATGTTATTCGATCAAGAAATGAATCAAAAGGTGATATATAGATTTAATAAGAACATCATGAAATTTTTTTTAGAATCATGGAATCTAAGATTTTTGGTCAATTTGATTGCAAAATAAAAGGAGTAGTAGTTACTTATTGATATTTTAATTTTATGTGTTTCATTTGATCATGTAATCTTATATTTTTGGATAATTAGATTGCAAAATATCGTCAATCTAAACTGGAGTAGTATTTACCTATTTATCCTACAAATCCTCTAGTATCCTCACGAGCCAAACAATCTCCTTTGTTGCTTCTAACAACCACATGCTCTGCCTCTATATTAGAATACATTGTAACTGATTGTTTGTGTGATCTCTAAGAGATAATTGTTGAAATTTCCTAAAGTAGAAACTCCATTTTCTTTATCCCCATACAGATTTGTATGAAAAACTAGATTGAATTCCTCTGCATAAAATTTTTTGAGCCCAAAGTCTTAAATTCCCTTCAAGTCCCTTCGATCTCTATTTTTCGTGCACGAATGTCCTTCACAAGGTTTTTCATGAACTTAAAAATTATCCCAACGACAATGAAATATTGATTTGGTAGTAGTAAGGAAATAAGATTCCCTACAAGCTATCTATATTTAGTTATATCCTTAAATTCATTTCCTTCTTTTGGTGTGAGATTTGATTTTTCCTCCAATGGAGTAGAGAGGATTATAATCAACCATGCCAAGTTTATTAAACTATTATCGCATGGATTTTTTGTCAAATGAATACATGCTTTGGATTTTGAGTTACTACAATACCCAAGTAATAGTAAAGATGTCCTATATTTCTCATATTGAAACCTTTTCTTCAATTATTTCCTTACGAATCTAATATATGTTTCATTGTTCCTTATTATCAAATAATCATTTACATATACAACGAGATATACAATATTTTTTCCAACTTTCTCATCAATCATAGTTGTATTGTCAAAATTAAAATGTCCACAATTGATCTCAAAAGATTCTTAGTTAGCTTTTAATACGTCTCTTATTTTTTTTCATATAGAGGTTTAATGAACTTGCATACATTATATTTTTTACCCTTTACAACAAATCCTTCTAGTTGAGACATGTATACATTCTCTTTCAAGTATTCATTGAAGAAGGTTGTCTTCACATCCATATGATGAAATTCCTACCTTTTTTTTGTAGCCACGACCAACAATGCATGAATGATATCCCATTTTTTTGTATGGAAAATTCATCCTCATAGTGTATGACTTCTTTCTATGCATATCATTTTTCCAGAAGCCTCACCTAATGCTTGCAAAGTAGACCAACTTGCATCCCATTGGCTTGGTTCGTAATGGAGAACCCACCAAATTCCATGTCCCATTCTTGATAAGAGAAATATAGTCCTTAAACATGGCTTATTTCTAGTGAGCATGAGAAGTTTCTTCTTCAAATAAAATTGGTTCAATGTTAGTAGTTAAATTTAATTCAATCATGTGAAACATCCACATCATTTGCATCACATAAATCTGAATTTTCTACATTGATTCCATCATATTGTCACTGTTGAGCTTCTAGTTCCTATATTCACAACCTTATTGAGATGAACACCTTCAAGTGTCTTTGTGAACCAATTTGTACCTTTTGAGATGGCCCAATATACTCCACTAATTGATATGGTGTTACATTACCATTAAGGTTTATCATTTCAATCCTACCAATCACATAATCTAATTGAACTCCCTATTTGGATGTAGTAGTTGGATCTTATTCATCATGGAAATATGGCACTTCAAACAAATAATCCATATTGATCTAAGGTGTGAATCCCCCCTTTAATATTGATTATCCACTAACTTCCATATCCCCTTATTGATGAGATTATGAAACTCCTTTTACATGAATTCTTTTAACTCATCATGAGAAGTGGCTTTGTCAAAGGAGTTTGTTTTAATGTTAGTAGATAAAATTAATTTAATTCAACATTCATATCATTTGAATCACCTAAATTTGAGTTCGACATCACCTCCATCATTTTTTCTTGCTGAGATTCTAGTTCATGTCTTTCCAACCTCATCAAGATGAAAATTTTCAAGTTTTTTTATGAGCCTCAGTAAACCTTTATGAGATAGGCTAGGTTTCTCCATTGATTGAGATAGTGTTGCATTCCCATCAAGGTTCATCCTTTCATTAAAATAAATCACATTATCTAATTGAAGACACTAGAATCCTAGTCATAAATAAGACACTAGATATTCTTCACGAGGGGTAAATGGCACCTCAAAATGAGGTTCTACATTTTAATCCAAGATAGGGACCCCCTTCAAGATTTGGAATCTCATCATCAAACTCATGATATGTATTTACATGGATGAATCTATCTAGGTGATCAAGCTACAACTCGACAGCTTTGTGATTCTTAATTGATTCAATAAAGAACATGTCTATGCAAATATTGCATTTTTCTATTTACCTCATCCTAAAGATGATATGCCTTGATTGTAATTGAGTACCCCCAAAAATTTATAGTTTTTTTCTCTTTAAACTAACTTCATTTCTCTAGTCCTTAGGAATTAAGAAAACAAGTGGAATAAAAGTTCTTGAGATGCCTCATGAAAGGAAGTTAAACAAACACACCATATTTCATAAGGAGTCTTAATGTTTCCAATACCATCAGGTTGACTTCTATTTTTCACATATATTACAGTTAAAACTACATCTTCCCAAAACATTAACTTCACATTAGCATTTAATTTACCATATTTATGATTGCCCTATTCATTTTTCTTCTTAGAATTATGCTAAGAATTATACTAAGAAAAATATTTTACTACTTTATCCCATGTTGGAAAATGTAATTTTCAAACTCATTAGAAATAAACTCCCCTCCATTATTAGTATAAAGAGTGCCAATATAAGACTGATCTTCATTTCAACCCATAGATGAAATTTTTTAAATGTTTCAAATGCTAGATATTTTTGTTTGAACAAATAAACCCAACACATTTTGTTGTAGTCATAAATAAAACTCATGATATACTTATTACCAAAGATAGAGGTAACATACATGGGGCCACACAAATTATAGTGTATTATCTATAGCATTCTACATGTTCTCAAATTGGAATCATGAAAAGCCTACTTGTTTTGTTTATACCTGATACATGCCTCACACTACTTCAAGTTCCTTGGAGTGGTGGGAAATCTAGAAACACCATTTATCTTTATTAAGAGAATACTATCATAGTTGATGTTCCCATATCTAGCATGACACAAGGTACTAGAATAAAGTATATGTTCATCATGGTCAAAGTGTTGAGGCCATGAAAATAAATGCAACAACATCAGGGAAAACCACCCGGTCGGGGACTTAAAAAACGTCCCTTTTATGTTTGGTATGGTGGCTCCTATTGGATTTATGGAACCAGTTTCCCAGAGAAATATAATTGGGTGAGTTGATGGTATTATAAGTGTCTATAACTTGGTAGATGGGAGTGATAAAAATCTTGAAGTAAATAATATATCTATCTATATGTAGCCCGGGATGAAATATATTATTTGTGCGATTTATAAAGATGATATTTCAACAAATGCAAATAAACATTATACAAACACTTAGAGATATGAAAAAAAATTGAAATAATTGATTTAATTAAATAGTTAAGTAAATAAATTGTATAAGACTATATCGCAACTGTTTACTTCATGCATTGGATATGTACCAAAAGATAACAATCTAACATGTTCAAAAGTGAGTTAATGCATGACTATTTTTCAAATATATACATAAAAAAAACATCATAAGAAAAATTAACCATTTCTCATTTGAAAAAAAATATAACATATAGGATAAAAGTATTATGTATATAGTAACTCTTCTCATTTGAGAAACAGTATTTGGTCTGTCCCTATCTATTAAGAAAACTTTAAGAGTACAAAAGTGTGACTTTTGTAAAGTATTCCTTTCAAAATTCCAGGACCCCTTCTTAAAATGCATGAAGGGGTTTATATAATAAAATAGAAAGTATTAAAAATAGTAATTACAATAAAAGTTGAGGAGGTTTAAAAAATTGTCCTTAAAATAAGTGAAAATTAAACAGAAACATAATTTAAAGGGGTGACTTGCTTGATGGTTGTCTTGTTATCTCATCAGTCATTCGTTCCTTCACCTGAAGGATGTTAATCATAGGCTTAAACTCGGGAGGTTGGCCTAGCATGATGTGCAGTTGTCGAGTGAAAACCGCATATGAAAGTGGAGGCAACATGTAGGAGGAAGTATCTGTAAGACAACACAACATAAGCCATTGGCTATGTGGCTTTACCTATTATCTCCAATACTTAGCCCAATCCAGTTTTTCCAACTTTTTGATGTTTTCCTCTTTGAAATTTGAAACATATTGTCATTTTCTTATCAAATCTTTCACAATAGGAAGCGAACTAGGAGGGAATCTATCAACAATATTGGCAACGATGAGATTTTGACTGACAATTTCAAATTTATTATTAGCCACATATTTTTCTCTACAGATGGCTCTTTCATCATGTTTCAATTGTATTTCCCATTCAGTAAACAATATTTCCTTTTTAGAGTCCTCAATCCTGTGTAGGCTGGCCTTTCGGCCATTAGTACTATCATGCCAGGTAACATACTGTGACACTTTATCATCACTCTCATTGAAACTGATCCTCTGGTCTGATATTTGATTCATTATTGAATCGCTTTGCTCACATAATTCAAGGATGTTTGACAATGTTTGACGAAAAATAACTTGTTTTTGTGCCAGTAGGGTATTTAGTTTCAATGTGTCTTTTCTGAATTAATATATCTTTGGATTATATTTCAATTTCTCTATATTAAACCGCAATGAATGAATTTGAGTGTCCTTTGAATTGATTTCAGTTTGGTGTTGTAATTGTAATTGGTCAATTCTCTCTTGGAGTTGTGTTACTTGCACCTGTAGTTGTTGGTTGACGTTTTGCTTCTCTGTCTATAGCTCAGGTTCTAAATGGATGATTCTTTCATCCTTTCTTTCATCAGTTGTTGAACCTCATAAGCTTTATCTATAGTTGCAGATGCATAAGATCCTACGAACTGGGTCAGATGAGTTAGATCCTGTGAAGGATTTGCTTGATCTTTCTATACAACTTCCATTGAAACATATCTTAGGACAAGGAGTTGATATTTTTATGTTCTTATTATTTTTCATTGTCTTCTCGTAATTGATTTATGTTTAGTACTAAATAATATATCCAGAGAATGGATTTCCTCAATTTTAAGTACAATTTCTTTAGTGGGGAAGGTCGGGATGAATTCCACTTGCTATGTGCTAACTAAATTGTCAGAGGGCTCAGTAGTGAATGGG